>CP139504.1:328083408-328115523 GCA_021014915.2 Artemisia tridentata subsp. tridentata | reverse complement strand
AGCAAGCAGAAATCAGTCATCATGTAATACCCTATGCTAGAAAATGCGTAAGGAGACTGTACAACAGCATATTATAACATCCATATTGTGACAGTAACATTAACGTATGCACAAAGGCACGATCTAAAAATACAAGGGCACCACCACCAACGGAATTCCCAAAATGCACTGAATCCCCGCTGGTAATTCAGTAAGCTACATGTACAGTTTTTGAGCAAATGCAATTTTGCAGGGGTATCTATCCAATATCATACATGCAGATCTGTCCCTGAACCCAGAACAAAGTAAACCATAACCAAAACCACAATCTCGTAAACTGTATTTTTTAACCAGGTGCAAATTATATTAACATAAATGTCAATTTCACCAAGGCATCTCCCCCAACACTATAAATGTGTACTTAACATTCAATAAACATAAATTTAGAACACAACCAATAACCTCGTTCAAAAAAAGCTAATTAAAGAAATTTTCACGCCTCCAAAAATCAAAACATCTAAAATTGCTTTCAGTTAATTCATTACAGCTTTTAGAGTTCCAAAACAAAATCGCAACCATAGATACTCTACCACTACACATCCATTTAGGAGTTGTTCTATTTAATTTCGGCTTATATATCATAAGCTCCAATTTGTCGACTTGTTGGCTTATATAAGTTTATTATGATATAATAAACTTATGATATATAAGCCCACAAGTTTCCAAATAAGCTGGATATTGAGGCTTATGATATATAAGCCAAAATACAAATAAGCTCAAAAGCTCATATATAAGCTTAAACAATAACAAAATTATACAAGTGACATGTTATACGATCAGAAAATCGACCCAAGTCGACAATTTACAGCTATAACTTTCGGAAACCAGATACACTTATCAATGAACATAAGCTATACTTTCAGCCAACTATACAATTTAACAAAATCTACAACGGCAAAATCCAGATCCAGATCAGAGATCTGATACTAATATAGCATAACTAACTCATAAATAAACCAATAAAGAGTTAATCAAAACATCAACATTAAATCACAGATCTAGTTAACTTATCACAGATCCACGTCATCAATCATAAAAGTAGGAAAAAAAAGTGAGACATACGTTTACCACCGCCTAGAATCTTATGAACAGGCCTCTGACGTCCAAACAACCTATAAACCTTATCCTTAACATCATCAACAACTTCTGAAGACGATGACTTCTTCTTTCCTTCATTATCGGAATCTGAAGAAGAGGAATCTTCGTTGTGAAAAGTTTCGGTTATCTTCTCCTTAACTGATTCAACAAATGATTGCTCGTTTTCTTCGGCCATTTTTTTCAAGGAGAAGTTAACGGATCTGACGGACGGAGATTCAGTTGAAAATTATTGGGAAGTGTGTGTGTGTGTGTGGGTTTTCAAAGGTTGATTTGAATAGAAATAAGATCTGTTTTTTAGGTTTGGAACTGAGGCTGGTTTGAATTAGGTTCGGGTGAGTGAGACCTTTTTCACGGGAATCTCTAGTTTCAGATTCACGCCGTTAGGGTTCGGTTGTGGGACGACTTTGTGGGCTTTTAAAGTATAGGCCAGGCCCGATAAAATTTTAATTTTTGTAATTTGGGGATAGTTTACCAATGAATGGGATAATACTTGTTGTGGTGACTATCAAACTTAACTGCACAAACATACAGTATCTCACTTAAAGGAATGTGGACGGCATGATCTTCTTTTCTCCGTT
This sequence comes from Artemisia tridentata subsp. tridentata, assembly GCA_021014915.2. Lineage (NCBI taxonomy): Eukaryota > Viridiplantae > Streptophyta > Magnoliopsida > Asterales > Asteraceae > Artemisia > Artemisia tridentata. Next base: position 328,113,808 of record CP139504.1, on the reverse strand, counting down.
ACGGTTTGTCTCATCAGTGGCAGATTCGGGAATTTAAACATGTGCGACACAATTTTTTTTTAGCCCGAGTTTTAATTTTAAAATAAAATAGACCATATTTTATAAATGATATACAAGTTAACAAAGTTACCGCGATCATCTTACAACAAATTATATTTGCAGTCTTTCTTAGACAATTTCAGCAATAATCGTCCACATAAAAAACATCTCTAATTCGTGTGGAGCTCGACAATTTTAGTTTTCCTGCTTCTGTATACAATTTTGTGAATTGAATGCCATTCAAACAGAACAAGAATGACTAATAAATTAACCATTAGCCTAAATTATATTTGCAGTCTTTCTTAGACAATTTCAGCAATAATCGTCCACATAAAAAACATCTCTAATTCGTGTGGAGCTCGACAATTTTAGTTTTCCTGCTTCTGTATACAATTTTGTGAATTGAATGCCATTCAAACAGAACAAGAATGACTAATAAATTAACCATTAGCCTAAATTAGTTTTTTTTTTTTTTTTTTTTTTTTTTTTTTTTTTTTAATATATTTCCTAACTAATTGGGCTTGTTTTTTCCTAACTAATTGGGCCTTGTAGTTTATTTTTATTGAACAATTCCAAACCGCCAGCCGAATGAGGGTGTCTAGCATAGAAGTGAAATATAATTGACACAAACAGTTTTGAAATAATTACACTTTACATGTTCAATCCATATGTGGCACGTGCCACAGGAAGCCAAAGGCTACGTCCGCCCATCTCATGTATCTATAGTTCTACACTTTCATACTTAGTCAATCAGTGGTTACCTTGATATATTTTAAGTAGGCATAATATGTGTCTCTTAAATGGCTAATAACATTGAATTAGGTAATGAAACATGAAAGTATAATGGATCCCCCCCCCCCCCCTCTTTTTGTGGAACACAGGGTTTGCTGGAGGTATCCGTGCACCGTATGGACTCTTCTCCGTAGTGTAAAAATACATGAAAACTTTGTAGAGATTGCCCTAACTTGTACAAAGCTGTACGAATTTTTTTGGCGTATGCTGCCCACAAGAATATCATCGTTTATCAAATGGACGTAAAAACTGCATTTTTGAATGGTCAACTCCATAAAGAAGTGTATGTCTCTCAATCAGAGGGATTCATCGATCCAGATCATCCAAATCATGTGTACAGACTCAAGAAAGCCCTTTACGGCCTTAAACAAGCCCCCGATGGCATGGTGCGATAAACTGTCTTCATTCTTAATTGCTAATCACTTTACCAAAGGATCAGTTGATCCAACTTTGTTTATTCAAATATACGGGGAGGACATTTTGATTGTTCAAATTTATGTCGATGACATCATTTCGCTTTTGCAAAATTAATGAAACAAAACTTTGAAATGTCCATGATGGGTGAACTAAAGTTCTTCTTAGGACTCCAAGTTTATCAATCACCCCGTGGTATTTTTCTAAACCAGTCCAAATATGCTCTTGAAATTCTAAAAAAACCATGGCATGACCAGTTGTGATACTTATAAAACTCTCATGTCTGCCTCTTCACCAAAGTTGGATGCTGATTTACATGGGACACCTTTTGACCCTACCAAATACCGTAGTATTATTGGGTCTCTCATGTATCTAACAGCCAGCAGACCAGACATAGTATTTGTTGTATATCTCTGCTCCCGCTATCAGTCAAACCCAACTGAAAGACACATCTCTGAGGCTAAAAGAATCCTTCGATACATAATGGGAACCATTCACTTGGGGATCTGGTATCCGAAGGATTCTGATTTTGAACTAATAGCCTTTTCAGATGCTGATCATGCAGGTTGTTTAGATACACGAAAAAATACTTCTGGTGGTGTTCAGTTTCTCGGAGATAAGCTTGTATCTTGGCAATCAAAGAAGCAGGATTGTACTTCATTGTCATCAATAGAGGCTGAATATGTAGCCATGTCAGCATGTTGTGCTCAAGTCATTTGGATGCGTTCCATTCAATTAATGGACTACGGCTATGTATTCGACAAGATCCCGATGTACTGTGACTCCAAGAGTACCATAGCTATTTCCTGGAACACGGTTCAAGATTCAAAATCAAAGCATGTTACTCTAAGATATCATTGCATCAAGGATCATGTTGAAAAGGGTACAATTGAATTATATTTTGTGGGTACGGAATACAGTTGGCAGACTTATTCACCAAAGCCTTGCCTCATGCAAGATTTGTAGAATTAGTTCACCAAATTGGTATGCGGTATTTGACTCCAGAAGATCAGGAAAACTTTCTCAAATAAACCTGAAAAAGTCAAACATCAAAACAACACTTGTAAATATTATCAAAAACAAAATACAAAAATATAAAACATTTAAAAACATCAAAAAGATTTTACAATTTTTTATTTTTAACTTTTAACTTTCTTATTTTCTCAAAAAAAAAATGCAAGTACAAAATTTCCTTCAACATCTTGTTCATTCAAATACATTAACCACTTTTCCGGAACAAGTGTTCAGGGTAAGTATGAAATTTTAAAATTTTTATTTAAAACTTTGTGTTTACATACTTCCAAAAAGATGTTGTTCTTTGAATTGTGTTGGTATAATATTCTTCATAAATACCCTCCTTGTACTTAAAATTTTAAAAGTATAAAAGCTATTTCGTCATAAGTCGAGGGGGAGTATTAAAATTGTTTTTGTCAAATAAATGCCAAGTGTTTTTCTAATATTTGTAAATAAAGACCTTCTTTACAAAATTCTGTGGTTAAGGGACTAATTTTGTCGAAATCTCAAAGTTCAAAAGTTAAACAAAACAAAACTCTGCAACACATTTACTACACCTGCAAATACATTTACTACCCAACCACCACCATTGACGGTTCAAATCAAAAGATCAAATCCACGCGAGTTTTCAAAAATTTGTAAGTGTTAAAATGTTCTAATACAAATACAAGAAACGGTTTTTGTTATCTCGTTGATCTAACGGTTAAATTTTTCATAATCAACGATTTAGGGTTTAGGGTTTTATGTCGATTTGGGGGTATTTGATTCTGTGTGTTTTAGTGTGATTAAAAGGGTGGATTTTGGTCGGAATCATGTTCTAAACATGATTCCTTCACCTAATCGTACCCAGAAACACGTTTTGATGATTATTGGAAATTAGGGTTCATACGACATAATTGGGGATTTTTGTTCTTGAGTGTTTTGATCCAATTTTTGTTATGGGAAATGTTCAATGTCAAGTTTAAAACATGTAATGAGTGTTTAATTCAACCCAGGAGCATCAATTGATCATTTTGGAATTTAGGGTTTATCAAGAACACGAACAAATTCAATCTTCAAAATCCATGGATGAAATATGTTAAAAATTGTTCCTTCCCACTTAGTATCACCACTGCAACTCTTGTGAATCATTAGATCAAACTTTTATCCATTAAATCATAAGTTCGTAAAATTTGGTTCAAGGGTTTTACGAATAAGGGATTGTGTGATTGTAACTTGTAAACTAGTCATTTGTTGAGTTTTATATCATGCTTAGATGTGTAGTTGATCAGTGGTTTGTTGGTTAAATGACAGGTTAAGGAAGATTGTAAGAAATCAAAGGTTACGAATTTGTCTTGAAAAAACTACGAACAAGTGTTTTAAGTGGATTTCATATTTCTTGGAAAGAAATTACGAATAAGTGAAAATGTTTACGAATAAGACAAATTCATACGAATTAATCATATTCTTACGCATAAGCCATATTCTTACGAATATGTCAAATGTTTACGAATAAGACTAGCTTTTACGAATTTGACCTATTCTTACGCATAAGACTGCTTCTTACGAATAAGTCTAATGTTTACGAATAAGACTCATTCTTACGCATTAGACAGATTTTTACGAATAAGTCTAATGTTTACGAATAAGACTTATTCTTAAGCAGAAGACAGATTCTTCCGAATACGTCTTAAGTTTACAAATAAGACAATTTCTTACGTATAAGACGAATGTTTACGAATAAGCCACAGTTTACGAATTTGTCTGAAAAATGATTCTTTTGTCACTCTTACGAATTTGTGCAAATTTTTCCAAATTGAAATGTTCAAGTGTCAAGTGAGTCATTGGTATATCAAAGTAAACAACAATTTAAGGACAAATGTGACTGAAATTGAGAAACAGTCTTTCCACTGATTACATAACAACAAACAAGGAATTAGACAATGAACCAGACTAATACCTATTGCTAACAACTTGTGTTTTTTCAATGTCTATTTCTATGACTCATGTCTTTCAGATCACAACAATGGCTGCACCACAAGAAAATGTTGATGTTCCACAAAAGCTCACAATGGAAAACACCTTTCCTGAAGATTATAACAAAGTCATTGGCAAAAACAATCTTCGTGTTGATTTCAACAAGTTCTCATGCTCAGAATGATCCTGCCAAGTAGCTGTGGAAGCTCTGAAACATCATCCTTACAGATTCATGATGACAAAGTCTGCCTCTGTCCCAGAATTCTACATTCATCAATTTTGGAACATCATTCAGCTTGATCTGCGAGAAGAATCTTTTACATGCACCTTACATAAGCGTCAATTAACTGTTGACATTGATTCACTTCGTTCAGTACTTCTCTTACCAACAGTAACCCCTCCTGAAGAGTACCATCCGACTCCATCAGAGAACGATGTTCTTGATTTTCTGAGAGAAATTGGTTATGATGAATCGGCTGGAACAGTTAACTCACATTCAAGAGTGGACATCAAGTATATGCTACAACCTTGGAGAACATTGTACATCATCATTGCCAAGTCTGTATCTGGAAGAGACAGTGGGCATGAGCATCCCAAGTTACCACATCTTCAAATATTCTGGGGCATGGCCAACGTTAAGTTAATTGACTATGCAAGCCTAATTTGGGAAGACCTAGTGCAACACATTCAAAAGGGAGGAAACAAGATCCCTTTTGTCATATACACTAAGTTGATCATCAATAACCTTCTCGAGGAATTTGATGATATTCCTCGACGTCTTGATGATGAAGACAAACACACGGTCAAGAATGAACATGCAATGAAAATGATCAGGATACAAGGAACAAGCACTCAAAATCAAGGAATAAAGCTTCCTGATTGTCTTCTCACCGAAAAGGTTAAAGCATCAACATGCTATAGATATTATGAAACAACACTTAAAGAAAAGAAGGTTGGATTTCTCAAAAAGCATATTTTAATCAAAGTGTTTTTCAAAAACAACATCAATATGCTATTTTTGAGAGGGAGAATAAAATATGATTAAAATATGGTAACAATTGTGTGGAATCTCGTATGAGCTCGACTCAGATATAACTAACGAATTGACGAAACTTAACTGTCAGTAATCGAAAGGACTTGTCCTGGACGGGTAATAATTTTAAGCTGGTCTAACCAGTGATGTAAGCGTGTCTTGAATAGGACTTGTCTAAGTAGAGAGTACCGTTTTGAGAGATTCTCTTTGAATGTGACTAGGATGGGTAATAATTTCAAGCTAGTCTAACTTGTGATGTAAGCGTGTCTCAAATCGGTCATGTTCACTAAGATTCAATCAATTCAAAAGTGCGAACTCCACCCAACATGTGTCAATTTATCATTAAAACTTATGAGCACATGTGAAGGGGGAGTATTTCTGATAAAGGAAAACTCTCAAAGTGTTAACAAAATATGCTTTTATAATAATAAACACTTTGAGAGATTTTACAAATGGTTTTATGGCATGTGATCAATGAATCTAGGATAATCATGGAGTAATAAGGTGATTATGGTTAGGTTTATGTCCTATGATCCGCCAGAGCCGGAATGATCTACCCAAGGACAACACCAACAGTTTAGAACTAGAAGTCCTTAGGTATGATTGAAAAATGAATAAAGAAATGAAATGAAAAAGAAGGGGTTGAAGAATTAAAAAGAAAAGTTAATGAAGGGGTGAAAAGAAATAGCCCTCCAAATGATCAACCTTGGGGCAGAAACCGGGTTCAATTCATATGCTACTGGTTGTCACCAAGGTGATGCCGGTATTGAAGAAAAGACGTCATGGACCCAGTGACGTACTGCACTTAACCTTCTAGGCACTTAAGTATCTTTTAAAAGATACTTGTTTCATTTCTCACGGAGAACCTCGTATAATCTATCGACCTCTTACTCTGAGATGTGTTGATATTGAAAAGGAGGCACTCTGCTCCATGCCTCCGACTACTAAAATCAAAGCGCACTAATCGAGTCTAGAGCCACTAGATTCATCAAAAGATCTCTTATGATACACTTTCCAAAACATACACTTGTGCTCACCAAAAAGAACACAATTTGTAAGAGTCTTTTATGAGATCTTTGGATATTTCCATTTATATAATGGTGGTTCCTATGTTTCAAATGGTCTACAGTCATGGAGTAGTACTTCGGCATACTTCAGTGGCTCACCTGAATTGTTGGTGTACTTCGGTGCACCTGTGTAATCCTTCTTGAGGGTATCTAATTCAGGAACAACCTTTGTAAGGATTAGAAAGAGTTTTCACACTATGTTGTTGATTATCTCAAAGTCTGAACCTGTAAGTGCTAGAAATCCCGCTAAGGATATTCCTTTCACGAATCGAGTCCTGAAAATGTGGGTCGGTACTTAGATTTTATCCAAAGTACTGATAACTGTCCTTAATGGGATTAGGACTGTTGATATGCCCGACCAAGGTGAATGGAATCAAGACATTCATCAGTAAAACAATCTTAGTGGTCTAATCTTTATGAAAAGTCTACCGTGATCGATTGGTGATTATTACTAACCTTTACCATGCAGATACCGATGAATGATCCTTGGAGGAAAGACTGTTACCATCATGATTCATCAACTCATACTCAAGATCCACATGCTCATACCAACATCACAAAAGACAAAATTCCTATCAAAGATCAAATCAAAGTTCAGAAAGATTCTACGTCAATGTCAAAGAATCTACAAAGTTGAAAGACAAAGATCAAAGCTATGAAATGAGAACACTTTATGCATGAAGATTCAAAGTAAAAAGAAGTATGAGCATGTTGGAGAAAGACGTAAAGATAACAGAGTAAAGATGTTGATGAAGGCAAGGCGAAACCAACATATGATCACAACAACGACAAAGAACAAAGAACAAAGATACAAGAGACGTCAAGCCAACGAAGCAATGAAGACGTCAAGCAACCTTTGATGACCAACCCTTAGGGGAAGATTGTTGGGATTACGTGTAATTAATATAAAGTGTCAGTCATTTAATTATGTAATAGGTTGCTATAATGTTAGGCTTATATGTTTAGTTAAGGCCCGGTCCATGAAGTAAGCCCATGGACCGTGGAAAAGGTTCTAGAAACATTACATGGGGCGTTGCCCTAGCTTGTACAACTATAAATACCCCTTTCATTGATGAGAAGGGTGTTGGTTCATGTTTATGCAAATTACTCTTCTTTATTTACTCTAAACGTGTTCCTCCCATCTCTCTATCTCTCTCTAACTTTCTCTCACTAAACTATACTTATGTTACAACAATATGGTGACCTAACAGCTAGGGACACAGGGTACTATGTTTTGCTTTATCAATAATGTAAATGTCTAATGTTGAACTAAAATTAACTTGTGTTTAGTGATATCAATGAGTATATAACCATTTAATTTGGTTTCAATGAATACAAGGTATAGGGTTTGCTTGGTGAAATGTGCTGAGGCTAGGGCTGAGGCTGAGACTGGACTGCTGGAGCTAATATTTTTATAAAGTTGTTTGGCGAATTAGTAATAGTTGAAGCTTATTAATGTAATTTGCATAAAAATACAACAAATTAAATTCATATATATTTTCAGTTATTGCGTGATAATCCATTATATTTTGAAGAGTATTTAAGTAGTTTCACTAACTATAAGCTCCCATAAGCCCGTTTTAATTGGCTTGGGCTTAAAGAGGCTTGTGGTTTATAAGGCTGGGCACAATGGTCACTAGACAAGACCTTGCCACATCAGCTTTCTCTCTCAGACGACCTGACGATAACCAACTTGCCACAGTGGTGACCAAGTTATTTTTTTTTAATTCAAATATTTTAAATAACAAATTTAAACTTCATTAAAGATAAAACATTACATAAATTATTCAAATAAACATTAAAAACATTACATAAATTATTCATATCAGATTTTAAGTGTAGATGAGTTGATGAGTCCATTAGCTCCTGAGTAACTACTAACGATTCTTCATGCGATCTTAAGGGATCATGATCACGGTGGGCCTCATCTTCGAACCATGTAGGACATATCACCCGCTCCTTGTGTCGAATGATCATATTATGTATATGATACATGTGTACACAATATCTTGGAGATCCTTTTTATACAGCCCTCGAGCCAGAACTTTAAGCATTTTCCACTTCTTCAACATACCAAAAGCTCGTTCCATATCTTTCCTTGCTGCTTCGTGCTTCCTCTTGTACAATATTCTTTTATCATCACCCGTGGGAGGATTTGAAATGGACTTAATAAGAACGGACCATTGTGGATATATCCCGTCAGTAAGATAATATCCCCTTTTATAACGACGTAAAACGTTTACGTCGTTATTCATCCCGGATACACCAAAGAACGCATGCCAAATCCATAAATCTTGGGAGGCGACCGCTTCCAATAATATGAATGGATGTGGCCCGTGATCACCCCTAGCATATTGACCTCTCAAACTATTTGGGCAATTCTCCCACTCCCAACTTGTACAATCCATGCTTCCCATCATCCCATGAAACCCATGCTTATGCTCGTGATGAGCATATATTCTTTCAAGGTCAGAATACGTGGGCTTTCGCAAAAACTCAACACCATATAACTCCATGATAGCCTTGCAAAATTTACGGAGACATTCACGGGATGTTGTTGCAGCCACTTGCAGATACTCATCAAGAGAATCAGGAATGGCTGCGTATCCCAATTGACTAATTGCCGCTGTACACTTGACCAATGGGGAAATACCAAGTACGCCCCTACAATCAGGAGTTTGTTGAAAATAAGGAGAATAATCGGTTACCTCTCGAACAATTTGTGTGAATAGTTCTCGACTCATTCGGAACCGCCGATGGAATGTTTTTTCGTTATACCGCGGGTTTTCGGAAAAGTATGCCGCCACTAAACGATTATGAGCACCCTCATGATCCCTATGTATGTACTTTCGTCGAATTTTTGGCTGTGACGCATTGTACACGTTCCAAGCAAACTGCGTAAACTCCGCAAACTCACTCATAACTTCTTCATCATCGTCGGAAGACGAAGAACAAAAAAATAGCTCGTAAGACATAATTAATAGAATGTGTTTGAAGGTGTTGATGAAATTTTTGTTTGAATTGTGTTTGAAATTGTGTGTTTAGAAGTGTGTTTGAGGTTGGTATTTATAAGGTTGTAAAGTGGTAAAGTTTTTTTTAAAAAAAAGAGTATTATTATTATTATTATTATTTTTATTATTATTATTTTAAATATTCCAAAAGGTTGGATTTTTTGAAAAAGTGTGTGTTAATAATCGGTCGAAAAAACGACCAAGTTGCCAAGATTCTCGACCGACGACCGATCGTGACCCAATTGCCACATTGGCCACGACCGATCATGACCATGCTCGACCGATACCCATGATCGATCCACTATGCCCAGCCTAAAAGCTTTCATAAGCCTGTGTGACAAATAAAGTTTATTTTATAAGCTAGCTTATTTTAAAAGTTCAAACTTCTATATTCGAGCCTTGCGCTAAACATAGTGATAGCTTATCACCTTGTATTGGCCTTCTATATATCCTTAAGTTTGTCTTACAACATCTGCAATGGTCATTTTTACAATGACTTATTACTATTTAAAAAAGTTTTTTAAAAAGGTTTTTGCATTAAACTAAAGACTTAGTGAAAAGATTTTTACGAATTTAATTTATTGTAAAAAGCTTTTGGATCCTAAAGACTTGGTAGATTACAAGTCTTTGAGACAAAGACTTTGAGACAAAGACTTGGTGGTATTTTTGAATTTCATTTATTGTAAAAAGCTTTTGAATAGCTTTTTTGCATTGAACAATTTTTATAACCACAAGTTTTTGGATGATAAAATTAATGAGAAAATGATGTGGCAACACGAAAAAGTCATTTGGAGGTAGAAGCATTGTGGATCCCCTTATATTTGTGGTAGCATCTTATATGCTAAATTTTGTTAATGGTTTTATCGTGTTTTGTCTACTTTTGCACTTTCCACTGTGCTAAAATTTACTATCCTCGTTCAATTTTAATTGTCCTATTCCTTTTAGGATGTCTCAAATTAATGTCACTTTCCTTATTAGTAAACAGAATCTAGTGAGGAATTTTCCATTTAGTAATTAAGTGCCCATTATTAACTTGTGTTTCTTCTCACAAATAAATTGTGACTAAGAATTTACTACTATTTAGGACTAGCGGGAACCGAGATGTGTGTGGAATCAAAGAGTGAGGAACAATGTAGTTTGGAGATAAAACAAGGAAAAACGTCCTTAGTACAAAAATGGTACAACAGTATATGCAGTTATGCACCATGTTTCTACTCATGTGTGCCCATCAACTAACGTCCAAAATTAATTAGTGTTGTAAACGGTCTTCAGTGATTAGTATGTAAAAAGAGACCCTTTAGTATAAGACAGATTAATCTAGAAAAATATAACAATAACTATATAACATAATAAAGTCAATACTAACGAGTGCAAGACAGATTGCATATGGTATAGTGCAACACAAAATGGTCATTGGTGCAAAATTGAGATATTAAACAAGTACTTATTATCTACGGGAAAAGAGTTTTCACGACTAAACGAAAGACATGCCCACATGACGAGAGAAGAAAAGTATTACCAATAAGTTGAGAAGTCTAAGTAGCACCGATGATGAATAAATACATAAGAGAGCTTCCAACTCGCAAAATGAAATTGGAGGTGTGACAGTTCATCATAGCCAAAGGTCCTTTGTTCATGTTCGAGTCTGAATGTGTCAATCACTCAAATCGATCATCAGATAACCGACATAGAAAACTTAATGCCTGCAAAAGTCTCCAACTTTCGGGTAAGGTAAAGGAGAGAGTATATAATGAGAATTTTCGATTATGATGAGCTATTGAGCCATCATCAATTATTTTCCTTTGACGAAAAGAAACTAAAATTTGGTGGTATGTCCAACAGTCCAACTTCATTAACAAACACATGTCTACCACTTTATGCTTTGGTATATCCATTTTTAATAATCACAAATGAGAAATGAGGCCATGAGGGTACTTATTCAAAGAATATACTTTTGAGCCAAGTTACTAAATGGCCCACTTTGATGGCAGTACGACAAATGTTTACGTTGTTTTCTAAAGATTTGAGAGTTTAAAACAATTAAAAGCCCACCGAAATAAACCCAAATCCAAAACCAAATCCAACTTAATTGATCCATTTTCATAGTCTAAAGTCTAAACACACGTCACTTATATATCAAAATCCATATACAGCAAACTTGTGTTTAGACTATAGTCAAAGAGTAAAATGATCATTTTCATACATTTAACCACATATTAAACTCAAAGGAGCGAGGAACTAGGGCTTGCAACCGTATCATGTCCGGGTTGATCCATTCATACATCTCAAACCTAACTTGGACACGTTTATTACAAACTAGTTGTGTGATCCCGTTTATGTTTTGAGCTAGAATTAAAAGTAGGGGTGAGCAGGAACCGCACCGCATACCGCAAAAATCGATCCACAACAAAAACCGACGGTGCGGTTCTTGAAAATAGAAAAACCGCATTTTGCGGTGCGGGTTTGGTTTTCACCGAAAAACCGCACCAAAATAACTGCACCGCACCACTCCGTCACATTCAAATATATATTTTTTATTTTTTTTAAATAATCCACTAATTTTTTTTATGATAAAATGCTTTTGCGTATACTTTTATAATTAATTGTTTCAAATATATTTTATTGGTTAACTATTGTCTGAGTTTTTAAGTAGTATAACTTTAGTATTCTTTCAATTTTACCATCGAAGTTTACAAAATTGTTCATCTCATTCGAATTTTACTATTAAATAGATTTATAATTTCATATTAATACATAACATTTTGTATATATGTTTCAACCCATCATGTAACCTTATGATATATTTATTCTATAATAAATATATACCAAAAATTATAATTTGAAGAAAAAAAAACTTCAGCCCAAAAAACCCGCAAAACAAAACCGCAAAACCACATAAACCGCAAAAACCGAAACCGCGAAACCGCACGGATGTGGTTTCTCATTTTTTAAAAACCGCAATTACGGATGCGGGTTGTTTTTACCAAAAACCGCACTAACCCGCAAAATGCTCACCCCTAATTAAAAGGCACCTTACGTATATTAAAAGGCGGATGTAAGAACATTTAACCAAACTTATAAACACATAAATATTTAGGCATAAACATGGACACATCTGATTTATGTTGAAAAATTAGCAAAACTTACATCGAATATACTTATTTTCAACTTAACTTGACTTTGTGGCATATAGCTAAAAGTAAGATTTTTTGTGAAATGACGAGGTTGTCTTCAATTTAAATGAGAATCACTTGTTTCATTGGCAGAAAAAAACACTATGTTTCATGCAAATTACACAATCATCGTATTTTGATCTCATGTATATGTAAAATTATAAAGCTTTATATCAAACAAATTATACCAATAAAAGTATTTAGTGATCCTCTTTAATTTGATGTCCATTTTATTATTTTTTGCTAAATTCTTTTTTTAACAATTTTTTCGCAAAATATCGGAATATATCCGTAATGAAAGATTTTGCATTTTATAACTTTAAAACAAGAAAAAAAAAATGACATATTACTAATTGCAAAGTATTATGAATAGTATGAAATTAATTAGTGTTTCTCTCTCTCTCTCATCGACAAAATTTCTCTCTTCTTATTAATTAATATATATTCCCTATAATCATTCTTCTCAACGAGGCTTTGTCAAACCCGTGCGTTGCACCGATTGTATCTAAATGTTCATAGCATAGTTGTTAACATGATGGTGAGGATAAAATATACAACAATGTATAACTTGGCTTGCTTCGGTAGAATTTTGTTAATTTTTAGGTAATGTTGGTGTCTTTATTTTGTCACTTTTAATTCAGGTCGAGTCAAAAACTCAAAATGATATTTAGACCCGTGCGATGCACACGGGCTGTATCTAACACATTCATGTTAGAAAAACGTGTTATCCATAAAACACTCCACACACTTCATGCAAAATCATGCATATATACGTGTTTGCTTATTATCTTGCATGGATTACATATATAAATTGTTGTCCATATATCAAAAGATGTAAATAAGCCAAAGGATATATTGATACTGATCATTCTTATACTTATAGCAAAACAAATAGATACCTTATCCTCAGGTTGTGTATCAAAGATAGCGGGCATGAAAAACTTTTGCATGAAAAAAGACACATGCATCAGAAAATAGATAGTTTGCATCGAAGAACATATTGCATCAAAAATTGTACGTTTTCAAACAAAGGATTCATTTTATTCATGAAGAACATCTATTACAAAAGCATAGTCCTCATTCTCGTCTTATCATTATCATCGTCAACCTCACCATGGACTAATCTATCGAACATAGTTTAGTGATGATCCTCTTTATCATCATCATCATAAACCCTTTAATCTTTCTGCTCCAAATCATTCGATTTAGCTATAGATCGAGTCTATTGTTGTGATGAGAGTTGGGGAGTGACGTGAGGGTATTGTGGTTATGTCGTTTTTGTTGTTGGTTAAGCTGTTAACGTGAGGAGATGGTTGGGACATATGTCGTACTTATTTTCAGCCATCAATTGGGAGGTGTGGAAAGTTTAAGAAATGCATGTGTTATTTATAGGCTCCTGAATATGAAGTGTTGCAGCAACTAAATGCAATGCTTAAGATGAATATGAAGTGTTTCAGCAAGTAAATGCAATGTTTCTTTGTATACCTCCGATTAATGATCACAGTTGGTTTATATTCCAAAGAACACTTCATATTCACCTTCATTTCATTACATTCAATTGAGAGCTTTTGTGGAGCATTGGCATGTTTGTACCGTACATTTTGTTTTGCACATTCACTCTTCCACATTAAATTAAGCACTTGAATCTTTATATAGTATAGATAGATTCTGTCGAGATTAGAGCATGTTGTATTGAGTAATGTCTGAGTAAATTGCTGAATTGTTACCGTGATGGTGAGGCTAAAATATACAACAGTGTATAACTTATAAATACAAAAGCAATCTACTTTGAGTAAATAACATGTTTCGATAACATGGCAATCGATGTGATAATTATATACTTTTTCTTTTATATTCATTATTCAAGGTGCATGCGATGCACGGGTCTTGTTATCTCATAACATATTAAACTATTCGCGTGCCATATAATTATGTTATACGTCATTCGATGTGAGGCTCAAATATACAATAATCTATAACTCGGGCTAAAACCATGAGATTAATTTCTTTCATCAAAGAAAATATCCATTCAATGTACAAAAAGCATCCAAAACTAATTCTTCGCAATCAAACACTGAACATACCCAGAACACTTGCTCTTTCCATCATCATTTCAATGCTTTCCAGCTTTCCCATTCTCCGCGTTGCATGCTTCTACTGATTGTCCACATACGCCTATTCAATTTATGTATCATTTAACTCATTTATGTTGGGTAATATCACGAATAAAATTTTCTTTATTAATGCTAGGATTGGGAATATCCAAACGCATGTCAGCAACTAAAATAGGCATTAAACTAAAAAAATTAACTTGGGAGATTAGCAACTTTGAACACCAAAACCATTATCACCTATCATCTATTTGAGTAACATCAGACGTATTCAAATTGACATGCTTTTTTGTTCAATTATCCTAAAGAATTCATCAAATATGACAAAACAGAAACATATTATCATCGTCAATCTCACCATGGACTAATCTATCGAACATAGTTTAGTGATGATCCTCTTTATCATCATCATCATAAACCCTTTAATCTTTCTGCTCCAAATCATTCGATTTAGCTATAGATCGAGGATAAAATGGCAACTTAGGAAGGAAATAAGTATTGAATGCATATACGAAAATAATCAGTATCCTTATTATCAAAAACATAATTCTTTATGAAGTAAAAGTAAGTATCATTAACATCCCATTCTATAGTCTATACAATCAGCAACAATCAATATAACCTTGCTTATGGATATCCGCAAGACAGCAGTAAAAGTTTATAATCAGAAACTTTCATATATACAAAAGGAAGCACCTGCTTATGGTAATATTGACAACTCGTATCAGAAGGCTGCATCATCAGCAAGGCGCATTAGTAGAACGCATCAGAAGGCCTTGTCAGAAGGCTGCATTAGCAACTTAAAAGGGAAGCAAGCAAGCTGCAAGAAGTAATCTGGCCCGTATTAGCCTAAATGAAAAATGTATATAAATTTCAAAAAGTAGTAAAAGCGTAATATAAATTTTATAAAGTTATAAAGTGAAATTACCATGAAATAAAGAAATGGAAAGAGTATCAGCAAGACTGCATAAGCAAGGATGCATCAATAAGACCGCAACGGCAAGGACGCATCAGCAAACCATATCAGAATTGGGAGGTGTGGAAAGTTTAAGAAATGCATGTGTTATTTATAGGCTCCTGAATATGAAGTGTTGCAGCGATCACTGCTGGGTCGGTTGGTGAGTCACCCAAAAAAAGCATCGAGAAAGGTCAAGCATATATGTTTTATGAAATGATCAGCGGTTTCATTTATGCTACAAACTACACGAAAGTTGCCCCTTTTTCATGGAGATTTACCCATCACAGAGATGCATAGAGGAAAGCCGACCCGCCACAGCAGGCGGGTTGCTTCCTCTGTCGTCGCCGGGGAGCTCTTGGCGAGGAGAGCCACATAAATCAAAGAAGGCGAACGAAGGAAGGCAGTAGCACTAGCTTGAGAATTTGTTCCGAGGAATGAAAAATAGCTGGACCTATTATTGAAGGGGGCTCTAACACCTTTTTTCTTTTTCAAAGAAAAAAAGCAGTACAAGGAGATTAGACTCTCGGATGAGACTAAGTAGCTACCGACCATTCCGACGCGCCCTTGACCTATCTTGATTAAGACCGAAACCTATCTAATCGAAAGTGGGGTCTAGTTTAAGCTGTCAAACAAATGGCCTGGAAAGAATAACCACTAGTAGGGATATAGATGGAGTCTCGCTCAGTAAAGAGAGTTGTAGATTCGTAGAACAGGAGAAGAGCCTTGACTTTCTATTATATTAGTCCAACACGCTAGCTGCAATCTTTCTAAAGCAAGAAGGGAAGGGAGAAAGTTGACTTTGAGAAAGAAAGGCCTTCTCTTCTATTTCGATTCTAATCTTAGGAAAGGTGCGTTATCGCTTTGATTTCTCGTTAGCTAGGCTTCAATAAGGACGTTTAGGCTTTACTAATAAGATAGAAAAGAAAGGGCTTTTTCATCAGGGTGCGAAGGTTTGGAACCTTATACAAACAAAGAGCGTTTTCATAGCTGAGCTATAACTCCTCGATTCAAGAAGAGTTCAAGGGTAGGAGGAGAATAAGAGGTTAGCAACGTACGAACGTTTTCCAAGCGAGCCATGGGAGTCTAGGTTTTTCGAACTAGCCTGGACCGGAAAGTGCTTCGAAAGGTGTCAGTAGGTGCGCGAAGCCGGAGCCCGGCATGTTCGCCCGCTGGGCCGAGTGTTCGCCCAATTCAGAGTCTTCGCCTTTAGATAACAAAAAGTGTTCGCCCCTTAGGTCGCCAAACTACGACGAGAGTTTCGCCTTTTGAAGCGCCAGTCGCGTAGGGCGACTGGGCCAGGCCGAGTCAGAAAGGCTTTGATGACTCAAGGTTCATATTAGGGAAAGGAGAGTAAGGGGAAGAGGGGGCAGCCCTGGAACAAGAAGAATTAAAGGATAATATGATATAGTGCATTGGAAAAAACATAAGGTATAAACAACTGAGTATCAAGAGTAAGAAAAGGTCAGTAATCTACCACGAGCCCAAACAAATCAAATCAAATATCATAGTAACCATAGAGGTGCGACCTCTCAAATATGTGAAGGACGTGTATTGCACACAGCAACAATCACCAAATCAAATCATATCATATAATATAACAGATACAGATACAGATCATATCTAGGATGCATCCATATGCCCCTGCAAACAAATTAGTGGCCAAATATATATATATATAATAATTGAGCTCATAATAAATAACAGAAAAGGGACGGGACGGAACGTCACTCCACCGCCCTAGAGTCATGTCATTGGTGCATCAATGACACGGCCATGGAACCCCCATGACTAGGAAACAAAGTGGCTCGGGTATCAAACTATAAGGTTTAAAAGTCATATTATATCAAAGGTCCATAAGTTTCATAGCAAGATTCATAATCAAAGTTTTCTATCACATGTTCATTTAAAGAAATTTTTTAATAATGGTTTTCATAAAAATGATCTTAAATAACGGTTTTCATAAAGGTAGTCTCTAAAAGAAGTAAAACTCCAAATAAAATTGATATCGCATCGTGCTCATAAACATCATTTTAAAATAGTTTTTCTCAAAACATTTTCATGATATAATTAGGAAAGGTTTTCACATCCAGTTATAATATCAATGGTTTACAAATTTAAGGGAGCATAGCAAAGGCATAGATCAAATAAGAAAGCCATAATAAGAAGGCTCAGATCAAAGGCATCATAATCAAACTAATATCGAAAGGACGTAAATGAATCATGAGAAACCTTAAGAGATAAGGTCAGAATATCTGTACCTTAGACCGCAAGAGAAAACATAAAGATCGGAATCAAACTCCTTCTTCAGCGAATCTACACAAAAACAGGATCGTCTTATTATTAATATCTTATCTAAATCAGATTACTTATTTTAGTCGGCTTTCCATTTTTAGTAACTTTCCTTTTATAGCAGCTTTCCAAAAATAGTAACTTTCCAAAAATAATAAGTTTCCTCTTTAAGTAGTTTAACCATTTTAAGTAACTTTCTATTTATAGCAGGTTTCCCGAATTAGTAAATTTTCATAATTAGTAGGTTTCCATATATAGTATCTTAGGGTTACTCTCATTCTAATTAGGGTTTACAAATGATCGTTGTTTAGTTTATTTACTAATTATGATCATGTCTCATATTAACTTGAGTTATGAAAAGTGCTTAAGTATCTTAATTACCTCTAGAATGTCAAATTAAGTGGAGAATTGTAGCTTATAATCACTTTTACCCTTTTTGATTAAGTTCGACACTTAATTAGCTTTTTAACCCTTTTATCAGCTTTTACTCATAAACAGGTCACCACATTACGGATTTTTCTACCACATCAGAACTCAAAGATAAACTCCACAAAATTTCTCACAGTTACTTCCATGTCTTTAGAAGCCACACGAATTTTCTCAGAATTTATTAGTTAGTTAAACCCCACACGAAAAATACTCCAATTCAGACTACCCAGAAAACGTATCTGCTGCAGTACCCAGAAAGTATCCACTTGGATGACCCACCAACACACCCAGGAAAAATCCCCAAAAATTCATGACATTACTAGGCATATGGAAGTTAAATACTGGAAAGTTTTATGACCCAAATCCTCATGGTTTGAAAATGAAAAATCGGCAAAGTGGACTGATTTCCAGACCCTCAAATTCAGACTCAACACTTTATCATGCAAAAATAAAAAACATGACCAAAACAACTCGAAATCACCCAAAATCAATTGGAGAACTTAACTAAGACATAAAACTAAGTTTTCATGAAAAGAAACCGAATCAAACCATTCTATAACATAACCAAAACTCACTCACAAAACCGGTATGCCTACTGTCCAGATTTTAGGGTTTCAATTTGACCATTACATCACCTAATTACGCATCCAAACACGACCACGACCCTCATAATTCATACAACATAATTCTTAACATCATTACAACATGTTCTAAAAATCTCACATCAATCTACCCACGAATTCTATCAAAACTCTAATTACAAATTTATTATTTCATGTGATGATTTATGATTTTATGTGAACTTTTTATGGTTTCATGTACACATTCATTTGGCCGATTCATATATTAATTTTTAGCCGATCATTATGAGTTTCCTGGTGACAATATACACGATATCCACAAGATTAAAAATATGGAGGAAACAAAGAGGATGATACTAGTTACCCTTGAAGGCCAAACGAAGAACAAAGATCAAGAACAAGGTGGCCGAGACTCCACACCACTCGACCTCTCTTCTCTCTCGGATTAGAATGCAACCACGATCACCCTTGTAACAACACACGATTATACCACGTACGAACACCATGGATTCCTTGCTTGATTGCTTGGTTTGGATCGAATAGGAAGAAAAAAAAATGGAGGAAGGAGGGGGCGGCCGAATGGGATTTTTGGGGAGTTAGGGTTTTCTTTTTTTATTGTGTGTATTATAATTCTTTTGGTAGAATAAGACTGGTATTATGGTGAGACATAGGGGGAAAACCGAGTGGTAAATAAGGAAGGTTCAAATTTGGGTTTAAATGTGATATAATCAATGAGATAATGTGATCTTTTGAAAATCAATACATGCTTATCCCCTTTTTGTTCATTTGGCCAAAAATTATGTGTAGGACACAATATAAGTCGCCTACTATAGGCTTAAGTTTAGGAACCAATTGTTTGCAACTTTTAATTATAACGTAAAGTTTTATTAGTTTAATTTATTAGGTAACTTAGGATTTTAATTACCTTAGGTTATATTCAAATAATATTCATTTGTAGGATTTTATATATTCTTAAAATTTCAAAGTTAGAGGGGGTATTTTGGGTATTTTACGTGTTCAAAATTTTCGGGTTTTACAACTCTTCCCCTCTAAAAAGAAAATTTCCTTCCTCGAAAATTGAAGTGAAGCGAAACGGAAAGCACAACGGACCGTGAACGGAAATGTGAATGACTTGTTTCTCATGACTCTATCTTGTTGATCAGAATAGCTTCGGCTTCCTCAGAAAAGACATACTATACTGAATCCAGATCAAAAGAATAATATACCAACGTAACAGATGATAATCATATTCTCCCGGAAGAGATACAGGGAGTACGTAGGATTTGACGGATATATCGTCCGTGGAATTTGATTAGACAAATCAGATGAGAACGTACAGAAAACAGATTGTTTGATAACATCAAACGGCAGAAAGCTCTACAACAGAACCTAAGATTCTTATCGGAGGTATAGAGGTCAGCAACCGCGTGTCGAGTACCCAAACGTATCAAGCCGTATAACGATGAAAGCAGATTAAACGCATAGGTAGAACGAACCTAAAGTCTTACTAAACATAGTTAATCTCAAACAGCTATCAGAAATTCTAAGGCTCCTAAGGCACTCCTCGAAATATCCTATGATCACAATAAGTGCACGTTATATGATGTAAGTATTATCACGTTGATCAGGCGTCATAATACTAGCATCATATAAATATGCCCTCATGATGGTCATATTTTATCTCAAGTCGTGAACAAAACAACCTATCTTAATCCATCTAGTCCTTCAACAGTCTCATAGGTCATCGAAATCAAACAACATAACTAAGAGGAGAACGAAACTACTCGAAAGAGTAACGGAAATCCTAGAATGTCTATCAGAATTAAGGTACGTCGTTAATAGCGTCAATCCTTCATCACTCACCGAAATCAACTCAGCCAATATAAGTGGTTGCTTCAAAATCCGCCCATTCCTAAACATAAATCTCTAGGTTCCTTCCACATTTCGTCAAAATGCGCATAACAAAACCATCATCCAACATACGCAGAATGAACACAGAACGGAATTTCTAATGGAGAACCTAAATCATTTAAAGGATCTTATCATTAGGTAATGGAAACTTAAGTAGGTTAAGAGGAAGTGAATTACGTCATCAATAGCTTCATCCTTCACAGAATCAACTCTTCCAAACCCAAACATTTGCTTCAAAATTCATCCATTCAAATACATGATCTCGAATCTCTTCCCTCCGCAAGTCTGCTTCTGTTCTCAATTCATCTTAGTACAACTAAAATGAATAGAGAAGTAAGACTGCGTGTCTTCGACAGGTCTTCTAGCATAGTTCGAAATTCACCAACTCTAGTTGCTGTCAACTCCAGTTTATGTGCTGAATAGTTCGTCTCCTACGGTCTGGTTGTCCTGATGCCCGAACTGAAATCTCCACGCGCTGCATAAAACATAATCGAGACCTTTCTCAGTTTCTCTCTTCTTCTCATATGCTTCTTTCATGGTAACGCCTGTCACGAACATCTTCTACTATTCTTCTACAAGGTTTTTAACTCCGATAACGGTCTTCAATCTTGGTCCTTTCTGTGGGAACTCTATCATCACAAGATACCTGGTAGTGCTGTCTGCTACAATCTCTGAACGCCAATCAAACCTACTCTTCCAGAACAAAGGGTCATTCTACTTAATACGAAAATAATCTACATGTTCCTCTTTCGTCTCTGGACACAACACAACGTCATACTATGACAATTTGTCCAAATACTCGCGAAAACATGATTCTATTAGCCAATACAATTGGCATCATTAAAACTCATAATGATCACAACGAGTACGAAAGCAGCTTCAGGAATCGTCTTAGGGAAACTTCATATCTACTTCACATCGCCTATCTTCTTCTTCACGAATAAAACTGAAATGCTTCACGGCGGTTACTCTCAGTTAGTCAACTCCCTTCTCGGAAGTCCTTGTGGTTGCTTCTTCAGTCCTTCAAACCTAATGAGGACGTCTGATACGGAGTTTCAAGATAGACCAAATCAATCACTGATACGCGGAAATGAATAATGATTACGGATAATGATACGGTTAAGTTCACGATAGTCGATACGCCGCTGCATACTCTCCTCTTTCTTCTTCATAACCAACAGGAGCATCCAAAAGAAACACTGAGGTGAACAACATCATATTCCATTAGCTCCTTCAATCTCTCTACTTCTATGGCATCATGGTGCGTCAATTGAGAGCAGTTCAATGCCAACTCTACTTCCCAAGCAGGGGGGAAATCCCAAGAGGTTCATCAGAAAACACCAGAAAATTTTGTACAACAAAAACTTCTAATGCCAGAGCTTTCTAAGGGTGGATGCTAATAGGTGTCAGGAGAAACTTGACAATCAAATGAGATCGGGGTATGTGCTTCCATAGCAACATTAATCTTAACAGATTTAAGCGGTTGAGAGTCATCATAACAAAAGTAGGATGAAAATAGATTTCTAAAGGTCACATATCAGATATGGTAGTCTCTGGTAGCTTATGAAGAGCCAGCCAATCCATAACCAAAAGTCCTCAAAATCAAATATATCCAAAGTAAATGGATTCGTAGAACGAATACGGTCGTCAAGCCAGACGGGTAGTTCATATATCAAGGTCAAGTGCATGGTTCATCATAGTGTTGAAATAGATAAACGAACAGTTCAAGGTGTTGGAATTTGTTTAGCTTTTTAGCATAAGTGGCAGGTAGGGTGTGTATCATTGGTAATACGAACATCGTATAATTGTCAAAAGTGAGATGTATGGGATATTAGTTATCAGCATCATCATGCTCAGTTAACAATTCTGTACTGAGATAGTATTTACATCATATTCTTCCAAAGGAAACTGGTTGGCAGGCAAGGTTCATCATTCAAAGGGAGGGAATAAAACTTCCTATATCCGTGGTTGATTATTACTGGAGTCCTCATAGGAGTAGTAATGGATTATGCAGAGTTAAGTAGTATCAGATGATACATTTATATCCAGCATAAGTAATGAATTCATAGAATGTGTCAAACACATTATGGTCGAATGACCTTCGGGATGGTCGGAAAAGTACCAAACTGTTTATCGAAAAAAAATATGGAGATCAGAATTAGAAAGTGAAATTTAAATGGTGTAAGGTATCCATGTGGTTCCCGAGGTATTCCAAACTTACTTAGTTACTAAGAGTAGGTTGCAAAACTTTCTAACCTCTTAAACAAATGCTCTTATAAGGCATAGCTAAAGGTAGAGGCACGAATCAGAGTGATGCGGAAGCAATGATACTCACATAGATGTCCTAGTCTACCCATTCCTCACTGGTAATAACTTAAGTTCCTATGGGGACATCCTAAAGCAAATTCTCAAAGGTCATCTTATGAGCGCCTATAGTGGAAACTTAATGGTTCAAACTTCACAGGTCAAGGTTTAATGTACTACAAGTCGCAGCCTGGGCTCTAATACAATAATTGTAACACCCCAACCCGATAAGGGTAGAAGTGCTACGTTATGGTGACATATCAAAGCAAACACAAGCATATGACTTAAATAATACAAATGGATTTCAAAGGTTACAAAGGGAAAATCTGAAATACAAGGCTACAAATGAGAACAACAATAACTTCTAAGTCTAAAATGTAAACACTTCCAGTCATCTCTATTCCAGAATAGCTATCAAGGTATAGTCTTCTAAGTCCAAAGTACTCTCCACTCCTAACCCAGCTTCCAACTAAAACCTGCCGCAGGAAAAGAAATGCGGCTGAGCTTAAAAGCCCAGTGAACAGATATATATAAACGAAACCAATAGACAAGGCACGAACATGTAAAGTATATACAAACAAGACAAATAAACAAAACGTATTTAAGTATAGGAAAAGAAACATAAGTTCCTGCTGAAACGAATGTCATCTGTCAAATGAATAAGAGGTCAACCGAACAATACAATGAGTCAATTGAATAAGGAACAAGAAGAATTAAAGGATAATAATTAGGTTTGAAAAAGGTGAACAATGGCAAGAAAGAAAAAGGTAAACAAACAAAAGAAAAGGTCATAATCTACCACGAGCCCAAACAAATCAAATCAAATATCATAGTAACCATAGAGGTGCGACCTCTCAAATATGTGAAGGACGTGTATTGCACACAGCATCAATCACCAAATCAAATCATATTATATAATATAACAGATACAGATACAGATCATATCTAGGATGCATCCATACGCCCCTGCAAACAAATTAGTGGCCAAATATATATATATATATATATATATATATATATAATAATAATTGAGCTCATAATAAATAACAGAAAAGGGACGGGACGGAACATCACTCCACCGCCCTAGAGTCATGCCATTGGTGCATCAATGACACGGCCATGGAACCCCCATGACTAGGAAACAAAGTGGCTCGGGTATCAAACTATAAGGTTTAAAAGTCATATTATATCAAAGGTCCATAAGTTTCATAGCAAAGATTCATAATCAAAGTTTTCTATCAAATGTTCATTTAAAGAAATCTTTTAATAATGGTTTTCATAAAAATGATCTTAAATAACGGTTTTCATAAAGGTAGTCTCTAAAAGTAGTAAAACTCCATATAAAAGTGATATCGCATCGTGCTCATAAACATCATTTTAAAATAGTTTTTCTCAAAACATTTCCATGATATAATTAAGAAAGGTTTTCACATCCAGTTATAATATCAATGGTTTACAAATTTAAGGGAGCATAGCAAAGGCATAGATCAAATAAGAAAGCCATAATAAGAAGGCTCAGATCAAAGGCATCATAATCAAACTAATATCGAAAGGACGTAAATGAATCATGAAAAACCTTAAGAGATAAGGTCAGAATATATGTACCTTAGACCGCAAGAGAAAACATAACAGAAACATAAAGATCGGAATCAAACTCCTTCTTCAGCGAATCTACACGAATACATGATCGTCTTATTATTAATATCTTATCTAAATCAGATTACTTATTTTAGTCGGCTTTCCATTTTTAGTAACTTTCCTTTTATAGCAGCTTTCCAAAAATAGTAACTTTTCAAAAATAGTAAGTTTCCTCTTTAAGTAGTTTAACCATTTTAAGTAACTTTCTATTTTTAGCAGGTTTCCCGAATTTGTAAGTTTCCATAATTAGTAGATTTCCATATATAGTATCTTAGGGTTACTCTCATTCTAATTAGGGTTTACAAATGATCGTTGTTTAGTTTATTTACTAATTATGATCATGTCTCATATTAACTTGAGTTATGAAAAGTGCTTAAGTATCTTAATTACCTCTAGAATGTCAAATTAAGTGAAGAATTGTAGCTTATAATCACTTTTACCCTTTTTGATTAAGTTCGACACTTAATTAGCTTTTTAACCCTTTTATCAACTTTTACTCATAAACAGGTCACCACATTACGGATTTTTCTACCACATCAGAACTCAAAGATAAACTCCACAAAATTTCTCACAGTTACTTCCATGTCTTTAGAACCCACACGAATTTTCTCAGAATTTATTAGTTAGTTTAACCCCACACGAAAAATACTCCAATTCAGGCTACCCAGAAAACGTATCTGCTGCAGTACCCAGAAAGTATCCACTTGGATGACCCACCAACACACCCAGGAAAAATCCCCAAAAATTCATGACATTACTAGGCATATGGAAGTTAAATACTGGAAAGTTTTATGACCCAAATCCTCATGGTTTGAAAATGAAAAATCGGCAAAGTGGACTGATTTTCAGACCCTCAAATTCAGACTCAACACTTTATCATGCAAAAATAAAAAACATGACCAAAACAACTCGAAATCACCCAAACTAAATTGGAGAACTTAACTAAGACATAAAACTAAGTTTTCATGAAAAGAAACCGAATCAAACCATTCTATAACATGACCAAACTCACTCACAAAACCGGTATGCCTACTGTCCAGATTTTAGGGTTTCAATTTGACCATTACATCACCTAATTATGCATCCAAACACGACCACGACCCTCATAATTCATACAACATAATTCTTAACATCATTAAAACATGTTCTAAAAATCTCACATCAATCTACCCACGAATTCTATCAAAACTCTAATTACAAATTTATTATTTCATGTGATGATTTATGATTTTATGTGAACTTTTTATGGTTTCATGTACACATTCATTTGGCCGATTCATATATTAATTTTTAGCCGATCATTACGAGTTTCATGGTGACAATATACACGATATCCACAAGATTAAAAATATGGAGGAAACAAAGAGGATGGTACTAGTTACCCTTGAAGGCCAAACAAACAACAAAGATCAAGAACAAGGTGGCCGAGACTCCACACCACTCGACCTCTCTTCTCTCTCGGATTAGAATGCAACCACGATCACCCTAGTAACAACACATGATTATACCCACGTACGAACACCACGGATTCCTTGCTTGATTGCTTAGTTTGGATCGAATAGGAAGAAAAAAAAATGGAGGAAGGAGGGGGGCGGGCCGAATGGGATTTTTGGGGAGTTAGTTTTTTTTTTTTTTTTTTTTTTTTTTTTTTTTTTTTTTTGTGTTATAATTCTTTTGGTAGAATAAGACCGGTATTATGGTGAGACATAGGGGGAAAACCGAGTGGTAAATAAGGAAGGTTCAAATTTGGGTTTAAATGTGATATAATCAATGAGATATTGTGATCTTTTGAAAATCAATACATGCTTATCCCCCTTTTGTTCATTTGGCCGAAAATTATGTGTTGGACACAATATAAGTCGCCTACTATAGGCTTAAGTTTAGGAACCAATTGTTTGCAACTTTTAATTATAACGTAAAGTTTTATTAGTTTAATTTATTAGGTAACTTAGGATTTTAATTACCTTAGGTTATATTCAAATAATATTCATTTGTATTTTGGGTATTATACGTGTTCAAAATTTTCGGGTTTTACATCATCAGTCAGAAGTTGATAAAGATAGAGCTGCTCATGGTAGTTATTCACCGTCAACAACTCCAAACTCATTAGCACTAATAGCTCAATCTCATTTTGCTCCACAGTCAAACCAAGCTTTTGTCCAACAACAACATCACTTGGATTATCCTCAACAAACCTCATCGAATCAACTCATTCCATGTGAATCAACACCGCAATCTACTGATAATCAACTGGTTCCTTACGACAAGACGGATACTATGCTTTACTCCAATGCCAATAGTGATGAAGATGATGCATTCAATTCATTGAATGAAGGATTTGCATTAATTGCTCGTGCTTTCAGCAAGTTCTCCAACAAATCCAACAACCGTCTTCGTACTTCATCCAACACTCGTAATCAAGCTGTTGTCCATGATGGAAGAGTTGAGATTCAGAATTGAGCTTCTGGAAGAAATGGATCGGGTGGTTACATGGGAAACTCAGGAACTGGGCAAAGATTTAATGCAGTAGGTGGCAGTCGGAACAATGCTGGTGCTCCACATAGAAGGGCTGAGATTGCTGAAACCGGGAATCAAGGGATTGTAAATACAATGGTTATATGTTACAACTGCAACGGGAATGGTCATTTGGCTAGTGCATGCCCCAAACCAAGAACAAGAGGCAGTGAGTATCACAAGCAAGCACCCCTTCTTGCTCTTAAGGATGAATCGGGGGGCACTCTTACTGAAAAGGAGAACAACTTCATGGCTAATGCATACTTTGATGATGATATGGAAGACTTAGAAGCTAATGTAGCCATGATGTTGATGGCCAACATGCAAGAATTGCACATGAGTGAAACAGGCCCAGTATATGATACTGATGGCTTGTCTCAGGTACCTGATTCAACATGTCTCATGCATGAAATTGTATCACCATCTTCATCTGCATTAGCCGAAGACCAAATTGTTCAAAATGCTTCATTATTATCTCCTCAAGAAATTTGCATCTCTTTTTCAGTGTGCAAAATTCAAAACAAATCAAAATATGTTCTTGTAATTCAAAATTAATCAATTTTAATCACGAACATATTTTGAAGGGGAGATTTTTTATAAATTTTTGCACACTCTTATCAAAATCTTCATCATTTACAAATATCTTCATCGTGCAACATTTCCATGCTCTCTTGAACCAAAATCTTGACAAAATTTTAAAAGTATTTGTTAGTTCAAGGGGGAGAAATGTAAATTACATTAGTTTACAAACAATTGGACCAAGGTTGAAACAACAACAAACCTCAAGGGCTGTTGTTGTCGACTGTCAAAAGTTTACCAGATAAGGACTTTGTTTGCATGGGAAAACGGGTTAAGGGACTAAAAGTGACAAATCTCCAAACTTTAGCCTATATAAGCCCCAACTCAGTTTTTTTAAAAACTCACAAAACTCATAACGCTATCAAATTACCGCCAATTTTACTCATACATTCAAGATTTTTGATTTTCACTAAACCCTCGATTGTAAGTGTTATACCAACTCAGTTATGCATATTAATCACTCGCCTGAATTTTCGTACCATTTCTGTGGCTTAATTGTTCATACGTGAAATTAGGGTTTATGGTGTTGAATTGGGCATTTCTTGTATGTTAGCTTATAATCTAATTTAGTTAGTTGTATAGCTTAACATCATGTCTAGGAGTGTCTTACAACTGCTTAATTGTGTTGCATAACATCAGTGAATGAAATTTGAGAATTTTAGGGTTTATGTGGTCGTATTGTTGGCTGGTATCTATTGGTGAAGTGTATATGTGTTTTAAGTAGGATGAAGCGAAAAGTGTACCGCTTTTAGGGGGTCATTTAAGCCCTAAATCGTATTTATTTGATCAAATATTGCCCTAAATCGTTTCTTTTGTCATTTTAGGTACTTTGGAGAAGAAATCTGGAAAAGGAAGCATTTTGGACGTTTTTGGAGCATAAAAGTGAAGAAAACGACAAAGTCTCCAAGGCTGCTGGAAAAGTACACATGACGGCGTCAAGGATTGCTCCTGACGGCGTCATGGCTTGGCAAAAGAGGTGGATATGACAAAATACACGTGACGTGCCAGAGAGTTTTGCAATGGAAAGTCTGACGGCGTCACCCTTTAAGGTGATCAAGGTCGTCATGGTTTAAGTTAAAGAGAGACGGCGTCAAGCACTATTCTGATGGCGTCAGCCCTTGATAGGCCAGAGCGGATTTTGGAGGATTAAAAAGGGACGGCGTCAGGAAGACCATCCGGGAACCCTAGCTGCGGCGAGGTGACGGCGTCACCTCTTATAACGTGACGCCGTCAGCCCCTAAACTCTATATATAGTTTTGCAATTTTTAGTCATTAGTGTGCAACTTTGTGAGGAGAAACCCTAAGACGAATTTTCTGCCATTTTTAAGGGTTTTATACCCTTGGATCTCCCATGTTTAATTGAAGATAAGTAATCACTTAATCAATCAATATGTCTATGTGTTGTTTGATTATATCTTGTTCTTGTCTTTTAATTAACATGCTAGGCTAGATTTATCTTGTGTTTGCTTAGATCTAATGAAACCTAACTATTGATTATTAGTTGTTGGTGTGTTATTAATTGTATTGGATGATTGTTTATCGATGTTAGGCTTAAGAAAACTGGCTAACCTCCTATACGGTAACTTGCTTGAACGTCTTAAGAAACATGAACCAATGCGTACTAGGTTTATATGGTTGTATTTAATGCATGAGCGAATTCTAGTGATCCCATGTTAGGAGCTTCTTAGCCGGCTCGACATAGGAGTGAAGTAGGAGCTTGTAGAGTTGGGGAAGTACGTACGCCACCCCACGATTGGTATTAAGGAATACACCCGTCATCCACGCAATTAATACACACTAATCAACCGGTAAAAGATAGTTAGGGAGTAAGGAAATCTAAGTAAACACATTTCTCTCCATATAAGTTTCACAACCTTTTCATTTTCAGTTATTTTATTTTATTTGCATTTTAGTTATTTGGGTTAGTTGACTAGCAACTAATTCCGCCCACTCCTTCAAACCCGAGATTTTACTTGCTTTCATAAAAATATAAAAAATACGAAAAGAATCTTCCCTCACCCTTAGACCTATTAGAGTAGTTTTTCAATCCTAACGACACTATTCCCCTAGAGAACGATGAATCCCCCGGTACTTGCCACTACACTATACTACATCGGTCAGGTACACTGCCTGGTGGGGATTGCAAGCCTCTTGAGATCCCTCGAGAGGTAAAACCTGTTGTAAGGTCGCAAAACCACGCATCAAGTTTTTGGCGCCGCTGCCGGGGAATAGTTATTGTTTAGGTTGAATTTTTATTTTATTAGGTCTACTCACTAGATTCCTTTCTTGTGAGATTTTTATTTTATTTTTCTAGGTTTTCTTTAGTCTATCTTTTTCTTTGTGCCCTTTGTTTGTAAAACCATTTTTCATTTGTCACCATGCGGATGAAATTCCATTTAGATCATTAACAATAGAGGAACAATTACTTTACACGGATAGATTTGCTTCCTGTTGTTCCAATGAATTTTTAAGTGATCTTAGATATATAGAAGAGGAGATGGGTGTAAAGTTTGATAGGTTTGATGAATTATGTGCATGTGCGGCTTCTATTAAACAATCATTGTTAGGATCAACTCCTTTTAGTGAA
>CP139504.1:327558544-328074947 GCA_021014915.2 Artemisia tridentata subsp. tridentata | reverse complement strand
CCAAACTTGTTCTCTAAGTTTGAGTCTAATACATTCTCAAGTTTCAAAACTTGACACTCAAGCCCCTCCTTTATTTACTAACAGTCATTAGTCAATTCTGTTAATTACTTTAACGTCCATTAGTCCATATTTTGTGTCCAAATAATTAAAATATATAATAGTTATATATATTAATTATTCCTTTGATCATTTATACGTAAAGTGTGAAATCCCTCAATCCCGGGTTCGATTCTAGTCATACACTGTTGATACAAAAGTTGGGCGTTCCTTGATTCCGTACCAATCAGATCTTAATGCTTGAGACCTGTGCATTAAGAGAACAAAAAGACACCGTTAGGCTTATCGTGGGATTGTCTCCCACGATTATCCTCCGGCGTGAGAGTAAGTAATCGGTTTTTAGGGTTTAGTTGAAGAATTAGGGTTTATAAATCGTACCTTTAATGAGAGTCGAGAGACTCTTTATATACACACGAAACCCTAGTTGGTTTCGTGTTCCTCACTCCTCAGCGTATCCGCCTAAGTCGGTTTTGATACATATCCCATAAATAAGAGATATCCTATCAAGACCATAAATATCTTCGGGTTTGGGCCAACGTAAGCCCAAACCGTTATCGTAAATAGCCCATTCATGATGGACTGGAGTCCATTCGTGATGGACTTGAGTATGGATCGGGTTCGTGACCCGAATGCGGACTATACGTCATCATGTCCCCCCAGTCTAGTGTGCGAAATGCGAAATTGTGGACGCTAGACTAACAATTGTAGCTAAAAATATTCCTCAATGCGTAGCGGGGAAGTTTCAAGTATTTCCCGCCTAAAAAAGCAAATTAATCTAGTCCAAGTACATCCGTATCTCCTTCGAAAATCGTGAGGGTTGGGTGAAAAAGTGCTTTACCTTTTTGCGTCCCAACCACACGATTGAGGCAAGTGGGGTACACGTGTCATCCATCCACCAATATGTGTAACCCTATATAAAGGTTAGCCATCTTTTCACTGTGGCTACCACAGTAAAAATCATCATTTTCCACCATTGTTAAACCTTCGAACAGCGATCAAAAAATCAACAAAAGCTAAGGTAATAGCGCGTGCGCTTATAAGAGTTATTGAAGGTTAATCATGGTTCTTCAATTGTCCGATTTTAATTCCGATATATCTGAGGATGAACTTGTCAGTTCACCTCAGATTATCACATCCCTCTCGCATTGCATCCGGTAGTTCCGGCAGCAAATGCGTCAATAGCGAATTTCCCGCAAGGGAAAGTAGGGGTATACACGCGTTTTTTTCGAATTCGCTAACCAGCATGCGCCCATTTCCCTCTTTTTGTGCGATATTCTAAACCACTATCGTCTGCATATTTCCCAGCTGCACTGTATAGGTGCAGCAAAAATAACCAATTTTGAAGTAAATTGTCGCCTGTTGGCGATTGAACCCACAATTCATCTATTCCGCGCGTTTTACCACACGTCGTGGTCAAACGGGTAGGTATCTTTCTCCAAGCGCGCAGGGTCACTGCAGTGCTATACGGAGAAATTAGACGCACTGAGGGTTTGGAGGGAAAAGTTCTTTTGGGTTGATAATGCCTTTTTTCCATGGATTTTTGAGTTCTATACTCAAGAATCATTACCGAGAGACGAGCGCCCAGACCCCGGATTGTATAACGTAGCTGATGCGGATACGATAAATACCAATCGCATACCAATCAAAGCGTATCCAGAAGAGTTTTTGGTGCACATGGGCATCAGTCGCAATTACTTCGGTAGTCCGGAAGAAGTGCCAACATTTTTGGATGAAAATAGCCGGGGTGGGTGCTTGTCTCTTCCTTCCTCTTCGCTTAGTAGTTGTAAGCGTTCTTCCCTTTGTAGCTTATCTAACTCCTTTTGTGTTTGTTTGTTGTTTGTTGCGCAGAGATGGACCTATTCAGTGTTGTTCGCTTGGAGAAGCCGAAACAGGTGATCGTAGGGGTGCGCCCTTTGAGAGATGGCGAGGAGCCAGTTCTTCAGGCTACTGCAGGGCGCACGATGGTGATTGCGCAGGAGGAGACAGAGGAGGTCCCCACAGGTGTCACTATGGCTACTCCTCTGCGTAGCTTTCTCGCTCCTGGGTCGCAAATCCCTGTGGAGTTATTGCATATAGACTCGTCGGGGAGTGCTATGGATGAGTCTGAGGAGGAGGGCCAAAGGTTAAAGCGCAAGAGATCGTCTGGTGATGATGGCGCAGGGACATCAAGTAAGCGCCATGCTATTTCTGTCGGGCAATCATCTGAGGAGGATGCGTCATCGCATAAAACTCCTCCCCCCAAGTAAGTACTTGTATCTTTAGATCTTCAGTCCTTTAATCCGCGTTTAATACTATTGAGTAACTTTGTTATTTGCGTGCAGTGCTGAAACTGCTGTTGATGATGATGCGTATGTTGGGAATTCGCCACCCAAGACTGGTTCTGCATATGCTGGTGAGTATGTGCCTGAGAGTCCAGTGGATGAGGAAAAATCTTCTGAAGATGCGCCAACAGATCGCCTTATAGAGGAGTTGGCGTTGGCTGCTGCGCACCAGGCTTCATTGGTTGCGCGGCTACAAGCTCAATATGGTGGTGAGGGTAGCCAGGTTGCGCAGAAGGACAAGGAGATTGACATTCTGAAGGCGCAGTTGGCTGATGCGCAGGCTGAAGTGAGGGCATCTGCTATGTACGCCCAGAAAATTGCTGATGAGAAGATGTCGCTCCTGGCCGAACTGAATCAAGAGCGCACTGGAGCAAAAGAATACAAGGCCTCCTGCCTTTGGGCCTTGAAATATATGGAGCTAAACAAGGGGAGACTCTTCTCTAACTTGGATGAATTCCGCAAGACTGTGGAGAGTTTGCTGGAGAATCAGGAGAGCAAGCTGCGCAAGCTCAGCATCGAATATGATGAGGAGTTGTATCCTCATTTGGTGTCAACTATTGCTGAGCGTAGGTGGCTTATCAGCCATGGCTTGCGTCTTGCTGCCTTGACGACGCTGGAGTCTCAAGAGGTCAAGGACTCCTTTGGAGATGTGGTTCAATGTGCACTGGCACGCGGTAAGGCAGAAGCTGTAGAGGAGCTGTGTGCGACCAAGGTTTTGACTATGTCTCCCTCCGAAGTACCTGGTTATAACGAGAACGCTTATGGTGAACTTGTTGCGGCTATGGAGAAGTTGAAACTTTTAGAGCTTCCTCAGATTGCTCAGCTGGAGCGTGACCAGGATTACCCCATAGGCGTGATCATGCAGGGTTTAACCTTGGCTAGGCACTCATCCGAGGATGCTGAGGCGCAGCTTGACTACTTTCTGAAGCCGGATGTGTCGCAGCTACATGTGCCTATTTTCGCTCGCCCCCGTGACATCCTCAACCCTTTTGCCCTTGAGAAGGAAATTCCATTGAGGGAGTCCTTAGAAGCCCATGAGATGAGACTTGCCAGGAAGAAGGGCGTGAAGGGGAAAGCCATTCTTTGTGGTCTTGGTGCGGCTCACATCCCGAGGTCTGATGGGGTGCCCGTTAGCGTACCAACGGTGTCACCCAAGGATGTTGACCTGTTGAAGAAGCTTGAGGAGGCTGGTAGTGTGGCGTACCCTGTTGGTAGTTCAGGGCTTAGGCGTACCCGTAGCTTGTCTTGGTAATTTTGTGTGATAGATTAACATTTTGTTGCACATGTGCATGTTAAGTCTATATCTTGTATGAACTTGTTATCCATAATAGAGTGTTGATTTGAAAAATACGTTTGTACGCATATTGTATCAAATTTGATTGTGGTTATAATGTTTGTACTTAGTTATTTTGTCTTTGCGTAAAAGATGTCTAAGAATCAAACCGTTTGTATAAACACATTTAAAAAAGATTACAAGGATTTATAATCACTTATATCATAATCGTGTATGAAATTTATGACATAGTCGTGTATGACATAATTGTGTATGAAATGCACAAGTTGTTGTGTATCCATCGTGGGGTGCACAAGTGTATGGATTGCAGCGTGCTGCGAATACCATCTTAAGGGGTTAATTGTCTTAACTCCTAATTTGTTAAACGCGCACAGTGTGCATTGATATGTATCCGTCGTGGGGTACACATCGAACTTACTCCAACGTCTTGAGAGTAAGGTGTTTAACAAGGATGCGTGATCCGATGTTGATGGGTTTGCAACCCTCTTACTCAACGAGTTATTTAGTAGGTTTACTCATCCTTTTACCATCGTGGGTTTTTAATTGGTGCATGCATGCCATGTAGGCAAAAGATAATGTAACAAACAATATTGAGACATAAATGATATGTAAGCAATAAAGTAAAGTGTGTCACGGAGTTAGCTAGAAACCGCAACATTTTATTAATGAGATGAGCATAATAAATGAGATGAGCATAATAAAAATAAGTAAATCAGAATGTATTTCACTATTGTCGATGTAGTTCAAATTTCTATAGAAACATATATGCCTAAGGACTTCAAGAAACGACACATATACCTTATCAAGAACAATTCAATTAAAAGTAAAAATATATATTTGAAGAAAGAAATCAAACATAGAACTCAAACATTCGTTTGTGCTTGCACCAGAGGGTTGTTTCTTGCTATGAATTATAAGTGGAAAATTGAGTGGTTCGGGTTCGATCACGAGTCTCGATGGGTTAGTGTCTGAACGGGTCCGGATAATGATGCAAGGAAATCAGATACATATTACCAGTATTTGTCTGAAGTTCTGGAATGATTTCGATGTCCAAAATCTATATTTCTTATATGCCTAGAAAGATCTAGGTGTCTAGTTTTACTGATGAAATCAAAATACATTTTTCTTAGCTAGTGTGTGATTGTCCACTTACCCAACACACGTTGGCCTAATACTGGCATTCAGCCACTCAAAACTGCCGTTACGTTATTTATTGGTTAAAAAGAGGTTATGGGCATTCGCCTACATAAAACACTATATTGTTAATATTTATACTAATAAGCATGCAATGCCGATTAAGACATAAATGGCGGGTACCTTTAGGGCTTGTCAAACAGGTTTGGGGTTGGGTTGACCCATCGGATTTTCACAACATTTTTTTTATTTGATTTGAAAAATGAAAAAAAAAATGAAAAGAGGTGCTCAAAATTTGTTTTGACCCGTAAGACCCATTGGTTAATTGTTATCCAATTGGAGGTTATATTAAAATACCCATTTGAACCTATCTAAAATAAATAGGGAGATCCAACAAAACACATCACCTCATAAATATTACCCAACTTGACCCATATAACCGATGGGTCTAAAGTATTAATTGACTTACTTGACAATACTATTTTCTTTTTTTGTCAACAGTAGTAGAAGCAGCGCCATTCTGCTCTCTCTTTTTCTTCTCAGTGGTTGCAACTGCAACTTCCTAGAATAAAAAGGCATATTCACTCTTGGCCATTCACACTCTACGCGGCATGGGTCTAATATGACATAATCTTGTGTGTCCATGCAACTCTCACTTATTTTGTGTTCATTTACCCAACCAAAACTTTCAAAGTGTTCTTGTTCATCAGTTTCATTCTTATAATTTTGTAGTTCCAAAATATTTATTTTTGCTCAATTATATATAGATCTCATTATAGCATCGTCTATTTATCTATAAACAGAAACAATATAACAAAAAGTATTAATAGCTCACAAAATGAATATAGAGGTGCATTGAATATGCATGGTTTTACTTAGTATTGTGACTTCTACCCTTTAAGTTAATCAGGGACAGTGCCAATGAACAGGCTCTTGTTGATTGTTTTCTTTCAAGCTTATCAGCCTGTCTGATGTATCAATCCTTGTATATGAATACGACTATGAGTTACATCCTAGTGAGATAATAAATCTCTCAATGTAAATATAATGTCAGTATATTAATTACCTTCAGTTAGCATGGAAGCTACTGACAACGTCTCTGCAACATCTCAAATTGGCAAAATGTCAATCAAACGTTTCTCCTCCCTCTGCCATAATTCTTGTTCCACCCATTTCACACTGCAGCAATCAGAATTACTTAATTATATTAAATCAGTGACAACCCACAAAAGCACACGCATCTCGCATACTTTAGGATTAAACGGGATCACAAATTGTAAAAGATGAACTAAACTTATATAATAAGATGCCGTTACACGAAATGCTACTTATCAATTGTGCTTTTTAGCTTACAAAAGAGCGTAAATGAATATAAAGCTTACCCAACGATTGGATCTTGAACAATTCCAGTCAGTTTATTCCCTATAAACGGAACATGACAGTGATTGTTATTAACGGCTCCAATATTCCTTTAAAGTGAACATGCTTTTATTAGTTCCTGCAATATCCATATAAAGATTAGTCAACACTTTTTTTCACATTCATTATAACAATATATAAAGTAAGATACCATGTTTAGGATTTCTTATAAAAATTGCTGGATGATGCTTGTTATGATATCAGTACATGTGAATAGGTTGAATAAGTCTTTAATATAGGCTAACCACTATATGAGTAGAGTATTAACCATAAATTGGAGCTAAAGAAAGTGAGATAAGTCGCAAAATAAGAT
The DNA here is from genome assembly GCA_021014915.2 of Artemisia tridentata subsp. tridentata. Taxonomy (NCBI): domain Eukaryota; kingdom Viridiplantae; phylum Streptophyta; class Magnoliopsida; order Asterales; family Asteraceae; genus Artemisia; species Artemisia tridentata. The sequence goes on along the minus strand of CP139504.1, from coordinate 328,068,409 downwards.
TGCGAGTGAAGTTAGGCTTAAAGTTTTCAAAAACTTTAATATGAATTGAGTTGTCACCATCTCATCTTATTTAAGATGATGATATAAACAGAAAACAATATTGACGACACAATGTTTCATATCACAAAAAATAATAATAATAATAATAATAATAATAAATAAATAAATAAATAAACAAATAAATAATAATAATAAAATAATAATAATAAATAAATAAATAAATAAATAATCCATTGTTATAATGAGTAATCAAATATACATAGAAGATGGGTTTTTCTGATTAAGTGTGATTAAAACTCCAACGTCATAAACTTAGTTAGCTAACCACCTAAAGAGATTACATTACCAAAATAAGTTTATAATAATAGCACAATATATGTTACCTGAAAGGAGTGCAAACAATCAAAAAGCATTCCCTACATAACTGAAAAATCAGTATCCAATTCCTAAGAGCCTCAGTTCTCAAAACTACTTTCAAAAAGCATCCCAATCATCCCTTTCTTATACCCAAAAATCATAAAAATTGAAACTTTTAAATAATTTAACATCAAATGCAACAAATTTCAAAACTTTATCAACCAAACAACACAAAAAGACCATTAAGATCGAGAATTGTCTTAAAAAACACTGAAAAGTAAAAAAAAAAAAAAAAAAAAAAAAAAAAAGAAAAAAAAGAAACAAATATTAATTTTTGAAAAAACGAAACCCTAATCCTATTGTATAAATAACTTACTCTTCGAGATCAATTGTATTTTCCTTTGAAACCGATTGTGGTCTTGTGGAGAGGATGTTTGCATATTAACCGAAAAACATACATTCAATTAATGAGATTTACTGAAGTTGATTAAAGGTTTTGTTAGTCGCCGTTCTTCATAGTCTACACAAAACAAACCGATTACTTTTGTTTCTAATTTTTGTGTGTCGAATGTTGTAGGGGAGAAGAACTCCGTTTCTTTTTTTCTTTTCTTTTAATTTACACTTTCATCCAAAACTATTGAAACATAACCACCAAGGACATGTGTATTTTTGGGTTTTTTCTGCATCTCGTAAATAAAAATGAATTTACAAATTTTTTTGCCATATCAGGAAGTATTTTGGCTTTTTTTCTTTTTAAATCTTTTTAAAAAATAAAATAATAATTCAATTATTTCCTAATAAGGAATGATTTGATTTTTTTGAAATGTAAAAGTCCCTACTTGAGATTTTGTTTTATTATATAGAAGATGCATGTTATTATTATGTACATCTTTTTTTATAACATTAATGGCTTTTTATTATTTCATAATATGAAAGATGCAATTACCCATTAATTTCCATGTAACCTAAGATGCAATATGTGACTCCATTTCTTCGTGACTCATAATAGTAATGTTATTGTTGTTCTCTTCTTTATCCTCTTGTGCAATCCATTTCTAGGCGACTTTTTATGTCAGAGATGGTGAATAGGCAAATCCAAATGAAGTATGGTCGTCACGAAGCAAACATAGAAAGCTTGCACTTAATGGTTTATGCAGTACTGATTCACTAAGGGTGCGTTTGGTTCGCAGTATGTTTTGAAAGGAATTGTAATCTGTCAAAGGAATTGTAATTTGAATGAATTGTAATTCAAAGAGTTGTAATGTGTTGTAATTGTAATGTGTATGAATTGTAATTGATGTTTTCTGTCACTGTGTTTGGTTGGATCTCAACGTAATTGTAATTCGAAAAATTTATAAAATTTCAAAAAATTTATAAAAATTCGAAAAAATTTATAAAAATTCGAAAAATTTATATAAATTCGAAAAAATTTATAAAAATTCAAAAAATTTATAAAAATTCGAAAAAATTTAAAAAAACTCCAAAAATTTATAAAAATTTAAAAATTTGAATTTTTATAAAATTTTTTGTTAAATTTTTAAATTTTTTGAATTTTTAAATTTTTAAATTTTTATAAATTTTTTATAAAATTTTTCGAATTTTATAAATTTTTTATAAAATTTTTAATTTTATAAATTTTTCGAATTTTATAAATTTTTTATAAAATTTTTAATTTTTTAAATTTTTTGAATTTTTAAAATTTTTAAATTTTTATAATTTTTTTTGAATTTTTATAAATTTTTTGAATTTTTATAAATTTTTTCGAATTTTTATAAATTTTTTGAATTTTTTTAAATTTTTTCGAATTATTATTATTATTATTATTATTATTATTATTATTATTATTATTATAAAATTTTGAATTACAACGTAATTCAAAACTTTCCATCCAACATCCTATGTAACCTGAATTCCCTCATTTGATGTAATTGTAATGACTGAATTACAATTACAACGCAAACCAAACAGCCTACGTAATGTAATCTGAATTACAATTCCCTCCATTCTGTGAACCAAACAGCCTACGTAATGTAATCTGAATTACAATTACATCCAATTACGCCAGATTACGGCGAACCAAACGCCTTATGCAGTACTGATTCCCTAAAACTTTTTTGTTGGCATGCATTTGGTGAATATTCTCCCAAGGAAGGTTATGAAGAAGACGCAATACGAGCTTCAAAGTATTGTGGAGGACATCCACTAGCTCTTAAAGTTCGGGGTAGTTTGTGTTAAAGTTGTGGATATAAATTAATATACGTATGTTCAGTTTCGAACACGAGACTTTGGGATTGCACACATTAAGTATGAGTCTCAATGTTTGAATAATTAAAATAATGATTTATGATTAATTATTAAATAACAAATATTTATATGGTCGAACAAGGAAAGTGGAGTTGGTTGAGTGTCGATTTTTGAAACTTGAAGAGGTGTTGGACTCAAACTTGGAGAGCAAATTTGGAGTGTATATAAACACCTTACTAGCTTCATATGATCGATGACAATATACAGATCCCTAACCGATTCAATCAAATCGTTTCTCTTCCACTTCCACTCACTGATATGCATAACGTTATACATTAAAAGGAGAAAAGATATACCATGCATGTGCATATGTCTATGATACGTGTATTGTGCATGCATGGAAATTATTTACTCTTTTATCTCCTTTGATAGACGTACAATGGTGATTCCTTAGGGAATTCGATTATGTATTATCTAGAACATCAAACCCTAGTTGTTGTGATGTTTATTTGTGATACATGAACCTAGCTTTTCACATTGAGATGCTAGTAATACGTGTGTACAAGAACGAAGATCAAGCTTCCTTTAGCTTGTAGTTATTTCCCCATTCGACTACCATATAGTCGATCCATACTTAAACCCTAACCTAGGGTTTATATTGTTCTTGGTGATCCGATTACTTGTTTAGCTAGTAATAAAAAAGGTACGCATTACTTTTAATTTTATTTAATTAATTACTTGTATAATAGATCCTATTATCCGCTGCTGTACTTGATGTTATGTGTTTATTTGTTTATGGCTATGATTCAAATATTCCAACAGTGGCATCAAGAGCCCGTTTTAATACGTGTAATTAATTACTAAAAACACATAAAATTGAATCTAGATGATTAGATACATGCAATAGGTGTTCTAGGGTTTTGATTTTGCAAACCCTAATTTTTTAATTATGGGTCGACACCATTAAATTATTTTTAGGTTTTTAGTTTTTTGATAAAAACTTGTAGAAACCCTAGGATTGCATGTAAATTTTATGTTGTTAATTAATGAATACAAGGTGATGTCATTAATTAAATGCGTATCTATATTGACTTGATTATATGTTGCTACATGATAATAAGTGCAATATGGGGAATCCATGATAAAAACATGCATGTTTTGTCATGAAAAATTGATGCTAAATGTTACATGTTCTACGTGCTATTTTATGCGATTGTTAATTAACTAGGGTTTTAGTAATAAGATTGGATGAATTGAAATTACTAAAAGTTAATTAATTAGGTTTTTAGGGAAAACCTAAAATTGGGAAGACCCAATATTAATCGCGTATTTAATCAATTGTGTGTGTTATGTATATATAAATCATAAGACTTACGCGGCCAATTCATTGGCGTCTGTGGTCCATTGGGTACAATGAGCTCGAAAACCAATGGGAGTCTTAAGACCAATATATAAATATTAATTGATTTTAGCATGTTCATTATTAAGTTGTTTATGTTTATTTTTTTAATTACGCATTTGTTTAGATATGTTGTAGACATGATTGTAAACAAAAGGGTAATTTTCAAAAGAAAAATAAACTTGACTTAAAAATGGTGTAACATTGTTTTTAAGCAAGAAAATCATAAGTGTTTGATTGATTGATGCGACTGTACAAAAGTGGTCGAAAGGCGGACCTAATATTGACAAACTATAAAATGGGTATAAGGTTGGTTTCGCATTAAATTGTGGCCTTAAAGAGACTTCATTCTGTCTCTCCGCTCGCCTGTGCGTCAATATTAGACTTACCAAGTACAACCATGAAAACGTACGAAGCATCTTAAGGCAATGTTGTAAGTTTCTCAACGCCATCAATTAAAACTTTGATGATTTGAGCTTATAAATGTAACGAATGAGTAAATGGTTTTGAAATATATGATACAAAGATGAATGCATGACATCTTTGTACATATTTTGATTACACACATCAAAAATTTATACCCTTAAATTTAAGTTATATGCCATCCAACTGAAAACGGAAACACCTAAGGTTACATCCTACATTACTAGCAGCTAAAGCTGAATGTGATGTTCAAAGGGTGGTAGTCTAAGGGTAAATTGAGTACTTTCATTTCTAGCAGCCAAAGCTGATGTGATGAAACGACGTCAATTTACAGTTTCTTAAGTTGGTTAACTTAATTGAGCACTTTCATTACTAGCAGCCAAAGCTGATGTAATGGAACGGCGTCAAGGCATAAAGATTTGTGGATGAAACATGCTTACATTTGCAACTGAGGTTGGCATAATATGTAAGTCCCATGATTCTAGGAATTGCAATTGGATATTGGCAATTGGGTTCGACCCGTACCTTATTGAGTACTTTCATTGCTAGCAGCCAAAGCTGATGTAATGAAACGACGTCAATTTGGATCCTAGTTTTCAGTGAAAATTAAATGGTTAAATGTTATTTACCGTGGGTGTTTAATTTTCTTGAAAAGTTATTATCGAAAATACTATAATTGAATTTTGAAAATTCTTTTAATGTATTAAATGCAACGTTAAAACCGTAAACGTGGGACATTCTTTTAGTGGAAAGTTGATCTGCACCCGTAGGGGTCTTTGGATAGAGTCAACTTGACTAAAAGAATAAACCTAGTCTACTTTCCGTGTGAAGAGTAAGACTTAATCCTATTCCTTTTCATGAATGAGAAAGGTATAATAGGAAAATTAGAATTGTCTAAATTCTAAGAATTAACTCAAGGCATTTTTTTTTAAGAAATTGCACGTTTAGGAGTTATTAAAATTAGAAGCTAGACTAATTACCGCAAAATTGGTAAAGGCAAAACTAGCATACTTTGTCTAGTTGTTGTGCTTTGACCAATTAAAGGTGCTACATACCATTGTGGGATTGTAGACCTATTGAGGAAGAAATTGCATACCCAATCCTTTCAAGTTAATTGCATTGATGGATATTCCATCATTAACAAAGTAGAATACATTCTTTGAGTACCTTAGTAATGTTACGTAAGGGATTCATCAAAGGTGTAGGAAAGTAAACAGCACAATATTTGCTTTTACTGGTTATGCAACACTTACAATGTTGTCAAATCCAGTGGGAGCATTGTGTTGTGATTACTGAATTCATGTAATGATCTGGTATTCAGTGGGAGCTACAAGCATTGACATCTTGGTAGTAACCCAGATTATCTCTAGAATTTCTTGAGATAATTACTTTCCAATTATAGACACTTGTGGTATTAAGGATAGTCGTGTACGTTTCCTTACTTGACGAGGTGTTACTATATCTACTTATATCTATGACACAAATCATATTGGTCACATAAGCAAATGATTGACGTGTTGTTTATCTGATGCATGATGTTGTTCCATGCACAAGTGGGAGAAATCTTCATTGTGTGCAAGCAACAACATAAATGAATATGATTTAAAGGATTCTCTTGAATGCAAGGTAAGAGATTAATGTTCTAATGTGGTTTATTCACATTCTAGTTATAGAACACTTGGAGTTAATATCCAGCATCAGTGAGAACTTAATAATAGATATTAATGACAAGGCAAATTACATACTTTCATTACTAGCAGCCAAAGCTGATGTAATGAAACTATGTTAAATTTGCAAGTTTCTAAATTAGATAACTATTAGAACAAGTGTCAATATGATAATAAGACTACTTCAAATGTGAATATTTATGTGTTATTGCAATGACATAAATAAATGAAGTAATCTTATACTACATAAATAAATATGAAGTCTTTTATTGCTGTAAGACTTATAATAAAATAAGACGTTAACTTGTTATGTTTTTTTATTAAAACATGTACAAGGAGTCATTGAGTTGATTAATGACTTATAACATAGATTGGGATTATAACAGTTATGTCTTCTTGGTAAGACATAGACATGAAGTGACTTGATCAAAAGTACTTATGTTATAAAGCATGCAATTGGCTTGAAAATTCTATTTTACCATTAACTTGACTTAGATGGTAAATAGGTAAGCCAAAAACGAAATATATTTATCTCACATATTGTAAGATTAACTTACAATATTAATCATAATGAAATACATAGTGTTTATGGTATGTTCAGTTAGGAAAATCAAACTCTTGATATATTGTTTGATTTGAGATAACTATATCTTCTATTCTTTCAAAAGATATCAAGGTTAGGAAATTGAGTATGGATAGGATATACTCAATTAGACTCCAACCTAGAAGATTAATAAGACACCATTTATTATGGAATGTGATGAATCACATTAAGTCTTAAAATTGAAGTTCAGAATTTGTTAAACTACTTGTGAGTAGGTTATTAACAAATTAAGGTTATGAACTGTCAATATGTATTTGTAAAGTCCCAAAAGAGAATAAGTTTGTGTTGCTCTATTGACTAAGTATTTATAGATAATCTATAAATTGCAAAAGGCAAGTGGGAGTTTTATCTTGACAAGATAAAATTACAAGATACATGATCTTCTAAATACACTAACAAAATCATAATGAGGATTAAACATGTTAATGTTAAATCTCAAAATGATGAAATTCTCATTTCATAGATCCGCAAGGGTATCTCAAATATTTGTAGAATATGTTGAGAATTATGAGTAACAGGATTATGATAAACCTGTTAATAAATTGCAAATATTTAATTTGGCAAATTACTTATTCTATGAATAATAATAGATGCAGTCCAAGAAGATAACTAGTTTGGAAACGTAGTTGATCTTAAACTCTATAGTTACACTATAAAATGAAAATAAATTTCTACAAAGGAAATGAAAATCCTAGAGATTTAAATTCTTGTGTAGAAATCATATGGACAAAATTTGTATACATATTTAATATGTGAAAAGATTATCAATCACACTTAAGCAATTAAATGTAATTGAAATTCTTTCTAAGCACATTAAATATATAAAGATTATGATTGTCATTATTAGTTTCTTTTATAATATCAAAACTCTTTCTTGAGTAATTACTTGTGCGAGGACGAAAAATAATTGAAAGGAGTATTTGAATTCAAATAATCTTTGGAAGTATACAAAGTGCAAATTGTAACACCCGTATCCTAGGTGTTGGGACCCCACCCTAGATGAAAATGGATAAAGACCTAATGTGATTGGTTGGTCAACAAAGTTACGTGGAAGGTCAAACCCGATAGTCAAACTAATAGTCAAAGTATGACTAATGTAGTTATATAAGGTATGATGTATCAACTAAAGGGACCTTAGTTGCCATTGTGGTAAAATGGTATAAGTGTGTTGTGGCTAAAGGAGAAAGAAAGGAACTAGGAGGACTATCTATGTCAAGTGGCCAGAGTTATCACCTAACTATTATATCTAGGATACTCTAGAGTTTTCCACAATTATTGAGAGGGTGTGAGGACCGGATTTTAGAGAGAAGAAAAATAGAGGGAAAAGCTAGATGGTGGTCTAGGAAGAAGATAAAGGAGATGAAGACCAAGTGCTTATAACCCTTCCTAGTTATGCTCATCACAAGTAAGTATTTATGTTCTTGATGTTAATGAGGTATAGATTATGAATAAGTGGGAAATCATCAATTGATCAAGATATGATCAATTAATGATGTGGAAAGGAAGATGGGTTTGTTTGATAGGTTATGTTAACCTTTTAATGTTATTAACTATTATGTTATTAGGGCTTGATATGTTGTAGAAGATGGGTGATTATGGTTAATTGTGGAGATTGATGATGATGATGGATGATAGTGGTGATGATGATGCCTTTGATGTTGTTTAGCTTGGACTAAGGTAAGTAACTCCCACTAAAACATGTATTATATGTGTATTTATCATGTATGTATTGTGGTTGTATATGAGTATAAGAGTTGGAATTAGGATGGTGGTAAGCTAAGGATGGATGGCTAGAAATCTTGGCTAAGGGTATGTAACTTGTTGGATTTGGACTAGTTAAGGTATGTTTTGGTTATGGTTGTGATGAATAGATGTAATTATGTTATGAGGATATGTATGATGTGAGTGGTATGACGTAGCTTAGAAGCTTTTATGTGATTATGATGCTTATGTGGAAATATGTGTATGAGATATGTTTTATGTCGGGTTACTTACTAAGCGTAAGCTTATTCTTTAGTTGTTAATGTTTTGTAGGTCTATGTGCGGCGAAATGGAAGTACTTGGATTGTAGCATAAGGATTTAGAAGTGGATTTGGAAGATAATATACCTTAAGAGCTAGGTAGAATACCGAGCTCGAGTCAAAGTTGTACCCCCGAGAGTCTTTTAGTGTTTTGTAAAGTAAGGTCGAGTGTCAAATTGTATGTTAGAGAAGTCATAGCGATTTGGGAGTCTAACGATGAGTCAAAGTGTGTTTTAAGCGTTTATGTGCAAAGTTAAAGGGGCGTTTGGTTTAGTTGTAAATATACCTATTTTGGGTAGTAAACGGGTCAAGTGTCGTTGGAACACGTTTGATGTGTCAAGTTATTGATGTTGGTCAAGTTTGGTGTAAATCGGAAGTCGTGTGGATGGTTTGTAATGAAAATGGGTCAAAACGGGTAATTTGCATAACCCGTCTCAATTGTAAAGTACCCCTTTCGGGAAGTCGTTCGGTAAATATTTTTGCAATAAAATGAGCCCATCGATATACTAAGTAAATCTGGAAAGTTTGGTTCGATAACGAGTTCGGGAGGTCGGGTTTCCAAGACGGGATTTTGAAAACCAATTCGGGCGAACAGCAAGGTTGAACCGGTGGTTCAGCCTTGAACCGGTGGTTCAGCTTGATTTTGGGGCCAAACCGGCGGTTGGGCTTTCCCAGCCGGCAGTTTGGCAGAATTTTCAGATTTTGGTAATTTTCGAAAAATCATATCTTTTAAACCGTAAGTCGTCACGGGTCGTGCCACCTGTCGTTTTGAAGGTAATTGAGTGTATTTTCATTTAAAAATAGTCTCAAGTCCTGAATGTGTATTGATTTTTGTCAGTTGTCTAAAGAGTGACCGGATGTCCATAAAAGTCCAGTGTTTTCGCGTAAAAAGTTTTAATTTTTGGTCTAAGTGGGCATGGGGTGTAACACAAATCATTTGTGAATGGATTAATGCATGCATCTAAAAAATATACTATGTTTAGTTATTAAATCCTAGTGTTGATTTATAATTAAATAAGATATTTCTTAATATTCGTGAAAGCTAGTGGGAGTGATATATTTATTTTCTTATTTTATATATGTTGTATAACATATAGGAAGTAACATTCCATTAACATTTATATGTTAAGTCTTAGTTTGGAATGAAACTTCACATGGAAATTTAGAAAATAGAACCTTGGAATATATGTTTATTGTTATAAATATGAGCAGTGTTGACATAAATAATGCCTAAAAACATTATTAATATTTATTCATATCTCTATGTTTTGATGATCACAAAATGTAAACTCATTAAAACATAAACTTATAAAATAAACAAGTACTTAGTTGTAAATATTCACTTCTACAACTAAAATCACTTAAGGTATGAATGAACTAATGCTTAATGCATTATATGATCAAAGAAACATTTTCTTAAACACTAGATTTTTTATAAAATGTCAAAAATATTTTATATTTTTTAGAAAAACATTTTTGGTAATAAATAAAAAGGTTTAATTCACTATAAATTTATGAATTCAAATTTTTAACCAAAATCAGTAAAAATGTTCCAGAAAAACCTTCCCCACAAAAAGACAAAACTGGGCAACGGCTAGCATGGGCGGCCCCCTTAATTTTGCTAGGCGGCCCCCTTAAAATTAAGGGGACCGCCCCCTATTTAAGGGGGCCGGCCACGCCCCTGTAGGTTCCAGCTGTCCAGTTTTTCTGCTTATAAATACCAGCCTTCCCCTGGATTTTTACTCACCCTTTTGCACTAAAACTTTCTGTTGTAGATCTCATTTCATATCTTAAAAAAACCTTTGATCATGTAATCTTAAGCATTGGTTTCCAAGTGATCCAAGCTTTCACCATCCAAGTGCAAAAGAAGAATACTTCTATCAATCAAGACTAGAAGTATTATAACTTAGTAGCATCTTGTTACTCAAGTTATTTGTTTTGTATACTTTGTAAATCTTTCATTCATTTGTGTAAAGTGTGTATATAAGTTGTAAACATAAGTGATTAGGCTAGAGTAGTGTGTAAGTAGTGAAGAAGGTGGATAAGTAGTTGTGGAGTAAAGAAGTAGAGTAGAAGTCTTGTAAAGTTGTGAAGTAGAGAAGTCTTGAAGCCGTTGTGAAGCCATAGCCTAGAAGTCGTGAAGCCGTAGCATAGAGGTTGTGTAGCGGTCGTGTTGAAGCCATGAAGTCCTAGTCGTGAAGTCCTAGTGTTGAAGTCGTGAAGCCGTAGCATAGGGGTTGTGTAGCGGTCGTGTTGAAGCCATGAAGTCCTAGTTGTGAAGTCCTAGTGTTGAAGTCGTGAAGCCGTAGCATAGAGGTTGTGTAGCGGTCGTGTTGAAGCCATGAAGTCCTAGTCGTGAAGTCCTAGTGTTGGAGTCGTGAAGCCGCAGCATAGAGGTTGTGTAGCAGTCGTGTTGAAGTCGTGAAGAAGTCGTGAAGCAGTCGTGAAGCCGTTGTGAAGTAGTCGTGAATAAGTTGTGAAGAAGTTGTGTTGTGAAGTTGTGAGATTGGTTCTAGCTTCGATTAGAACTCGACATTTAGCTTTGTGTCGTTAAACCCGTGTAAGCCAAAGTTGTGTACGGTTTTCTCCGCCATAAGGGAGCTTATTGAAGTTGTGAAGAAAACTCTCGAGATTGGTGCTCGGGGAGTGGAGTAGGGCAAGGAAGGTGTCCTTGTAGCCGAACCACTATAAATCCCTCGTGTCTCGGTTGGATCTTTCTATCTCTTACTTACATCTTTATTTATATCGTCATTACTTTTATAACATATAGGCATATATAACTGTTAGTAATAATTAGAAGTTGACTTCACATATAGATCAAATTGAAACTCCATTCAAGAAACCAAAACTTTTACAATCAATTTAAAAAGAATACATATATAACTAATAATAAGGTTCAAGTTTTATTTTTCATACAAACTTGAATCTAAGTGTTTTAAAAATAAACAAAGGTTTTCATAATAAAATTAAAAAGACATAAAACTATTCAACCCCCCTTCTAGTTTTCCACAATTGGTATCAAGAGCCAGGTCAATCAAGATCTTTAAAATATACTGTATTTTAAAACTTGAATCGATCTATGGAATTCGAAAAATATCTAGAAGGGGAATCTTTGCTAAAACCACCACTATTTGAAAACTATACTTTTCTTGAATGGAAAAATAAATTTGAAAATTATGTGAAATCAATTGATCTAGATCTTTGGCATGTCATTTCGATTGGTGATTTTCAACCAACAAAAACGGATTTTGAAACTCAAAATGATTATTTAAAAACAAAGAATAACAAAAATAATGAAGCTAAAATAATTATTTACAAAACCTTGCCGAAAGTTGAATATGAAAGAATATCTTTCTGTGAAACGGCAAATGATATTTGGAAAAATCTCTTAAACTTTCATCAAGAAAAATGTCAAGCCAAAGATGAGGATTTTGATCTTGTACATGAATTAGTTATCTTAGAAAATTTAATAGATAAACATTTAGATAAAATAGATACATGTGCTACTAGTTCAAATGTTGTTAATGAAGGTGTTAACGATGAAGACTACATGAATCAACTCTAAAGTGAACTCAATCCAAAATCATGGAGTGACACAGACGAAGGAGAAGATCATCATCCGACTCACCTATCATTCACACGTCGATCATCATCTGAGACATTACGAAGAAAAGCTAGGACGTGAGGTAAGTTCTCTTTTTAAATTTCATAAGTAATTACTTCATGCATATAATCTTATTAATGTCTTAGGATACGCTTAGTCTGATAGGTTGCTTTGTCTTTACACTTTAGTTATATTCGTTCTGTGGCTTAATGAACTAGAAATCCTTTAGTTAGCCCCCCTAAGTATTAGTAAACCAAGCAATCTTCATATTTGGTAATCTTCGATAGGTAAATTTAGGAACTTAATTTCTTCTAAAAAGAGAATGACTACTGGAGAATCTATTGACTAGAAACTCAATTTGACCTAACGGTTGAATTGCTTCTATGTGAGAAGTTGGGTGTGTGTAACCCGTAAAAACGGTCGTGTTTAGCCTGAATTGAGCACCACTAGTAATATTCTCATACTCATTCTCCAACTTGAATGCATTATTCTTCCTAAATATACCTAACGATAGTTTACTGTTATGAACTTTGCTTTTCACTAGAGCTTTTCATTCCTAGATGTATGTCATCTTGCATATATAAAATTTCTAGATGTTTACTTGCTCCTATGTGATTTGACTGCATGCCTTCGTAATTATTTGTTTAGTTGTTGAATGCATTGTCATTATAATAGCTTTTGTTTTTCTCTAACTACTCTGATATGATGTAATTTTGTATTTAGTCATAATACATGCTTAAATGCCATAGGATATGTAGAAAGAGGTAGCATGTGACAATAGACTTAACCAATACCCTTGAGCATGAGATCTTTTATAAACCACTATTTTTAAACCTATAATTAATGGGACTTGTTTTTAAATTTGCAAAAACTTCACATTTTGGAAAACTGATTTTTCAAAAGATTATGACACATTTCTATTAAACATGTTTCACCATCCTACCTTTCTTCCAAACTTGTGTCCATAATTACGTGTTTATCAAAAACCAAAGATTGGAAAAATATGTTTTCTTTCCTCATAAAAACATTTTGAAATAAAGCCAAAACTATTTCATTAATATATCTTTCACATCTACATAAAAACCCACTTTCAAACATTGTTGAATAATGCCAAAAACATTTCTTTAAATCATGCATGGTGATCTCATATCTGTCATCTATATTTATGTATGTGACATTTATAAGTGAACTAAATTTGAAAATAACCATAATTTATTCACTAAGACCTCACTTGGTACAAGTCTAGAAGTCCATGCTATCACAACTCCACATTCCCATGCACATAGATATTCATTAGGATTATTTAACTTGCTTATTAATCTTCCTAAATATGATACTATGAATTACTTGGTGCTATGTAGTGTTTTCTTGTCTAACATATATATGTTACATGCTAAATGAGTTGTTTGCATGCTAGATAATAATGTCTAATGAATATGCTTAGCATACATAAGTTATTAAATCCTAAATTGCCTCAAAAGAAGTTGGACTTGCTTGAAACTAAACCCAAAAACACAACCCTTTCAACAATTTTCTGCCAAAAACCCATTTCCAGTAACCTGGAAATCAGCAGATGGGCGGCCCCCTTAATATTTAAGGGGACCGGCCCCTTAATTAAGGGGACCGGCCATCTGATGGTCGAAGGTGCTGCTCCCTTTTTCTATTTTTTAGCCCATTTTATCCTATACTTCCCAAAATTCACAAACACATTTTGTCACAAACCACCCACCAAAATTTACCTTCCACAATCACATCATCACTACACCATAAATACCCAACAAATGATGTTGTTCAAACTCAACCAACACCTAAACCTCATCCTAATGAACCCTTTCACACACATAACCAATCATCCATATGTCCATCTTCATTCACTCATAATTACCCAAGTTCACAAATGTCTCCACCACCAAAAGTGTCACCACCACTTCCACCAAATAACAACCACTCTCCATTATCATCACCTTCCACTCAACACTTGAAGTTCATTGAAGAACTCAAGGAATCCTATGAGCTTAATGCTCTCCTTGCTTTGCACCTTGCTCAAAGCAACTTAAACCCATCACCATCCATCTCACCATCATTACCATCATCACCACATCACTTGAGTCAAATTGAGAAACATGTCAACAATTGTCCTTGTTGCATCTTTCTCCAAAATCAAACCATCGCCTTAAATGAGCGTCTCACTTGGATTGAGTATCTTCTCACTAGATCTAATCCAACACCACCACTTGAACAACATCAAAACCCTCATTCAACATGGTCAAGTCCAAGCTCTCCACCTCCAATTCTTCCATCAACACTATCTCCAACATTCATACATCCAAACTTACAACCCCATTAATCCAACATTTTTACCCCCTCTTTACCATCATCCATCCAAAATAATTCAAGTTTTTCATGTCTCAAGCAAGTCAAATGGATCTCTTAGGCAATTTAAAATTTTCTACTTATTGTATGCTATAAGCAAAATATGTGTTGTATCAATAATTATGTTTTTAACATAATTATTTTCAACTAATGAATGCTTTATTTCTTGTCTTTAATATATGACTGTTATGCTTATTGCTTGTATACTTGATATCATGATATATCTACATGCTTGATGATTAATAACATGCTTATTCCATAATATGTTTTAAATGTATGCATGCGTATTTAACATGTTTATGCCACTATTTAATCATTCTTGATGTACATGATTCAAATGGAGCTTGCTGCAAAAACACCCTAAAAATGACCATTTTCTGGAAAATTTTTCAAATTTGGTCGCCTGAGAAAAACCAGATGGGCGGCCCCCCTTAATTCCCTAGGCGGTCCCCTTAATTTTAAGGGGGCCGGCCTACAATTAAGGGGACCGGCCATCTGGGCAGTAAAATTTACTGTTTTCTTTTGCCTCTTGCGACCCCTTTTATCTAGCCCCAGCTACCATTTCTCTTAAAAGACGAACTGGTATTGGAATTTTACCACAAAACCTCCAAACCATACCTAAATCAACCATCACCTCCGTCAAACACCCATTTTCATTCACCATGCTATCACCAAAATCATCTCTAAGACACCAAAACTCCATCACCACCACCTCAATGTTCATCCCCAAGTGCACCAAATACACCATCAAAAACACCCTCCACTCATGGCACATCATCTTCATCCATACCTTCCACTTCATCCATCAATAACTACATCAACTCACACCTATCATCACCACCATCAAGAGCATCAACTCTACCTCCTACTCAAGAACCTCCTTTCACCTAACTTGTCATTTTCGTATCACCAATAACACCTCTTGATGCTCATTTCTCATCATCACCAATACCACCACCATGCTTTCCCATCCCTTGGGCTTTACTTGAAGCCCATGGAGACAATTGCCTTTGTTGCATCCACAACCGAACCATCATCTTTGGTCTTAGAGATGAGATACACTACATGTTTTCATCCCTTGAACACATGCTTAACAACCAACCTCCACCACAACCTCTACCATTTTCACCCACTACACCACCACCACCTCCATTCTCACCAAATTAAGCATATGCAATGCTTAATCAAAAATAATTTTTTTTAAAACCATTTTGTGTGAAAGCCCCATGGAAGATCATGTACTCCTAGAATGATTATGTAGTTTGCATTACTTACTAGCTAATGTAGGATTGAATATAATCTTGGATGGTTGTGTATTGATACACAACATTTTTAATGAATGTCTTTATATGCATGCTTACTTTTGCTATATATATGCTTGTGCTTCTAATATTTTTCTTGCAAGTATTCCATATATCGATTCCTTGGTGCCCTCAAACGAGGGGGATAACACATCAAGGGGGAGTTCTCGTTCCGACAAATTTTGTCTCTAAAACTTGTCGGCTCAACCTTTTTGATGCTACAAAAAGGGGGAGAAGTGAATATAAACTCACTAAATACTTGTCCAAAAATAACTTTTTGGATTTAATGAGTTTTAGTTTTGTAATCATCAAAAAGGGGGAGATTGTTGACATAAATAATGCCTAAAAACATTATTAATATTTATTCATATCTCTATGTTTTGATGATCACAAAATGTAAACTCATTAAAACATAAACTTATAAAATAAACAAGTACTTAGTTGTAAATATTCACTTCTACAACTAAAATCACTTAAGGTATGAATGAACTAATGCTTAATGCATTATATGATCAAAGGAACATTTTCTTAAACACTAGATTTTTTATAAAATGTCAAAAACATTTTATATTTTTTAGAAAAACATTTTTGGTAATAAATAAAAAGGTTTAATTCACTATAAATTTATGAATTTAAATTTTTAACCAAAATCAGTAAAAATGTTCCAGAAAAACCTTCCCCACAAAAAGACAAAACTGGGCAACGGCTAGCATGGGCGGCCCCCTTAATTTTGCTTGGCGGCCCCCTTAAAATTAAGGGGACCGCCCCCTATTTAAGGGGGCCGGCCACGCTCTTGTAGGTTCCAGCTGTCCAGTTTTTCTGCCTATAAATACCAGCCTTCCCCTGGATTTTTACTCACCCTTTTGCACTAAAACTTTCTGTTGTAGATCTCATTTCATATCTTAAAAAAACCTTTGATCATGTAATCTTAAGCATTGGTTTCCATGTGATCCAAGCTTCCACCATCCAAGTGCAAAAGAAGAATACTTCTATCAATCAAGACTAGAAGTATTATAACTTAGTAGCATCTTGTTACTCAAGTTATTTGTTTTGTATACTTTGTAAATCTTTCATTCATTTGTGTAAAGTGTGTATATAAGTTGTAAACATAAGTGATTAGGCTAGAGTAGTGTGTAAGTAGTGAAGAAGGTGGATAAGTAGTTGTGGAGTAAAGAAGTAGAGTAGAAGTCTTGTAAAGTTGTGAAGTAGAGAAGTCTTGAAGCCGTTGTGAAGCCATAGCCTAGAAGTCGTGAAGCCGTAGCATAGAGGTTGTGTAGCGGTCGTGTTGAAGCCATGAAGTCCTAGTCGTGAAGTCCTAGTGTTGAAGTCGTGAAGCCGTAGCATAGAGGTTGTGTAGCGGTCGTATTGAAGCCATGAAGTCCTAGTTGTGAAGTCCTAGTGTTGAAGTCGTGAAGCCGTAGCATAGAGGTTGTGTAGCGGTCGTGTTGAAGCCATAAAGTCCTAGTCGTGAAGTCCTAGTGTTGGAGTCGTGAAGCCGCAGCATAGAGGTTGTGTAGCAGTCGTGAAGAAGTCGTGAAGCAGTCGTGAAGCCGTTGTGAAGTAGTCGTGAATAAGTTGTGAAGAAGTTGTGTTGTGAAGTTGTGAGATTGGTTCTAGCTTCGATTAGAACTCGACATTTAGCTTTGTGTCGTTAAACCCGTGTAAGCCAAAGTTGTGTACGGTTTTCTCCGCCATAAGGGAGCTTATTGAAGTTGTGAAGAAAACTCTCGAGCTTGGTGCTCGGGGAGTGGAGTAGGGCAAGGAAGGTGTCCTTGTAGCCGAACCACTATAAATCCCTCGTGTCTCGGTTAGATCTTTCTATCTCTTACTTACATCTTTATTTATATCGTCATTACTTTTATAACATATAGGCATATATAACTGTTAGTAATAATTAGAAGTTGACTTCACATATAGATCAAATTGAAACTCCATTCAAGAAACCAAAACTTTTACAATCAATTTAAAAAGAATACATATATAACTAATAATAAGGTTCAAGTTTTATTTTTCATACAAACTTGAATCTAAGTGTTTTAAAAATAAACAAAGGTTTTCATAATAAAATTAAAAAGACATAAAACTATTCAACCCCCCCTTCTAGTTTTCCACAAGCGGTAAAATAACTGATTCTAATAAACATGATAATCTATTAGTAAGGCTAGATAGATACATATCTTTGGAAATATATGACATGAATTAAATCTAAGGTTGACGAAAGGATTATTCATGTACATCATGTTGCTGGTTGTATCATGCTTGGATGAAAGATGATTGACAACATTAATATCTAATTGAAAGCTATTAGATAACTAAGTGTAATGTATATGGTTAGATTTAGAATTAACATCCTCATTCTGGAATTGCTCCTAGATTCTAAATATGAACCATATGGCAAGATGTTGATATAGTTGACAAATCTTGAAAGATTTGAAGATATCAAACATTACACGATGAATATTAAAGTTTACGGGAACTTTAAAGAGCATATTGTTGCTTGGATACAATGATGCTAGTAAGATTGAGATGACACTCAATACTAGTCATGGTGGGATTTTATCATTATTAAACGGCCATGTATACTAGTTATGCTCAATATGAGCATAGTTGCATTATACATTAAAGAATTAGAATACTTTAAACTATAAAGGTTTGATAGTTTAATATCATAAATTTGCAGTTGAGGATGTCTCGCAATTTATGAAATATTATGTGGCAATATCTGGGTAGATGAATGCACACATACTGTTAGACCCGTTCCCTGGGTGTTGGGACCCCACCCTAGATGAAAATGGATTATGGCCTTATATGATTGGCCAGTCAACGAATATTATGTTTTAGTCAAACCCGATGGTCAAGTAATAGTCAAAGCATGCCTAATATAATTATGTAATATGATGTGTAACTAAAGGGGCCTAGGTTGCCAAGTATTAAACATGTATTATAAGTTAGATTGTGGCCAAAGTAAGAAGAATGGGACTTGAGGGGCCATTCTTTCCTTAAGCCCAAACTTGTGTTTTAGCTAAATAAATCCAGGAGATTCTAGAGATCTCCACATTATTAGTGAAGGGTGTAGAAGGCCGGTTCTAGAGAGGGAAAAAGGAGGGAAAGAAGCTAAGTGATGATCTAAGAAGAAGAAGATGGAGATAAAGTGTTAATAATCTTCCTTAGCTATGACCATCTCAAGTAAGTACTCTATCTTAGTAATTAATGAGGTTAAAGTTTATGGATTAAGTGGGTTTTCATCATATGATCATGGTATGATCATATGATGATATGGAAAGGATGATGGGTAAGTTAGATGGGTTATATAACCCTTGATTATGATAAGTATGTTTAATGGGTTTGGTTAACCCTTGTTTATGTATTTGATTGTTATGTTGTTAGGATTTGATTATTGTTAAAGATGATGATGATGATAAAAGATGAAGATTATGATGATGATGATGTTATTGATAGCATTAGCTTGGAATCAAGGTAAGTAAACCGGTATAATGTAAAGTTATAATGATTTCTATGCATTATGTGTTATGTGGCTAATGTGTTAAGATTTTGGTTGTTTAGTATAATGGTAGTCTTGTGTAAGAAGTTATAGGGTTAGTGGATGTGTTAGTTAAGAGTGACCTAAGGAAGAACTAAAGGTTAAGACTTAGGTGGTTAAGGTATGTGTTTATGCTTAATGTTATTGGATTAATGGTTGTATAATATGTAATGTGTTGAATGAGGTATAATGTTAAGTTATACCCGTTTTACTTACTAAGCATTCGTGCTTACGGTTTAAGTGTTTAATGTTTTGTAGGCGAAAGTATTGAGATGAAGGCTTGGATAAGGATTAAGGGTGGATATGCTATTGGTAGAAAGATTTGGTAAGGCATAGAGCTAGGTAGAATACCGAGCTCATTCAAGATGGTACCCCCGTGAGTCCATAAATGGTTTGTAATGTGGAGTCAAGTGTGAAATTGTATGTTAATGGAGTCATAACGATTTGGTAGTCAAATGGTGTGTCAAAGTGTAGTTTATGTGTTTATGCATAAAGTTAAAGGAGTGTTTGGCTAATGTGTAAAAGTACCCATTTTGGGTGGTATACGGGTCAAGTGTGTATTGGAACACGTTTTATATGTTAAAGTAATGATTTTGGTTAAGTTTGAGGTGTTGTGGAAGTCGTATGTGGCATATGTCATGAAATGGGTCAAAACGGGTTTTTGGTGTAAAACCCGTGATTGTGGAAGTACGTCTTCCGAGAGTCAAATGGTAAATGTTTTTGGATGGAAATGAGCCCATATATATAGTAATGAAATCTGGAAAGTTTGGTTAGGTTTCGAGTCCGGGAGGTTGGAGTATCGGCCGGGGATTTTGAAAGTCCAAAAACTGGACAGAACCATCCATCCGATCGGATGGCTGGTGATCCGATCGGATGGAGGCCGCTGGGCAGATTTTCGAAAACTTTGAAAAATCATATCTTTTAATCCGTAAGTCGTCACGGGTCGTACCACCTATCGTTTCGAAGATAATTGAATGTACTTTCATTTAAAAATAGCCTCAAGGTCTGAAAGTTTATGGATTTTTGTCAATGGTCAAAAGAGTAACCAGATGTCCGTAAAAGTCAAGCGTTTCCGCTCTAAAAGTTTTAATTTTTGGTCTAAGCGGGCACGGGGTGTAACAAATTGGTATCAGAGCTTCGGTTTAAGTGAATTAGGTTTCCTTTAGGATTGCCTAGACTTAAACCACTCGTAGGAATGTTGGGCGTAAGTGTAAGAAACGCGTAAGGTAAAACGTTTAAGTTAAAAGAAGGAATGTGTGACATGATATGTGAACTTAAGTTAGTAAGTATGATGAATAGGTTTTAACATTTTAACGTTTATGTGATGTGAGTCCAAGGAAGACTTGAAGCATTTAAATGATTAGTTAACCGTGCACCTTGGTTGGTGTCGGTTTTTGTATGAAAGTATGTTGGAGTAACGGTAATGAAATGAGAATAGGAATGGGATTCGGTATTAGAGATGGGCTAATAAGTAAATCTAAATATTGATGTTTAAAGTATGGAACATTGTAAATGTGTTAAACTATAACGTGAAAAGATAAGATGAAACTAAGATACTAATGATGTAGTGTTAAATGGTATGAAGGGTAAAGAATGAGGCTAAAGAATAACGGCATGTAATCATTTTGAACCGTAGGATATTAATGTGACCAACATATGGTCTCGTTATATATATAAGTCTAATGATTGACGTTAATGTGGTGTAGAGACGGGTTAAGAATAAGTTAAGGTATAAGGATAAGAATGCGATGAGTCAGGAATGTAAGAGAGAACGAGATGAGTATACATGAGATTAAGGTATTGTCTTAAAATCATTATATTACGGCTAAGGCGATTAGCAGTAATTATTAATAATGAATACAAGTGTTGCAATTGACGATATGTGTAAAGTCTATAAGTAAAAGAGTTGAGTAGGCTAATGCTTAATGTAAAAAAAAAAAAAAAAAAAAAAAAAAAAGTGAAAATGATTAACGCGGGTTAAAGAATGTAAGTTAGAGTGAAAAGTGTAACGACATAGAAAATGTGTAGATAACTAAAACGTGCAAGAAGAACGAATGGTACTAATGAACGAATGTGAGTTAACCTATGCAAGGTTTAAAAGTGGAAGGAGTCGGGTGGACTAAAGGGTAAAGTAAAAGGGTGAAAATGATTAAAGTGAACGTAGAATGTAAGATGATAAACACATAAAAGTGTGTACTTATAATAAGCAGGTTCATATGCTCTATGAGCTTGCGTTCACTAAATAAAATGGATGAAATAATGTGTGCGTGTTAAAATGTTAATGGCTTGGATCCAATGTTGTAATGTGAAAGCGATAAAGTGTGAATGTTAAAGATCCTTTGGGATGAATGTTAATGATCCTCCGGGATGAATAATAAAGTTGGTATCCTTCGAGATGACCAAGTCAAGGAATGTTAAAGAATCCTACGGGATGTGCTAAAGATCCTTCGGGATAGAACGTATTGCCTTCACCGGCAAAGATTGCCTACATCCTTGGCATGTGTAAAAAAATCCCTTCGGGGAAAGTGTTAAAGTAAAGTGGATCCAAGCTAGAAAATAAAAAGTTTAAATAATGAAAGAAATGAAAACAAAAATGAAAGATTGGAAGTTAAAATGTGTAATGAATAGGTGCGAGTGTTATGTCGGAAGTATGTAAGTAGGATGGTTTATGGTTTCTTTATTTAAATGAATTGGGACGCCTTTTCATTTGAATAAAGGAGTCGTAAATTACCGAACCATGAGTTTGTATTTCTTGATTTACATCGTTTGGGACGCCTCTCCATGTAAATGAGGAAGTACAAATGAGTGGGCTTATGTGTTCCCGACATGGCATGAGTAGGGTGGATGGGTAGAAGAAGGAGTCTAGGATGATTAGAAGTCATAAGGAGTTAAGATAGGTGGATAGATAATGAGTTTAATGACGACCCTAGGTGGGAAACGTCAAGTGAGATGTAGGACTTATGCGTTAGAGTGAAAGTTGAAACGATTTAAGTTTAAATGGTATGCTTGTTGCAATGTGAATTTAAGGTAAGGTGAAGTAAATGAAAGCAAATAAATGCTATTATGGACTAAAAGCTCTATAAAATTTTGAGAAGAAAAGTAAAGGCGGACGTAACATGTAGTAAAATAGTAACGAGATAGTAAAAAGGTTGTGGTAAAAGTAGAAAGTTAATGAATAATTGACTTATGAAAAGTTAAAAGGGTGTGTGATGTTCACGTGACACATAGTCCTTGATGGAAAAGTTAAATGGAACGATTTAAAAGGGAATGTGATAGATGTAGGAATGTTGAATGGCATGCATTAGTGGCAAAGATTATGTCGTGAATGACATAATGACTAAAAAGAAATGAAAGAATATAGAAGATAAGCTAGAAATGAGATGAGTTAAGAGTATCAAGTGCGAACAGTGGACTTAGAATTGCAAGATCACTTAGATCGTGCAATCAAAAGGGGGATGAAGAATTTAAAGTGCTAAGAATGGAGGTAAGGTGAAACTAAGTTTTGGTTAGAAATAGACGAGAGATTTCGGGGACGAAATCTAAATAAGGGGGGTAGAATTGTTAGACCCGTTCCCTGGGTGTTGGGACCCCACCCTAGATGAAAATGGATTATGGCCTTATATGATTGGCCAGTCAACGAATATTATGTTTTAGTCAAACCCGATGGTCAAGTAATAGTCAAAGCATGACTAATATAGCTATGTAATATGATGTGTAACTAAAGGGGCCTAGGTTGCCAAGTATTAAACATGTATTATAAGTTAGATTGTGGCCAAAGTAAGAAGAATGGGACTTGAGGGGCCATTCTTGCCTTAAGCCCAAACTTGTGTTTTAGCTAAATAAATCCAGGAGATTCTAGAGATCTCCACATTATTAGTGAAGGGTGTAGAAGGCCGGTTCTAGAGAGGGAAAAAGGAGGGAAAGAAGCTAAGTGATGATCTAAGAAGAAGAAGATGGAGATAAAGTGTTAATAATCTTCCTTAGCTATGACCATCTCAAGTAAGTACTCTATCTTAGTAATTAATGAGGTTAAAGTTTATGGATTAAGTGGGTTTTCATCATATGATCATGGTATGATCATATGATGATATGGAAAGGATGATGGGTAAGTTAGATGGGTTATATAACCCTTGATTATGATAAGTATGTTTAATGGGTTTGGTTAACCCTTGTTTATGTATTTGATTGTTATGTTGTTAGGATTTGATTATTGTTAAAGATGATGATGATGATAAAAGATGAAGATTATGATGATGATGATGTTATTGATAGCATTAGCTTGGAATCAAGGTAAGTAAACCGGTATAATGTAAAGTTATAATGATTTCTATGCATTATGTGTTATGTGGCTAATGTGTTAAGATTTTGGTTGTTTAGTATAATGGTAGTCTTGTGTAAGAAGTTATAGGGTTAGTGGATGTGTTAGTTAAGAGTGACCTAAGGAAGAACTAAAGGTTAAGACTTAGGTGGTTAAGGTATGTGTTTATGCTTAATGTTATTGGATTAATGGTTGTATAATATGTAATGTGTTGAATGAGGTATAATGTTAAGTTATACCCGTTTTACTTACTAAGCATTCGTGCTTACGGTTTAAGTGTTTAATGTTTTGTAGGCGAAAGTATTGAGATGAAGGCTTGGATAAGGATTAAGGGTGGATATGCTATTGGTAGAAAGATTTGGTAAGGCATAGAGCTAGGTAGAATACCGAGCTCATTCAAGATGGTACCCCCGTGAGTCCATAAATGGTTTGTAATGTGGAGTCAAGTGTGAAATTGTATGTTAATGGAGTCATAACGATTTGGTAGTCAAATGGTGTGTCAAAGTGTAGTTTATGTGTTTATGCATAAAGTTAAAGGAGTGTTTGGCTAATGTGTAAAAGTACCCATTTTGGGTGGTATACGGGTCAAGTGTGTATTGGAACACGTTTTATATGTTAAAGTAATGATTTTGGTTAAGTTTGAGGTGTTGTGGAAGTCGTATGTGGCATATGTCATGAAATGGGTCAAAACGGGTTTTTGGTGTAAAACCCGTGATTGTGGAAGTACGTCTTCCGAGAGTCAAATGGTAAATGTTTTTGGATGGAAATGAGCCTATATATATAGTAATGAAATCTGGAAAGTTTGGTTAGGTTTCGAGTCCGGGAGGTTGGAGTATCGGCCGGGGATTTTGAAAGTCCAAAAACTGGACAGAACCATCCATCCGATCGGATGGCTGGTGATCCGATCGGATGGAGGCCGCTGGGCAGATTTTCGAAAACTTTGAAAAATCATATCTTTTAATCCGTAAGTCGTCACGGGTCGTACCACCTATCGTTTCGAAGATAATTGAATGTACTTTCATTTAAAAATAGCCTCAAGGTCTGAAAGTTTATGGATTTTTGTCAATGGTCAAAAGAGTAACCAGATGTCCGTAAAAGTCAAGCGTTTCCGCTCTAAAAGTTTTAATTTTTGGTCTAAGCGGGCACGGGGTGTAACACATACAAGAATTTCATTCTCGAAATAAGTATTCTCAAAATTCCGATAGATCAAAATTAGTTGATTTATGCCTTGTCAACAAGTATGTGGAACATGACTTGAGGCATAATTAATTAATGGGAATTATCATGCTTGATCTATTTAGTATTTGAATAAGGGATGTTAAGCAATTATTATTTAAAATGAATTAAAGTACGTGGTACGTTTGTTTTCATTAATAATAAATTGTATCCTATATTTGCATGTTTAAATCCATGAATAACTTGTGTTATTCTAAATAGTCCGTTGTCGATCAATAACATGGGAGTATTATTGAATTAAGGCAAATCTGAGTGTTGGTAGAATATACTTAAAGTATATTGATGCGTGGGCATGCCAAATTAAGATGATATTCAATATTGGATAAATTGAATGTAGGACATATCCCAACCACATAATTGTACTTTATGGATCTTTGTCATTAAGTAAATCATGAATATTTATTCTCAGACTTGAGATACCAGATAACAGCCGAGAATGTAGCTCATTTTCTGTAAGATATGTCTAACGCTATCCGTAACTGGTAGTTATAAGGGCTATTTTCGGAGGTGATGCAAAGTTCAAGGGTTATGCTCGTAGTCAAGAAAGGATTTGTTCCTTCAAATTTGTTTTGAAGTATAATACTGCTGGGCCCCTCGTAGGGTTGACAAGATGTATGTGTGGCCACACCCAAGATCTATCTCGAATACGTTCAGATGATTTGGTAATCTTGATTAATCATAAATAACGAGAAACATAATAGTTAATTATGGAATGACTTACATCCATATCCATATTAATGCGGTATTAGAAATAAAAGGATAAGTATGACGATAAATCATCACATGGTTTTTTCTAGGAAACCATACTCAGGGTCGATCTGGGGGCATTGGGGGTGTTAAGCTAGACTAACCCATGTCATTACTATATTAATGCATATCCAAGTGGGAGCTGTTAAAGTTGTGGATATAAATTAATATACGTATGTCCAGTTTCGAACACGAGACTTCGGGATTGCACACATTACGTATGAGTCTCAATGTTTGAATAATTAATATAATGATTTATGATTAATTATTAAATCACAAATATTTATATGGTCGAACAAGGAAAGTGGAGGGGGGTTGAGTGTCGATTTTTGAAACTTGAGGAGGTGTTGGACTCAAACTTGGAGAGCAAGTTTGGAGTGTATATAAACACCTTACTAGCTTCATATGATCGATGACAATATACAGATCCTTAACCGATTCAATCAAATTGTTTCTCTTCCACTTCCACCCACTGATATGCATACACGTTATACATTAAAAGGAGAAAAGATATACAATGCATGTGCATATGTCTATGATACGTGTATTGTGCATACATGTGTATGCATGGAAATTATTTACTCTTTTATCTCCTTTGATAGACGTACAGTGGTGATTCCTTAGGGAATTCGATTATGTATTATCTAGAACATCAAACCCTAGTTGTTGTGATGTTTATTTGTGATACATGAACCTAGCTTTTCACATTGAGACGCTAGTAATACGTGTGTACAAGAATGAAGATCAAGCTTCCTTTAGCTTGTAGTTATTTCCCTATTCGACTACCATATAGTCGATCCATACTTAAACCCTAACCTAGGGTTTATATTGTTCTTGGTGATCTGATTACTTGTTTAGCTAGTAATAAAAAAGGTACGCATTACTTTTAATTTTAGTTAATTAATTACTTGTATAATAGATCCTATTATCCGCTGCGTGTACTTGATGTTATGTGTTTATTTGTTTATGGCTATGATTCAAATATTCCAACAGTTTGTTACTTAAGGAAGACGCAGACACATGGAGCCATACATTTACAATGCTAGACTCGAGAATTTCAAACTAATCTTTTAAGTGTCTTGAGAATTGGCTTTGATTCTTTGCCATCAGATTGCAAAGAATTATTTAAGCATATTGCATGTTTTTTCGTTGGAAAAGAATCATAAGTGACTGAAGCAATAATAAAGGACTGTGGTGTTCACCCATCATACGGAATCAAAAAGCTCATTGAAAGATGTCTTCTCACAATTGGAGTAGAAAAGGAGTTGAAGATGCAACAATTGACTCAAGATATGGGGAGAGATATAGTTCATAAAGAATCACTTGACGAGCCATGGAACCGTAGTCGAGTTTGGAATCATGAGGAGTCCCTCAAAATAGTGCAAGATGATAAGGTATTACAATGCATTCTTCAGTTCATATATATACACTTGTTTGTTTGATCTATTAAAAGTTAATTATGAATAAACTCTTTTTCCTTATATATCTTTATAACTAGGGCACGACAAAAATTCAAGAATTACTCTTTGACATGAAGAAGTTGAAAAAAGAGTCGTTGTGTGGATCAAGTAGTTTGATAGACAACGAATTCGAAGATATTGATCTAAACATTAATTTTGGAGTTGGTCCATCATTCAGTAAGCATTTGGAGTTCTCATCTTCTCGTAGCCAAAAAATTGAATTGAGTACAAATGCATTAAATAAAATGGAAAAACTAATTTTGCTCCAATTTAATCACGTTACTCAATGGACCGTTCAAGGATTTTCCAAAAGGTTTAAGAGGGTTGTGTATGCATGGGTTCCAATCAGAATATATACCCTCCGACTTGCCAATGGAGCATTTAGTTGCTCTTGACATGTCATTCAGCGATATGAAACAGTTTTGATGGAAGCCAAAAAGGTATAAAATTCAAGTATATTACTTTTTTTCTGTCTAATATATACTAATCAATATCCGTGCAACAATTTCTTAGGTCATTGAAGTATTTGAAATAGCAAGCTTGTTACAGTTGGTGGCTTTAAGGAGCTACCTGCACTTGAGAGGTTGATACTTACAAGATGTGAAAGTTTGACTCATGTGTGTGAATCAATTGGTGAATGTGGTAGCCTTGTTGTTCAAAATTTGAGCTATTGCAGTAAGCTTAAAAATCTTCCAATCATCAGTAGAAAGTTAAAAAATGTTAAAGTTCTAACTTTAGACGGTTGCGGAGCTGCCGTATTTGATAAGGAGATGAAGCGTATGAAGTTGCTGAATGTGCATAATAAAGATGGTGTCTGGACAAACTTACGGTCGTTTTTCTCTTCCATCACAAGATTAGTACCAAATAGTGAAAAATCAATCTCATTTTCTTTGCCATCTTCACTAGTAACCTTGTCTCTAACAGACAGACAATAATATATCTAGTGAATCCTTTCCATTAGACTTCAGTTGCATGTCAATGTTGAAGAACTTATATCTAGATTGTAATCCGTTTGATTCCATACCTGATTGCCTAAAAAGCCTTGGTAGGCTTGAGGTACTCAGTGTTGGACGATGTTCAATGTTGAAGTCAGTTTTATGCCCTTCAAGTACAATCAAACGTTTGTATGTTGATCACTGTGATTTACTTGAGAAAGTTACATTCTATCAAGAGATGTCACCACCACCACTTATCTGTTGTGAGAATTCAGTGTCCCTGATTGAAATTGAAGGCATT
Organism: Artemisia tridentata subsp. tridentata; assembly: GCA_021014915.2. Classification (NCBI taxonomy): domain Eukaryota; kingdom Viridiplantae; phylum Streptophyta; class Magnoliopsida; order Asterales; family Asteraceae; genus Artemisia; species Artemisia tridentata. Next base: position 328,039,878 of record CP139504.1, on the reverse strand, counting down.
ATGAAATTCCAAGATTTAGCTCAAGTTTATAACGAGATAATAAGTAGCTTGGGGTGGACAAACATACATTATGTGAACTGTTAATACATTCGGAGGTTACTAAAGTTTTCCAAAAATTTGATTTAAGTTACTAAAGTTTTTTTTGGTTGAACTGGATTACTATAGTTTCCCAAAAATTTGAACTAAGTTACTATAGTTTCCCAAAGATGAACTAAGTTACTATAGTTTCTCAAAAATTTGAATTAAGTTACTATAGTTTCCCAAAAAATTGTGAAAATCAGTCAGGCTAGAAGGGGAAAGACGAACTGGGAAACTATAGTAACCCGGTTCAACCAAAAAAAGATTTAGTAACTTAAATTAAATTTTTGGGAAACTTTAGTAACCTCAGGATGTATTAACCCAATATTTTGTTAGGTTTTCACTCATACAAAGTTCCGATCAAAGTATTATCTCAGTTTTTGTGTTTTTCTTTCCGTACAAGGTTGTAAATATCGCTCGGCGGTACCGTGGCGGTCAACCCCCGTCAAGCGCCATATCGGTCTTGGCAGCGATATGGCGAAGACCATAAATTATAAAGGAATTTATTTAAAAAAAAATAAACATTAACAATATTAATGTTTTTATTATTTTTAATTATATGGGTGTGTTTGGTAAAACTAGCAGCGAGCAGTAGCAGTGATCAGTGATCAGTAACCACAGCTCACCGCTCACAGCTTCTTAAAGAAGCATTGAAAAAATGAGCTTTCCTAAAAAGTAGCAAAGCTCACCACTCCTTTGCCAAACGAACAATAAAAATCAAAAAGCTCATTGTTCACCGCTCATCGCCCTAAAAAGCTCCAAAAAGCTCCACGCAAAACATAGCCTAAATCTTTTGTATATTTTGCAAACTTTACATTATGTGCGATTTTGATTAATTTTTTGTCTACTTGTATTAAAACCCATTAAATTATTTGTTGGGTCTTATAAGCTTATTAAAGGGCCAATAAACCTAATAATATATTAGGGTTACTCAACCAAAAAAACATAGCCTCCACTACACACTCCCTTTCACCTTCTTCTCTCTTCTTCAATTCTTCCACTTCAAGAAAACAACCACTAGCTCAAATTAAACCAAAATCAAGAAAATCGAAGTTGACCGGCGTGAATATGAAAAAAAACCCCTAGATCTGAAGTTGACCCGACCGTCGTTGACCGATCCGCCGCCATGGCCGATTTTGACCGCCACGCTTTGATTTTGACCGCCATTGACCAAAACCGATAAGTTAGACCGATATGGGAAATATCGTGGCAGTGGACCACCACCAACCGCTATGGCGCCGCCATGGCCGATTTTTACAACACTGTTTCCGTATCTCTTTATGTTTAAAAATATGCAAGAACGTCATGCAAAGTGGTTTTCTATTCGCAGATGTTATACGAATTTGGAATATTCGGTACATATTTTCAAATGAAGTTTGTATGAAGGGTGGTTGTGTGGTGGTGGTGGTGGAGGGTGGTGGTGATGGTTGTGTGGTGGTAGAGGGTGGTGGTGGTGGTGGAGGGTGGTGGTGATGGTTGTATGTTGGTAGAGGGTGGTGGTGGAGGTTGGTGGTGATAGTTGTGTGATGGTAGAGGGTGGTGGTAATGGGAACTCACAATTAAATTAATAGTAAACTGCAAAAAAATGTCCTTTTAGTAGGCGAGGGTAAAATAGTCATTTCACGCGGCCACTAATATGAAAATGTAACATGCGTTAGCAAAAATGGGGAATTTGCAACTACAGTAACGGCTCAAGGGCGTTTCTCGCAAAAAACCGAAACGTTAGGGACATTTATCGCAATTTTTCAAAAATTAGGACATTTCTCGCAAGAATCACAGAGTTTAAGGACATTTTTTGCAGTTTACTATAAATAAAAATACATTATTGAAAATTTAGAAAAAACCTCGTGCGTACGCGGTCATTATAACTGATAATATGACTATCTAATTTATGAATTGTCGTGTATCAATCAAACGCAAATGAAGATTAGTAATCTTTTTAGGCATGGGACCATACTACCTTAGTAATAGTCTGTCGCGGCAAGCCAACAACTGTGGTTAGGCTGGTTGGCAAGGTGAATACATTTTCATCATACACTCAGCGCCACGTCCGCTTTCTCTCTCTTCTCACTCCCCTTCACCTCACTTCACCATTTACTCGTCAAGGCAAACACATCTTCACCTTTCATTAAAATACCCACTTTATACAAATATACCCCACTAAATACCCCACACACACTCACACACAAAATTAAAAATATTAAAACATCCGGTATACATAATGGTGAACATTTCACCTCTATGCTTCTTGGTATATGTGTTTGTGGTGAAGATAATGGTGGAGGGCAAGGCAATATAGTGGTGAACTTGGGATAGTTGTGAAGCATTCACCATTATTCCACTCCCTTACCAACTAGTCTTACAACAACCTAGCTTTATAGTGATATTAATTAATATGAGAGAATATTAAGTATTTAGTTAGTTATCATCTTTACTATTGAATGATAACGATAGAGTTTCTTTGTATAATAAACTCAAAGTTCCTCACTCTATGGAAGGCATTCAACGGCTCCAATGTTTTTTTTTCGTCCCTGTATTCAGTGAGGATTTCAAATTTTCAATCTACACGACAAGGCAAAAAAACCTAGCTTTACAGTGATACTAGTATGTATATCAGTATATGAGGATATTAAATATATGTTGTATGCACTTAGAATTTAATTTCTTACTCTATGTTGTTGAAAAGGATGTATAAAGTGTGCTGGCACGGCAATCCTTGATATCGATAAGATTCACAAGGTGAAATTGTTATTACAATGATTTTTCTATGTTTATAACAAGGATTTCAACCCGTGCATTGTAATAGAGCGTTTGTATACAGTATTATTAAAAAAAGTATAGATTAGCAAGGACATCTCAATCCTGTGTATCATAATGGTACCCATCAACCCTACCCAGCAAAGGTTTGATGCCTGTAAAATACCTCCACCCAATACCCAACCATGCTGCGGATCGGATTCGAACTCGCGTCCTTTGTTGGAGACATCACATGGCTGGGCCCGGGCTTCTAAGGCAACTGGTTGATATCATTAGAGCTTATGGTCCCTAAGTGAGGACTTCCCGGTCGGTCACCCAACCCGGTACTACTCTCATTTAAGCACGCTTAATTGCTTAATCATCTATCACTAGATCACAAAGCCCCATAATATATAAATCCAAAAAATATAAATACACTTGTGAACCGTTAGATTAAATATTATGAATGAGAATGAGTTTTAATTAAATGAGCAGCACGATTATAATAAAAAACTGAAAATGAATGGCAAAGTTATATGAGAAAATTAATTTCAGTCAATGGTTTCATTTTTCATTCATATAATATACAAGTCTATAATAATGGAGAATTGATACTCGCAGCACAAAAATTGATGCACACATCATAATATTACATCATTAACGCATATGTTATATATCTGCATAATTGTAGAAAGTGCATCAATTTATGTGATGTGAGTATCACTCGCCATAATAATGGTCGGCAACCAAAGAACAACGTTTATATTTTACAGCGAGATGTAAATCCGTTAAACAATTTCCATACCTACCCATACCTTTTTTTTTTTTGAAAGGTAAATTTCATATACCTACCCATACCTACTAATAACTTTTCCAGATATCACGTTTTCGTCTTTCGAAAAAGCTGAAAAAGCTTGGTTTGTTTTCAAGGTATCAGGTGGGCCATTATCGTTAGTGGACTATAAAATGTTCACATTTATACAGAAATAAATTATTTGCAACGTCCCTATCTTTAAATGTTCACATTTATACAGAAATAAATTATTTGCAACGTCCCTATCTTTGCTAGCCATTATTGATGGGTAGAAGTGTGCTGAATTCGGGTTTCATCGACAAAAATTAAAAACCGAGACTGAATCAAACTGAAAAAATTTGAATCGTATCTATAACCGAATCAAATTTGGCAAAAACAAACTGAACCGAATTAAATATTCGGTTTTCAGATTGCATATGGTTTTGGCAAAATGAAAACCGAACCGAATCGAAAACCAAATTCACAAATTATATACTCCGTATTTTTTATGCTTATATACATAGAAAAACATTAAAACTCTTTCATTGTATGAAATATAATATTTTTTGAGCTTGAGGGGTTTTTTTTTTTTTTTTTTTTTTTTTTTTTTTTTTTTTTAATAAAAATCTAAGTAATGAAATAATTAAATTCGGGGTATTCTCATTTTATCGGTTCGGTTTTTGATTATTCGATTCGATTTTCGGTTTTACTCAAATTTTAACAGAATCAAACAAACCAAACAACTGAATAACAAACCGATAAACACACCTATCTTTGCTAGCCATTATCTTTGGTGCTAAGGGTGGAGGGAGTCATCCTCTCCAACCCTCCAACCCTCCCAAAATTTAACCAATCAAATCCCTCCACCTCATTTCAACCATCCAACCCTCAATCAAACCTTTTTTACTAGCAACCATCACTCTCAACCCTCTCAAATCTTTTTTTTTGTTTTACTCCCTTCAACGGTCCATTTGACCGTTTCTTGCTTCCAAACCTTCCAACTCGCAGCGAGATGTAAACTCGCATATGAAGCCCGTCCTCCAAGCCCGCTTAACCGGCAACCACGAGCCCGCAAGCCCGCTGCCTTGAGCCCGAAGCCCACTCCTCCCACCCTAAATACACTCTTGACATTTGATCCATGAGCCCATCAACCATCATGTCTATCAATATTTTAAAATTTTTAATACTTGTATTTACAGTTAGAGGTGTCAGTAGGGTCGGGTTGACCCGACCCGAACCCGAACCCGATAAGGCTAATCGGGTCGGGTCTAATCGGGTCCAAAAATTTAGTCGGGTTGTTTTGACCCGACCCGATAACTCGATAGCGTTATCGGGTCGGGTTCGGGTTAAATAAAAAATGTTATCGGGTTATCGGGTCAACCCGATAAGACCCGAGAATCCTATATTGCTTTTTTAATTATTACTTTTTGGCCATATTTGAGCATCCCAGAATTGCTTGCCATCAGGATGAAGCTCCACATCTGCTCAGTACAAATAGATGCAAATTTGTCTTGTCAACAGTTAACTTAGTAAACTTTAAAAAACTGGATCTAAAGATTACAAACAAATGTACAGGTTTACCATAAATATATGCAGTGAGATTGAACATGAATTTCTAGCTAACCAGTGTTTTATATACTTTAGTAGTGTACACAAACTTTACATGTGCAGGCTTAAAACATAGAAAGTATATATGCAGAATTGGCTAATAATTTAAATTTACCAAGTTAATATGGAGGCACGCCATTTATCAAGCCACCAAAGTAAGAAACAATCACCATCAGCGCAAAGAATAAGGACAATAAAAAGAAATTGAAGTGATAAAAAAAGTTGAACTCCACTAGTAGAACTCCACTAGATTAGGTTGAGAATGGCAAGTGAACCTCCTTGTAAGCTTGTGTTACAAGTTACAACTATTACATGAGTACAGCAGAAACTAGTTCAAGCATAACACTTTCCCAGGAATATTAAACACAATAGAGCGTGTAGCGAACTCTAAACTTATAATGCGCTCGCATTCCCCAAAAGAAAAATAAAAGTTTTATGAACTTTTGCATCGAGGTTTCTTTTCTCATAGTAAAAGCTATGTTTATGACATTTAGTATCGGGTCACCCGATAACCCGAATCACCCGACCCGACATAACCCGACCCGATTACCACTCGAACCCGATAACCCGATTCCTTATCGGGTCGGGTTGCGGGTGAGTTTTTAAAAAATCAAAACCCGAGTCACCCGACCCGATAAGACTCGATAACCCGACCCGATAACACCCCTATTTACAGTTATCGCAATATTTTATACATTTTTATATGATATTATATTTTCCTCCTACGTGCATTTCGAATCGAATGACGCAGTTGACACATTCGGAAAAAAACAAATTGAGTTAATTACATTTTTGGTCCTTGTGGTTTACCGGGTATTTCATTTTCAGTCCAATTTTTTGAAAAATCTCGGATCCACTACAAAACCCGGCGACCCGTAACATGTTTAGTCCAAATTCACTAACACTGTCAGTTGACCTATATTTGACCGTTAATTAAGAGGGTATTTTGGTATTTTCATCTATTATATTAAAAAAACAAATAACTCACACAAACCAACTAATACTCACCCTCACCCCATCTCTTTCATTTTATCAAGTCAATCACCTCTTCTTTTTTCTCATTTCTTATTTTTTTTCCACTCTCTAAAAAATTTCTTTAAAACATATCTATAAACATGATCTCTTTAAAACTAATAAACAGACCGAACAACCGCTGCCATCCACCACCCCTTCCGCCTCTTCATTGTTGAATATGATTTTGAGTTATTTGATAAATCTAATAAATGGGTACTGTGTAGAGTTTGTAGAGAATGGGTAACTACTCAAGGGTTGAATATTGTTTCTGGATTGAAAGAAGTTTGAAGATTTGTTTGTGTTTATGATATTTATTGGTGGCAACTGCCGACGCCGTCGTCAGCCACCACCAACACTTTTTTTTTCCAGATCTACACCACCACCAACACTTTTTCGAGTATATTTTTGTTATAATTTTTGATTTTTTTGTATGTGAATGAGTAGAGTAAAAATGAATAGGTTTTTGTTGGTTGAAGGTGTTGAATTTTTTTTTGTGTTTTTTGTTTACAGCTTGCAACCACCACCCGAATTGCATTGAGATCTTGGGTGGATCATGCCCAAATTTGGATGGATCTGACTGGATCTTAGCGGGTGTGGGTGGTGGTTTGATTTTGTTGCATGTTGTTTATTAGATTAAGATTGGTTTATTTTTCCGGGGATTTGATTTGAAAGTGGAGAAGTTAAGTAGGTGATGAAGAGGTGATGTTTGTTTAGACTTGTTTTTGTGTTTTTGATATACATTTTGCTCCATAAACAGTTTTTTTGCTTGATCTAAAAGTAAATGTGGCTGTTTTGTACCGGCGGCGGTTTCGTGGTGGTGGTGGCTGCGTGTTTGAAGAACATAATAGATTTATGAGTGTTTATGCAACTGTGAAAATGACAAGAAGAAGAATCGGTGCAAAAGTATGAGGATTGGGTGGTTTGGAAGTCAAGAAGAAGATGAAAGGGCATTTTAGTCATTGTACATCATCATCTCGAGGTATTTTAGTCATTTCATTTTTTTAACTAGTCAAACTGTTAGTCAACAAAAATTGGACTGAACTTGTTACGGGTCGTCAGGTTTTGTAGTGGATCCGAGATTTTTCAAAAAATTGGACTGAAAATGAAATACCCGGTAAACCACAAGGACCAAAAATGTAATTAACTCAAATAAATAAATTATAAGCACCTCTAAAGTCTAAACATTTTGGCAAGTTTAGCCCTCAACCATTTATTACTGACAATAAACTTATAACTATACTACTAGCATAGTATTCGCGCATTGCGACGACTGATTACCATACGATTAAAATATTTGCTGAAAAATATTTCCAGTTTTATGTTTTGCTTTACAATAACTTTACGGATAAAAACAATTTTAGGTTTGGATAATTTAAACAGTTTCAAATTAGCTCATCTTAGTGCCAAGAAAATGTTAAATGTTTAAATTATAAGTAGATCAATACATATTTTTATATACACAAATATTTATGACAATTTTAATACATATATTTAGTGTTCAAACTTTTATTTTGGTATTAAATCACATGTGATATATCATGCGAATTTAAATACTGAAAGAAATCATGAATAAAATTGCCAAAAGTATATGAAAGTGCCCATCTATTGAAAAATATTAAAATGCTCGTCACGACAGTACGATTTATATTACTTAACGATTAATGAAATATTTAAATTCTAAAAAATGAGTGTAACTGCACTTTCAAATAAAAATATTAAATAATCTCTCGTTTTTAATCTATAGAAACTAAGGGCCTGTTTGGTTTGAGGGTGTGAATTCAAGATTTGGAATTAATGAGTAAACCTAATGTTTGGTTTGTGTCTAAGGGTTACAGTACAGTATTTGAATCAAAAAATAAAGGAATCTTCAAAACCCACTAGCACCATTCGGATTTGATGAAACAATCTGACAAAAAAAAAAAAAAAAACTATTTGGTCCCACCACTTACTTTTTTGCACTTACATCTTCTTAATTTTATTTATATATTGTACTTATTTTCTTTTTATATTATTTTTAAGTGGGCTCTCTTTATTATATAATAAAATTAAATAAAAACTAATTCCCAATTACATTTTATAAAACAAACAACATTAATACTATCATTCAATTTTTATTTCTTTCAATCCAAACTAAATCAGATACTCATTGTGATTCCAATGTTTGAGATTTATCTTTTAATATGCAGGATATTTTTGGTGTATAGATCATCTCTTATTATATGTACTAAAACGAGTGGGGTAACCCGCGCGTTGCCGCGGGAGTGTTGTGGCAAAACTGCAATTCTCCCAGAGTGAGCAAGTTTATATCAAATACTGGAGCATTTGTATGTTTGACAGTTAAAAATAAGGCTCAGGTCTGCGAATGTGTGAATAGTATGTAACATTCATCATGGCTGCAACCACATTCAGAGGTGTGGATACCCAAAACGACACATCATCCAACGTTCTGTTATAAACTAAAGGAACTCATAAACCATCCCAACATCAAGTAACTCATAAATGCATAACTCATAAGCCATTCAAACGTTCTTTTATAAATCATTCGTTATGTGAAGACCCATCTTTATTTCCAGAAATACATTAGGTATTTACATAGCTAGTAAAAAAAGATACAACCAACGAACCTTATTAAACGGTTGTAACATATTCACTAACATATAACACACATAGGATTGATTCTTGGCCGATTTGTTTTAGAGAGAGAAAGAGAGAATGAGAACTTAGTGAGAGAAAGTGAAGGTTGTATTGAATTGTAAGAGAAGTTCCAACCCTTCCCACACAAGGGAAGAGGTATTTATACTGTAGTTAAGTGCCCCGAGTGGCTGTGGAGTGAGCTGACAGTGAGTAAAGACCTGACCCACTCCACGAATACTATAATAACTAAACTATTACTAATAATCCTACGAGCTATTTAATGCTAATGAGTACTCGGGGTGACCGAGTCTTCATATGAATATTTATATTCCTAACAATCTCCCCCTAAGGGAGGTCACCCCGAAAATTACACTTTGAATTCTAGCATTCTATTACATGGATTTGTATTCCTAGCTCCTAGTCTTTGATTCTTCTAAGTCTTTAATCTTTGTGCTTTCAACAGTGAACTTTAGATGACTATTCTATTATCTTGGACGATCTTTGAGAATTAATTGATGTCATCATCCAACGTACGTCTCTGAGTCATCTTTTTGTAGTATCGTCTCCATGTGATATTGCGATCTTTGGACCAACATGCTCACACTTTTCTGGATCATGATTTTCTGCATCAGAGTTGCGGAAGCAGTGTCGAAGGTCTTTTAATTATCATGATTTCTTTGATTATAATGGTGAAGTATGAGCATGTGGTGATAGATTGGCATCTTTTCAGCAATCAGCTGCAACCGCCAGGGATTCCTGCATAAGACAGTTAGCAATAAAACGTCTAGTACTTACAGGTTCGGATTTTAAGATTGTTAACAGCATAGTGTGAGAACTTTCTCTAATACTTACCAAGGCCGTTCCTAAATCGGATACCCCCGAGAGGGCTTACAAGATCTACCGAAGTAGATCAACGATTAGGTGAGTCGCTGGAGTTCTCTCCACGACTGTAGACCGTTTTGAAACCGCCGCGACCACTAAGCGTAATCCATAGGGAATTACCAAAGTGACATGCTTTCAGGGCTGTTTGATGTTAACCCTGGCAGGAATTTCCATTTAATCACTGAGAATTACATTTGTAAATTCCCTCATAAATGTTCTGGCAGATTGCTAAGATCTGCGTAGGACTCATAAGGTTACAACTGGTGTCCTTAGTGTTGAACAACCAGTGTAAAAGTAGCATGTGTTCCTATGAGATCTTATGATGCATCTCTTGGCTCTAGACTCGATAAGTGCAATTTTGGTAATCAGAGACTGGAGCGGTGTCTCCTGTTTCAATATCAACATGGCTCGTAATGAGCAGTCGATAGATTATGCAGGGTTCCCCGTGAGAATGAAACAAGTCCTTTTAAGAGAACTTAAGTGGCTTAGAAGGTTTAGTGCAGTGCGTCACTGGGTCCATGACGTATTGTCTTCAATACTGGCGTCACCTTAGTAACAACCAGTAGTATATGAATTGAACCCGGTTTTTGCCCTAAGGTTGAATAAATTGAACCCCTTCTTTCTCCTTTCTCATATTACTCCTTTTTTCATAATCATGCCTAAGGACTTTCTAATACTAACTATTTGGTATTGTCCTTGGGTAGATCCCTCCGGCTCTGGCGGATCATAGGACGGTTTTTCCTAACCTTAGCCACCTTATAACTTCATGACTATCCTATGCTGCTGTTAACCAAATCTTTGAAAAATCTCTCAAAGTATTTATGATTATTAAACACATTTTGCTAACACTTTGAGAGTTTTATAATTTTCAAATGCTCCCCCCTAACATGTGCTCAGATGTTTTTAGTGTAAATTTGCACATGTTGGGTAGAGCTTGCACTTTTTGAATTGATCCATTTTCAGTGAACATGACCGATTCGAGACACGTTTACATCACTAGTTAGACTAGCTTGAAATTATTACCCGACCTGGTCAAGTCCACAGAAAGTTTCTCGAAACGGTACACTCTACTCAGACAAGTTGTTGGGAATTATGATGCGTATCAAGAGCAGACAACTTAGGTCTGGTAGTTTACTAAGTTAGGTCTGTTTGTGTTATTAGGTCTGGTAATGTAAAGTTAAGTCTGGTAGCACATTTAAGTCTGGTTGACTTATAAAGTTAAGTCTGGTCGTGAAGTTAGGAAAGTTTGTTAGAGTTATGTTAGGAAAAGATACAATGCGTGTATGTATCTTTATAGAAGATTTGTGTATATCTTCTGTGTCAGCTAGGGTTTCCTTGTGTTATAAAAGGATCCCTAAAGATTGTTAGTTCGTGTGTGAGTTGTACGAATTCATTATAGTGAATATCAATATACGAAGTTAGTGATATCCCTGCTTGTGTTCTTAATTGTTCTTGTTAAGATTCCGCATTAACATTAACAATCACTTAGGGTTTCTCACTTAGATTGGTTCGGATTTATCCTAACCATCTACTAGGTATTCAAGACTACTTAGTGATCCATATACAATTTGTGGACCAACAAGTGGTATCAAAGCAAGGAGAGAGACTCTGAATTCGAAGAACACCAAATCCCTAAAACCTAATTCTCACTCAAATCACCCTTCACAATGTCTGAACTCGATAAGCCTGAAACTTTCTCAATCCATAACAGTGAGGATGAGCAATCAAACCATGAAGATGAAGGAAAAACCGAAACCAGTAACTCCCAAACACAACAACAACCCATCCCTTCCACAACCACAATCTCAAACATAAAACTTCCACTACTGAAGAGAGAAGAGTATGATATATGGGCCATGGAGATGGAACATTATCTAGAATACATTGATAGTGATGTATGGAAGGTGATTCAAAAGGGAAATTCTAAGAAGAGAATTTCACAAGGGAATGATGGGCAGCTCAGAATAATGCCACCAGTATCTGCTGAGGAGATTAGGGCTGTGGAGAAGGAAAAGAAGGCCAGAACCTTGCTTCTTATGGCTATTCCTAAGGAGCATCTACAAAGGTTTCATGGCATTCTTGATGCTAAGGAGATGTGGGAAGCTATCAAGAAACGATTTGGAGGTAATGCTAACTCCAAAAAGATGCAAAAGGCTGTTCTTAAACAGCAATTTGAAACATTCAGTGTTTCAAAGACTGAAGGTTTGGAGAAGGGCTATGACAGATTTCAACATCTGTTAACACAACTGGAAGTTCATGGTGCAGCAGTCTCAAATGAGGATGCAAATCACAAATTCCTCAGATCTTTACCATCAGAATGGGGCAATGTATCTGTGGCGATGAGGATTAAGGAGGAAGTAGATTCTATGACACCTGATGACCTATACAATAATCTTAGGATGTTTGAAAGGGACATCAGTAACACCTCTCAGGCTTCAACCAGTTCATCAAATGTTGCTTTTGTGTCTCAAAACAAAAGCAGTACTTACAAGGTTAGATCTGGTGGTGTTAGGTCTGGTAACTATGAAACTCCTTCAAATGAAAGGTCTGCTTCAAGTTTTACTGATGAAGTGATACATTCTTTCTTTGCCAATCAAACGGAAGATGAGAGCTTTATTAGTGAAGACCTTGAACAGATTAATGATGCTGAAGTTGAAGAGATGGATATAAAATGGCACATTGCCATGGTTGCTTTAAGGGTCAAACGATTTCAGAAGCAATATGGTAGGACTATCAACTTCAACAACAAATCACCAGTGGGATACACAAAGAGGGACTGTTGAATGCTACAACTGTCACAAGCATGGACATTTTTCAAGAGATTGTCCAGAGAAGAAGTCTGCTGATGAGAAAAGAATTGAAGATGGGAAGATGGAAAAGAATCAGATGAGCCTGCTGACAATGGAAGCTGGAGGAGTCAATTGGGGTGAGCATCCAAGAGTAAATGAGGAGTCTGATCATGCTCTCATGGCCATTGGTAATGAGGTATCATTATGCTCTAAATTATGTACTGACTCATATAATCATGTTAAGGCTTTATGTGATGAGCAGCAAGAACAAATAGGTGATCTAGAAGTAAATTTATTAGCACATAAAAATGCTGTAAAAACTTTAGAGGCACAAAAGGTCACCCTTCAAAACCAACATGCTGCTTTAAATGAAAAACTATACTTTCAAGCTAATAAGATATATGAACAAGATGAGAAGCTTAAAAGGTATAGACAATTAGGGCTTAAAATTCAGAAGGAAAGGGATGAGCTGAGAAAAAGGGTAGATCAATGGAACAGTTCAAATAATAACCTGTTTAAGTGTTGGGATTCTCAAATTAAGTCAAATAAAAAATGTGGCTTAGGATATGAGGAAAATGCGAATAGGGCTATATTTAAGAATAGAGAAGAGGACTATGCTGATAAGCCTTTGTACAATAGGTTTGTTAAGACTGGTGACTTTAAGGGAGTACCACCACCTTTGAGTGATGACTATACTCCTCTTGAAAAAGAAGAGTTGGATGATTCACTCTTTGTGTATGGTAAGAAAGGTCCTCAAGTGCCTGAACCTACTACCTCAGAGGACAAATCCAGTAGATATTCTTCTTGTCAATCCAATGACTCTGAAGGATCTATTGATGGTTCCTCTGATCACTCTAAGTCTGAGTCAAACAGTGAGGAAAAAGAGAATCCTGAACCTAAGGTTGTTAAGAAGTGTGAACCTGTTGTTACTAAACCTTTAGTGACTGAACAAAAGGCTGAGACAGTTAAACCTAGTTGTGTCAATCACATAAAAACTCCTAGGGAATCTGTTAAATTGAATGAGTCACCTAGAAGCAATAGTGTTCACAGAGAAAGTAGGAGTAGTTATACTTATGCTCCTAAAAGATGCTTTGTGTGTGGAAGTTTGAGTCATTTAATAAGAGATTGTGACTTCCATGAAAAGAGAATGAAAAGAGAGGCTGAGCAAAAGAGAATGAATGTTAATAAGGTTCATGGTTCAAATAAACCAGTTTGGAATAATACTAGTAGAGTTAATCATGCTAACCAGTTTGTCCCCAGACCTGTTCAACTAAATAACACTACCAGACCTAACTCTTTTGTTAATTCTGGTAGACCAAATTTTGGGTCTGGCTACAGAAACTTTAATGTGAATAGGCAAAATGTTAACTTTATGAGGCCTAAAGTGAATACTGGTTATGTTAACTCTGTGAGACCTAATGTGAACACTGGTTTTGTGAGACCCAAACAACCTTTTCAAAAACCTCAGGTGAATGCAAATTTTCAAAGAAATAATTTTTACAAAACTCATTCACCTGTGAGAAGACAAGTTGGAAAGCAAACAGCAAAACCTTTAAAGGGAAATGGGGATTCTGCTGTTAAGACCTCAGCATGTATGTCTTGGGATTCAAACAAAAATAAATCCATGTATAAATCCCAAAACAACAGTGGATCAGGTTCAATTAAGAAATTTAAGCATATTGATCCACAAGGCGGACCCAAGCCTACTCAGGCCTGGGTTCCTAAGAGAAACTAATTTCTCTTCTTTTTGTGCAGGATCATCCACTATGCTATATGGAAGATAGAGGAATACTTGACAGTGGATGCTCTGGGCACATGACTGGTAACAAGAACTATCTTAACGATTTTCATGAATTCGAGGGAGGTTCTGTTACTTTTGGAGGAAGCAAGGGACAGATAACTGGTAAAGGAAGAATTATTGTGGGCAACATAGAATTTGACAATGTATCTTTTGTGAAAGAACTTGGGCAGTTTAACCTTTTCTCAATATCACAAATTTGTGATACTCAGCATAAGGTGCTTTTTACTGAAACTGATTGTCTTGTGTTGACTCCGGACTTTAAGATGCCTGAAGAACATCAAATTCTTCTTAAAGTTCCCAGACAACACAAAATGTACAGTTTTGATATGAAAGCATCTAATCCTGCAAAAGGTGCTACCTGTTTAATTGCAAAAGCTACATTGGATGAATCTAAGTTATGGCACAGAAGGTTAGGCCATGTGAATTTCAAAAACATGAATAAACTTGTGAAGAATAACCTTGTGCGAGGTTTGCCTTCAAAATTGTTTAAAAATGATCATACTTGTGTGGCCTGCAACAAGGGAAAACAACATAGGGCATCCTGTAAGGTTAAATTAGAAAGATTAATCACTGAACCTTTGCATACCTTACATATGGATCTTTTTGGCCCTACATCTGTCCATAGTATTAATCATGCATGCTATTGCCTTGTCATTACAGATGATTGTACTAGATACTGTTGGGTGTTCTTTATGTCTAGGAAGGATAAAGCTACCCCTTTGATTCAAAATTTTATTAGACAGATTGAAAACCTTATTGATAAACGAGTTAAAATCATTAGGAGTGATAATGGCTCTGAGTTTAAAAACAAGAGCATGCTAGATTTTTGTGGTAATAAAGGAATTAAGCAACAATTCAGTAATGCAAGAACTCCTCAGCAAAATGGAGTTGCAGAGAGAATGAACAGGACACTAATTGAGGCCGCTAGGACTATGCTAGCAGATTCACTTTTACCTACTACATTTTGGGCTGAAGCAGTCAGCAATGCCTGCTACATCTTTAATAGGGTTAGAGTGACCAAGCCTCAAAATAGAACTCCTTATGAGCTTATGTTTGGCCACAAACCAGTTGTTAGCCATATAAGACCTTTTGGGTGTCATGTTACCATTCTTGATACTCTAAGTGTTCTTGGAAAATTTGAAGGAAAGTCTGATGAAGGGTTTTTACTTGGGTATGCATTAAACAGTAAAGCCTTTAGGGTTTACATTCTAGTATCCAAGAAAGTAGAAGAAAATCTGCATGTAAACTTTCTTGAGGAAAAACCCAATGTCAAGGGAATTGGTCATAGGTGGATGTTTGATATTGATTATTTGACTGATTCTATGAATTATATTCCTGTCTCCAAGGAGAATCAAATTAACCCTAATGCAGGTACCCAAGAAGCTACTAACATTGCAGGTACCAAAGATTCTTCAAATTCAGGGAACATTGATGATATGGTTGAGCTTGTTGTGATTCCATCTACAGAAAACAAGTCTGATGCAGCTGAAGCAGTAATCAAGGATTCTTCCACTCAGAAAATAGATTCTGAAGTTAAGTCTGGCAAAGTCATATCCCCTAGCATTAGCAGTACTTCACATTTTAAGTCTGGTAGTGGTGTTTTACCAGACCTTTCTTCAAATACTGCCTGTGCTGACTCTGAGATGCCAGAACTTGAAGTTTTTCCTAATCCTAATGAAGGTGTTTTTGATGGGGCTTCCTATGATGAAGGAGGAATTATTACTGATTTCAACAACTTACCCACTGAAGTGGAGGTAAGTCCAACCACCACTCTCAGGATCCACACCATTCATCCCAAAAGCCAAATAATTGGTAACCCCAAGTCAGCTGTCCAAACAAGAAGTAGAGTGCAACATCAGTCTGATTCTCTTGCACTCATTAGCCTGATTAAGCAACAACAAAGGGTCAACCATAAGGACCAGCAACATTGCTTATTTGCTTGCTTTCTTTCTCAAAGTGAACCCACTACAGTTTCTGAAGCTTTAGGGGAGGAAAGTTGGGTAGAAGCCATGCAAGAAGAGTTGTTGCAGTTCAAGCTACAGAAAGTATGGGTTCTTGTAGACCTACCTAATGGAGCTAAAGTTATTGGTACTAAATGGGTCTTCAGAAATAAAAGGGATGAAAGAGGGGTAGTTGTAAGGAACAAAGCAAGGTTGGTAGCTCAAGGATACAAACAGGAGGAGGGCATAGATTATGATGAGGTTTTTGCTCCTGTAGCAAGGATTGAAGCTATCAGGTTATTTTTGGCCTATGCATCATACATGGGATTCAAGGTATATCAGATGGATGTCAAAAGTGCTTTCCTTTATGGCACTATTGAAGAAGATGTGTATGTACATCAACCTCCTGGCTTTGAGGATCCTGCTAACCCCAATCAAGTGTATAAGGTTATTAAAGCTCTATATGGTCTTCATCAGGCTCCTAGAGCTTGGTATGAAACTCTTTCACAGTTTCTTGAAGAACATGGATACATCAGGGGTGTAATTGACAAGACTTTATTTATTAAGAGAGATCAGAAGGATATTATTCTTGTCCAAATTTATGTGGATGATATCATTTTTGGATCCACAAGAAAGTCTTGGTGTGATGAATTTGAAGGTTTAATGAAGAGCAGGTTTGAAATGAGCTCAATGGGAGAACTTACATTTTTCTTGGGACTGCAAGTTAAGCAAAAGGATGATGGACTTTTTATTTCTCAAGACAAGTATGTTGCAGAAATTTTGAAAAAGTTTGAATTCTCAAATGTGAAGGCAGCAGTCACTCCCATGGAGAACAAAGTGCCTTTAACAAAGGATGAAGATGCTGCTGATGTGAATGTGCATCTTTACAGATCCATGATAGGTTCCCTCATGTATCTTACTGCTTCTAGACCTGATATTATGTATGCAGTTTGTATTTGTTCACGCTTTCAGGTTCAACCAAAGACTTCACATCTTCATGCTGTGAAGAGAATCTTTAGGTACTTAAAGGGCAAACCAAATTTGGGCCTTTGGTATCCTAAGGAGTCAACTTTTGACCTGACAGCTTATTCAGACAGTGACTATGCTGGTGCAAGTCTGGATAGGAAATCAACAGCAGGAGGTTGTCAGTTCCTTGGAAGGAGGTTAATATCTTGGCAATGCAAGAAGCAGACGATTGTGGCTAATTCAACTACTGAGGCTGAGTATGTAGCAGCTGCTCATTGCTGTGGACAAGTTTTGTGGATTCAGAATCAGATGCTGGACTATGGTTTGAATTTTATGAATACTGTTATCCACATAGATAATAAGAGTACTATCTGTATTGTTAAGAATCCAGTATATCACTCTAAAACTAAGCATATAGAAATAAGGCATCACTTCATTAGGGATTGCTTTGAAAAGAAGTTGATTAGAGTGGAGAAAATACATACAGATTTTAATGTTGCTGACCTGTTAACTAAGGCATTTGATGGTCCTAGATTCAATTATCTGGTAGTTAACATTGGTATGATGAATCCCTAGTTTGAGTTAAGGGGAGGTTTGGCCTAAGGGGAGGTCAAACTGTGAAGTATGTAAAGTATGAATACTTACCAGCATTTAGGTTATTTTTAAGTCTTGTAGTTTTGATTTTAGTTCTGTTAGTGATAAAAAAAAAAAAAAAAAAAAAATTTGGTTTGTTTTATCTATGTCTTTTATTTCTTTTATAGGCAATGCTGGATTAAGTATATTTTCACAAGTTGTTGAGTGAGACTCTTGGAACTTCTCACTTGGTGGAGGTGCTTTGCACTAACACATCAAAAGGTTATCAGTCCACCTTGTCTCATCAACATAAGGACTGGCTAATCCTGAGCAAACGGCTAACAGGTAAAGATTGCTCAAATCCGTTTATGGCTGACAATTTGCCAAAAATTGTATGGTATTCAACTCACCATATCTAAGATAAGTGAAGAGTTGGCTAGCCCACAAGGTTATGGCTTGTGGTAAAGGCTGTGGAAAACCATAAATGGTAATCAATTCACCATGATGAGGTGCTTTTCCATCAAAGAATTGACTAGTCCAGAAGCAAACGGCTTTTGGTAAAGACTTAACAAATCCGTTGATAAGCTGATGATTTGCTTAAAATCATATGGTTATCAGTGTACCATGGTCTTATACACCAAAACATTTGGCTACTCCAGTAGTGATGGCTATTGGTAAAGAGACATCAAATCCATTAAATTTCAATGATTCACCTATCACAGGAGTTAACACACCTGGAAGTGATGAGAATAGATATGAAACTTAATATGAATTGATGTACATATAGTCAATGTTGCTGCAAAGACCATATCAGAAGAGCTTATCAAGATTCAAGCTGCTAGAAAGGAACAAGACCTAAATACAGTTCAAAATGTTCAAGATTCAATCCTCAGAAGGCTTAATCAGAAGAACTTGAAGTTCATGAAGCATGAAGATCAAGTTAGGGGAGGATTGTTGGGAATTATGATGCGTATCAAGAGCAGACAACTTAGGTCTGGTAGTTTACTAAGTTAGGTCTGTTTGTGTTATTAGGTCTGGTAATGTAAAGTTAAGTCTGGTAGCACATTTAAGTCTGGTTGACTTATAAAGTTAAGTCTGGTCGTGAAGTTAGGAAAGTTTGTTAGAGTTATGTTAGGAAAAGATACAATGCGTGTATGTATCTTTATAGAAGATTTGTGTATATCTTCTGTGTCAGCTAGGGTTTCCTTGTGTTATAAAAGGATCCCTAAAGATTGTTAGTTCGTGTGTGAGTTGTACGAATTCATTATAGTGAATATCAATATACGAAGTTAGTGATATCCCTGCTTGTGTTCTTAATTGTTCTTGTTAAGATTCCGCATTAACATTAACAATCACTTAGGGTTTCTCACTTAGATTGGTTCGGATTTATCCTAACCATCTACTAGGTATTCAAGACTACTTAGTGATCCATATACAATTTGTGGACCAACACAAGTCCTCTTCGAGACACGCTTACATCACTGGTTAGACCAGCTTGAAATTATTACCCGGCCAGGACATGTCCTTTCGATTAATGACAGTTTTTGTTTCGTCAATTCATTGGTGAAGTCTGAGTCGCGCTCACATGAGATGCCACATCCTTTTTGCTGTCACAAGCCATTTGCTCCCCCTCAATATGTGCATCGATATACGAAAGAGTTTAGCACATATGGGAGAGCTTACATTAAGATCCAAAACATCACATTTTTATCAGATTGCATATTTAAATCACATTCTCTCCCCCGATCAAAAATTTCAAACCTTTTGAGATTTGTGATCCCAATTGATTTAAATGAGTTTCGAAAATGTGGGAGAAAATGTGGTCAGGTTTAATATATGCTGATAATGAAACATACTATGCTCCCCCTCAAACCAAGAGGGAGAGTGTCAAATCACTACTGATAATGTACGAGATAACAATTATGACACAAATGATGTTGACCTTTTGCACAGACGATGTGATCATCCGCTTCTCTGAGGGAGTCAGTAGTCAGCATCAATTATCCATCCACCAACAAAAATTTCCCAAAAAAATTGTAGATCCCCACTTGGCGAGACCAGAATAAGTAATGCTTTGTTGAAATGAAGGTGGTGGTGGTGATAACAGTGTTGTTGTTGTTGTTGTTGTTGCTGATGTTGTTGTTCTGGTGAATTCAGAGCTAGTCAATAGAGTTTGAACATCTGATCAAGTGGTTAGAGTGGGAGCAGGCACATTCATATCAACCATGGAATCTGCATAAGAATATCAACACAGATATACATACATACAGATTTACTCTTCATTACTCGCTACCACGTAGTAGCTTGCCTACTCATAATACCATATTCATCTCATAATCAAACCACAGTCATGAAATACATCAAACCGCTATCTAGCATGAAGAGCAATCAGCAATCATGAACATGGCAATTCCCTCATATTTCAACATTCAACTCAGGATCTTAGGGACAAGATTCAAACATGATACCTACATACCTAAGCATATCCTGAGTGCACATGCACTAAATCAACAACAATTAAGCAGCTATCGACTAACAAAAATCAATCAACATTTGAAACTCATTCATTCAGATCATACAAATGCCTGTGGAGTATTTAAAAACATCAAACACAATGGGTTTTCTAACTTCTTTTAGATTTTGAGTTTTAAAGTCTTTAGGGGATTAAACGAGGCTTCCAAAGTGACACAAATGAACCTTCTAGTTACATAAAGCTAGGAAACTATAAGCAAATTGCACATAATGCCCTAATCTTTGTAGCAACTAACACATTTGGCCATTAGATATAAAGCTTAGTAAGTTCCTCTTCAACTAATACCCCATTAACTACAAAACCTTTTCTAACAATTATAAGTTAACCAAGAAACCCGTTTGATGATATAAAATTTTAAATCACTCTCCCCCTTAATCAATGACCCGTATTCTAGTTAAAGAGATGTAGTCATTGATTGAGTGACAAATTTTATGCACAATCCAAGTCTGAAAGAATTTCAAACAACACGTTACCACCATGTGTCTCACAAATAATTTTCAGAAGAATCATAGAAGGAAAATTATTTGTATACAAAGAAGACTTCTCTTCTTTTATCATGAAATAATGCACTAAGGCGTGCATTAAATCGGGGATGCATGGATATGAAGTAATCCATGCCCGGGTGAACTTCACCCGTTGTTAGGAACAACCGTCTTTTTGTCGACGTGCTTTCCTCATTTTGAAAAACCGGGTTGCATATCTGAAGTAATAGCAAGCCATTTAGACATGTTTTGAAAACATTTTGAAATTCTGCTCGAACTTCATTTAAAGACCCGTGTCGTTATTGAATGACATTTCTAGGACCGTAAATGTTATCGATACCAGAAGACATGCCTTGAAAAACTATTTTTGGTATTTTCTATTTTTCTAATTTTTATGGTTTTTCTTTTTATATATTTCTATTTACATTTTGGTTTTATAATTTTCTATTTACACTTTGGTTTAAGATATGTACAAACTATATTATTCAATTTAAGAAGATGTTGACATGAATACCGAAATAAGGATATTGTTCCGTACGCTGTAGAGGTCAGTAGTCAATCATCTCTTAAACTTTCACCACCAAAGCTTTCGAGGCTCCTGAATAATCGTCTGAACTTGAGCCTTCTCAATGTGAAGCTTTGATAGCTTCCCCCCAAACCGACAATCTTCTTTTTGAGCAGTTTCAAAGCACTCTTTCAAGCTTACATTCGTTAAGTCCACAGCGGAACCCGTAGCAAACCACATCAAATATTGCTGCTCCTTTTAAGAATAATCATCGTGATACTTCGTTCGGGGGATCATCAAATAGATCAGCAACGTATCATCTCACACTTGAATAATTCTTCTCATATTTCTTCCCGCTGAAGGCTGAAGTAGTGCATACCAAAAGTATCCAGAGACCACTTCCCCTAAGTAGTTGAAGTGATGCAATCAGTCTCATTATATGAAGCTCAAAAACCCGAAGTACACACTCAATCCCATTAATGAAGTAAAAAACGTAACATCAAAATCAATTAAGAATCGGAAATGCACTTTTCTCCCTTCAGGAAATTGCAGATGAGAATTGCTACACCAAATTCACCTAAGTCCCGAGTGTAGGCAAGTTATCCCGTATGTAGTCGAAATGATAACACCAAGACAGTACCGTAACTCTCAAGTAAGTCCCGGATGAACACATTTCCTTTTGTAGGATACTGACTAACCAGAGGAATCATCATACAATTGTGTACCTCTTTAATCATCAGAAACTGTTTCTTACATCTCTTCCCCCACGTAGTTGAAATAATACACCAAAAGCCACGAGTTAAAACACTGATTTTCTATGCAGTTATGACATTTGTCTTCCCGGAATAACTTCAATTAAGAAGAAGAATAAAGTTCATCACGTGTACTCGTTGTGCATTCAGATGTATATCTCCTTCCCCCTTGTTGGTTTTGATACCTCAGAATCAGCAACACATTTTAAGCACATATACATGAAATCTTGTGAGAAGAACAAAATTGGCTCAAATGTATCAAGTGAGAATCAACCGCTACCGAAACTCTCTCTGACTATCTTTACCAACCCTTAAGTAGGCTATTTGAAGTGATAACTGATGGAGCAAACCCGATATACCAAACTTGAAACTGACGAAGAATTCCTCAAATTTGTTACTTAAGCTTGCACTGTTGTTGATTGAAGAACGATGCAGAAGAAAACCTCTAAGTACCCCTATACACTCAACTAAGAGCCAAAGCAAGTACAACACCTCTTGAGACTATCCACAACTGCATCTGCGTGTGACACTGAGCACTACAATGTAACTCCTTGAAGTGATAGCTATAACCCGTGAGAACTACAATGTAACTCCTTACATCGGGTATAACTAGATAATCCAAGTCCCAATCATAAATTTTATAACTTCAAGCAAGTCATCAATCGATAGATGAAGTCTCGATGATGGAATAAGTAGAAGCCTTCATGAAACCCACTTCAATCTCAAATAAGGGATGCCAAATAAACTCCGTGATTACTTGACATTCCATGTCCAAACTCTTAGCCGTTTTGACGTTTTAGCCGACATTTTCCTTTATGTTCTTGTGGTTGATTTACAGAGTGCACATTGGAAGAAACAACAATCCGTGAATAAGGAGATTCTTCAGAACCTGGTTCTGGGAAAGGAATACCCAAGAACGGATCATTATTCAAGCGTGCAGCTTCAATATCATGAGAGTCATTATCAACACCTTGAGGAATAAGTGGAACATTAGGTGTTGAAGGAGAGTCGTATGACCAATTCTCAAATCACAATCAACATGTAGTTTATTCACCCTTCTCCCCTTCAAAAATTGCATATGACTGCCATTTATGATTGAGCGAGTGAATAAGAATACCATCAACGGTAAGTAGATCCACTTGATAACTGACATTTTGTTTATTCACCATTCCCCCCCACAAAAATTGCATATGACTGCCATTTTTGATTGAACGAGTGAATAAGAATATACTCCAATGTACGTTGATCCACTTGATGACTGAATAAGCATGGGAAGAGCATGAAGCTTGTTGATGAGAATGGTCATAAACAAGAAGATTTCTCTTCTTCTGAAGATAAAGCACACTTAAACGTACACTTTTCTTTTCTTTGATGAACGGGGCCTGAAGAGTTGTCAGCAGACGCCATTATGTTGACATTGAGGCCCGAGGCTTGAACTGCAGTGTTTAAACGTCATCATCGATGAGGAACGAGGCCTGAACTGATGTGAACAGACGTCATTGTCGTTGAAGAACGAGGCTTGAACTGATGTGTTCAAACGTCATATGTCAATGAAGAACGAGGCCTTAACTGATGTGAACAGACGTCATTTGTGATTTTCCCTCATATGTAGTGAGCAGCCTGAGTCCAAATGTCAAAGGACGATCTGTATGACCTACATTTGTAAACAGACAAAAATAGAGAGTTTGGAGTGCCGGATCTCCAATTTAAGTTGGGGTCCAGTTGGTTAGTGGGAACAGGAGCATCATTTGCCTGAGTCTCAGTAGAAGTTGGAATGCTAGTAGAAGTAGCCTTTTTCAGTTTGTTTCTACGTTGGTACATAGTTAACGATGTATGAGGATTGTTACAAAATCTGTCAGTGATGACACTTTCACTAGTACTAACGTGTTTGGGTTGTATTAAAGGCACCGTTTCGGATTTAGTAGACCTAATTAAAGGGCACTGTTCTCCTACATGGAATTTCCTTCCAGTTGGCTTCCATTGACGTACAGGAACTACTTTAGACTTAGTTATCCTAGTTAAAGGACACTGTTCTCCTAAAGTGAATTTCCTTCCAGTGGGCTTCCATTGATAACCAACATTAGCAAACATATTTCCTGTTGCTTTCCAAGTTTGCTTGACATGCCTGGCTCTCCAAACTTGCTTGACAGGGGTTTTGTTGGATGACTTCAAAAATTTCTCAACACATTTATCATGATTACCCAAAATTAAACAACCATTACATGTTTTGCAAAGTGAGTTAGGATTTGAATTATGATTCCGTTTGTTCAAATCTGACTTATTGTTCCTCATGTGGTCTTCTAC
This sequence comes from Artemisia tridentata subsp. tridentata, assembly GCA_021014915.2. Classification (NCBI taxonomy): domain Eukaryota; kingdom Viridiplantae; phylum Streptophyta; class Magnoliopsida; order Asterales; family Asteraceae; genus Artemisia; species Artemisia tridentata. Next base: position 328,015,488 of record CP139504.1, on the reverse strand, counting down.
TTTCTTCTTAGGAACACTTTTAGCTGGTGAAGTTCTATAATTCTTTATATTTCTCCTAGGTTTTGACTCGCTAACTTTAGTGTCTCTGTTAACTCCTGTAGAAGGACTAATGGGAATTTTAGTCTTTTTCACTTCCGGTTGCTGAACATGTTTTGATGTGTTGGGATCTGAAGTTTCCAAGGGTGCCTCAAAGGTTACATGCTTGTTATTAGTCCTTGAGGATGATGCAATAAACCTATCTCGCTTGCTAACAGTCTTAGGACATGTGCCAATGACGTATTCTAAGAGTTCCTGAGATCGTTTAGTGAGGAAGCAGGCATCTACAACTGCACTATCAAGTAGTTTGTTGGAAACACGTTTTATTTCAAGTCTTAGTCATGTTTTATTAATTGGTTGCTTAAATGTAATGGGCTATATGTTTGGAAAGAAAAGCCCATGGCATATTAGTAGCCCATGTGCCATGGGAATCAAATTAGGATCTAATTAGCATAATTCTAGTATATTCTTAGAATAGAATATGCTTAGGAATATCCTAAGCACATGACACCCTTATACGCCTATAAATAGAGGCTTAAGGTGATCATTTTATTTGTTGGTTATTTGTCTATTGTGCGGAAGCTCTGTCCTATTAATGTATGAATGATAATCATCCTTCTTCTCTTCTCTAATCTCTTCTCTTAATCTCTCGTTGTTATTTAATCATTGTGTTATCGTTATTTAGTTTAATACGTAGTTAGTTATAGTTGTTTGTGTGGTAATTAGTAGACTAGATCTAGTGTTGTATCGTTGTTAGGGACCATCAAGTGGTATCATACGCCATAGGATTTTTAAGAGTGTGTTATCGAGTAGATTAAATCGTTAATTAATCAGTTTTTTTTGCATTTGGTTTAAGTGATTTACGTGGTTTTGTGGTAAAAAATGTTCGAACATTTCATTTCAATATCTTATCGTTAAACTTGTTAAGTGAAAAGATAAAATAGTGGATTGAGATTAGATTTAACGTTAATTACTTGAGTGTTTGTTCTAGTTTAATTTCGTATAATCACTTGTTCAATTCGTTGCTAATCGTAAACTTTCCTCAACATTTTTTTGGTTTTTAACGTTACGAGTCATAAAATTCTACATAATTTACGATTTAATTAACGTTTAAAACCTAAAACAATCAGGTTAATTACTGTTAGTTAAGTATTAACGTAATTAGGAAAAGTTGGTGGAAAAAGAGGGTTTATCGAATTTGTGAAAGAGAGGGTTTATCGAATTTGTGAAAAAGAGGGTTTATCAAAATTGTGAAAAAGAGGGTTTATCGAAATTGTCTTCAAGGGTTTATCGCAATTCCAGCAGCCTCCGGATTTATCGAAATTGGAACTCAATGTTTTCCTTACTTGTATAAGTTTGTGAAAATACTTCGACTTGGCGGTTATTCTCGTATCTTGTATAAGATTTGGAGAAAGTGATTAAAATTGTAATTTAGATAAATCTATCAAAATTGCAAAATCTATCGCAATTCTGTTAACTTATCGAAATTGCCTTTTCTATCGCAATTAAGATAACTTATCAAAATTGTAAGATTTATCGCAATTAGAAAGTTTATCGCAATTATAAATTTTATCGCAATTGCAGGAATTATCGCAATTCTAACTCTTATCGCAATTGGTCTTTTTATCGCAAACAGGACTCTTATCGCAAACAGGACTCTTATCGCAAATTGGACTTTTATCGAAATTGTGCAACGTGAACAGTGTTTATCGAAATTGTGGTGAACAGTAATTATCGAAATTGAACAAAAACTTAACTTAACCAAACCAAATCTCATAACTCATAACACACATCTTAATTATCTACACGATCAACAACAACACAAGGATGTCTCAACCACCATACAATTACAACTTCTACAATCAACAACAGCCACAGTACCGTTAACAACAATTTCAGCAACAATATCCTCAGCAACAGTACCAACCATCATACCAACCAAAGTATCAACAACATCAAATGTTCATGCATCAACATCAATTCCCTCAGCAGCAACAACTTCTTCCACAACCAATGCAGAACTACCAACCATCTTCCAGAGAACCACATTGGCTTACCAAAATGTGTGAAGCCATAAGTAGTCAGCAGTCGAGGCATGAAGCAGGTTCTCAAGACACACCACCTATGCTCACACCTGGAAACTATGTGCAGTGGTCCAGTCGGTTTCTCCATTTCATTGAGCTAAGGAAACCTCACGGGAAATATATGAAGAAAGTCACCATTGATGGACCATATCCAGCACCTACAACAACCATTCCCGGTGATCCAAATCAAGTTCCTCCAAGAGAAGCGACAACAACCCCCACTCCTCTAGCTCAACTAACTGCAGAACAAGTCCTACAACAAGAGGCCAATGAGCTAGCTATGTCTTATATACTCCAAGGGATTCCCAATCCTATCTTCAGGAGTATTGATGCCCAAAAGACAGCCAAGGACATGTGGGAGCACGTACATCTGCTTATGGAAGGTACTGAACTGAATCAAGAGGATCTGGAATCAAAGTCGTACATGGAATATACACACTTCATGATTGAACCTGAGGAATCCTTGTAATCATAATATCATCGTTTCACCAACATCATTAATGATCTGGATCGCCACAATATCATCTTACCAAAGATTGCTATCAACTCCAAGTTTTTGGGATGCCTCGGCCCAGATTGGCAGAAGTACGTCACATTCGTTCGTCAAGCTAAAAAGATCAATGACGTGTCTTATGGGTTGTTATATGATTACCTAAAACAACACCAATCTGAGGTTGATAAGGATCAAGTTGCACGTGGAGGATTCTCACCAGCACCTACTCTAAACTCACTTGCTCTCATGGCTCAGTCACATTTTGCACCAAATCAGGAGTTTGTTTCACCACCACCACCTCATTCAGGTTTTGCACCTCAATCGTCAAATCAAATTGTCCCTTATGAAGCACCTTCTTCATATCCTGAGAATCAACTAGTCCAATATGACAACACTAATTACAGCGTGTACTCAAATGTTGACACTGATGATGATGATGCCTTTCAATCTCTGAATGAAAGATTTGCACTAATCGCTCATGCATTCAGCAAATTCTCTAACAAAACAAACAATCGTTTGAGATCTTCATCTAATACAAGAAATCAAGCAATCGTCAATGATGGAAGAGTAGAGATTCAAAATAGTTCTTCAGGAAGGTTTGGGTCAGGAAACATGGGGAATTCAGGTGGTCAACGATTCAGCTCAGGAAGTGGTCGAAACAGTATGGGAAATTCTCAAAGAAGGAATCAGTTTGCTGACAAAGGGAAAGGGATTGCTAATACTTCCATCACTTGCTACAATTGTGGGGGTAATGGCCACATGGCAAACGCATGCCCCAAACCAAGAACAATGGGCAGTGCATACCATAAGGAAGCTCTTCTCCTCGCACTAAAAGATGAAAAGGCCAGTGGTGCTTTGGCAGAGAAAGAACACAACAACTTCATGGCAAACGCATTATCTAATGATGAAATGGAAGATCTCGAAGCAAATGCTGTTGTGATGTTAATGGCTAACATGCAGGAGATGAGCATGACCGAGACATGCCCGGTATATGACTCCGATGGCTAATCTCAGGTATCTGAAGCAGATTGTCTAATTCATGAAATTGCATCACCATCTGTATCTACGTCTGCACAAGATAATTTTGCTCAACATGAATCATCATTCTCATCTTCAGACAATGATCAAATAAACACAGTGGTTACCTTTGATGATGATCAAATTAACCCAGTAGTTTCTTTTGATGATTCTTTTGATGATGACAATTCTGAACATCTTGAGCAAAATGATCCTATGCAAGATTCGGATTCAGAACTCATGACCTTATTGCTTGCCACCCAATCACAATTGAATGCACATAAATCCCAGATGGACAAATGCAATGACATTAACAAAAACTTAAAAGCCAAAGTTGCACTGTTAACAAAGGACCTTGAGTGCTACAAGCAACAACTTTCAAATTATGAAAATCAAGAAAAACGTGAGAAAAGTTTTAAGACTGCATTCCAAGAGTCATACGTAAAAGTACAAAATTTGGAACATCAAATTCGTGAACTGACCGTTTCCAAGAATGAAACAATTTCACAAAAGGAACAAGAAATATTTGGTTTTCAAAAACAGGTTGACATTCTCCAATCGGAAATTTCTAAAACCAAAACAGAATTGTCAACTTGTCAAACAAATTTTTCTGAACACAAAGAAGCTTCAAGGAAACGTGTCGATTCATATCTTGAAGAAATTGTGACATTGGAAGGCAAACTTAAGGATTTTCAAAACGTTGTTTATAAAGTGGGTAATTATGTAACAGCTCTTTGAAATCTAACTGTCAATCCAAATCCTCGCGGATATGGTTTTGCAATCGGATGTGATCAACCTCGTTTTTTAAACAAAGCACTCGAGACACACCCTAAGTTGTACAGTGCCGAATTGTTGTTTGATGATACTTTTCAATGTGTGGTTGTTTATAGTACTGAAGAGGAAGAAGAACATGATATCGAGTGTCGATCAAAGATGAGTCATGTAAAATATAACAAACCATATGATTATTCAAAAGCACCTCATATTAAAGAATCTTTTGTACCTCAAAAAGAGAAATCTTTACAACCGGGTTCTTTAAATGAAATAAATACTTCATCTGAAGTTGCTCCAGTTACCACTGTTGCCCAAATCAACGGTCCATTACCAAGTCAAGGTGATAATGAACAAATGCCAAAATAATGTCGGATTCTTAAATATTTCAAAACATTTATGGAGGACATTCAACTTTTGGACAAGGCAATTGAAAGAAATTCTGAAATCAAAATCTCCACTTTTCTCTCTCCTTATGAGAAAGAAAAGCGAGAAGTTTTTCAAAAACAATTCTTGCCACTTGTTAATCACCTGCGACTTTGTGCAACTCAGTGGGAACAGGAACTCCAGTCAGAAGTTGTATCAATGATGAGTATTTTCAATGCAAAAGATGTCAAAATTGCAAAACAAAAAGGTCAAAAGAAAGCTTTAGAAAAAGATGTTGATCGAATCTTGATGAATGTTCTCAGTTATGATGTAAATATCTGTGATAATGAATTCGATTTATTTGTCATGTCATGAATTGCTTGTTGATGATCACTGTGATGAACTTGAGACAATGAGAATTGAGAATGAAAATCTGAGAAAAGAAAATGAGAGACTCAGACAAATCAATGCTGATGTGGAAACCAAAGTTTTTAAACTTAACAAAAAACTGGAATGGTGTCAGGCTCAAAGTGCCGAGTTTGAGTTGGAATTGCAAAAACAACAAGCATCTTTTCAAAACAGTCATACTTCCGAATTTCAAAACGAAATTGATGGTTTACGACATCAAAAGTTTGAATATGAAAAGGAAATAGATGAACTTTGCAAAAACAGGAATGAAACCGTCCGGTTAAACAGAATCTTGGATTCAAAAAATCAAGAACTAAACCACATCATTATTGATTTGAAAGAGAAACTCAGAACTCTTGACAAAGGGAAAGCTGTATCAAATAATGTGATAGCACCAGGAATGTACAAAGTAGACAAGGCACCTAAGAAAGCATCATCTCAACCTACTAATGTGAATACTTCAACTTCCACAGGATTAGGCACCACATCTAAGGCTAGCAGCTCAAAGACCACCAAGAGTCAAAAGAAAAGACAAAAGAAGATTAGAGTTTGGCAACCTAAGAGTGGATTATATAAGAATGCAGAAGTAGAAGTTAATGATAGTAGCTTGAATAAGACACATGTTACGTCTAGTTTGGAATCTAGCTTGTCTAAGTCTCATTCTGAATCTGATGTAATGCATGTTGAATCTTTGAATGTTACTAATGATATTAGGGTTGATGCTTCTTGTGTAGTCTGTCACACTAGTATGTTATCTGGAAATCATCAGAAATGCATTGCTAAGACCCTTTTATCACGGAAAAAGAAACATACTTCTGGCATTTCCCATAGGCACAAAACAGCTGCTAAGTCTATTTTAGGAAAACCGCCTCAAGTAGTTTCTGAGACCACCATTGACAAGCCCGTAGTCACCCCTAAGAAAATCCATTCACCTAGCACATTCACTAAGAAGAAAGCACAAACTAGTTGGGCGTGGCAATGTTGGTTGCAATATAAACCTAGTTTTACCTGGGTTCCAAAGATGTTGAAAACTTGTATTACTAACCCAACTGGATCCCCTGGTTCCAACTCTCATGTGTCCTTTTCTTGTGATGCAGGTAATTCAAATTGTGCTATAGATTGTTGATAGCGGGTGTTCCCGGCACATGACAGGGAATTTAAAGCTTCTATTAAACTTCGTTGCGAAGTTCATAGGCACTGTCAGGTTCGGGAATGATCATTAAGCAGCTATCATGGGTTACAGTGATTATGTCAATGGGAATATCGAGATTAGCCGTGTCTACTATGTCGAGGGCCTTGGTCACAATTTGTTCTCTGTCGGACAATTTTGTGATGGTGATCTAGAAGTGGCATTTAGGGTGAAAACTTGTTTTATTCGGGATCTTGAAGGAATGACCTCATGAAAGGGAAACGTGGCACCAGTCTGTATACTATTTCCCTCGAAGTCATGACAGCTTCCTCTCCAATATGCTTACTATCCAAGGCACATCCCATAAAAGCTTGGCTATGGCACAAACGGATGTCTCACCTGAACTTGAAAACCATGACCGAGCTTGCTCGCAAAAAGTTGGTAGACGGTCTTCCAAAATTCAGATACGCTAAAGATCATCTGTGTCCCGCTTGTGAGCAAGGAAAAAGTAATCGTGCTCACTTTTTGCCTAAACCCGAGCACAATACTGATCACGTACTTCACGTGTTGCATATGGATTTGTGTGGCCCTATGCGTGTTCAAACTATTAATGGGAAGTGGTACATACTGGTAATAGTCGATGATTATTCGGGATGGACTTGGACTTATTTTCTTTGCAGTAAAGATCAAGCACCGTCAATGATCATCACCTTTCTCACAAAGATTCAAGTTCAGCTCCGAAACACAGTAAGAAAAATTCGAACAGATAATGGAACAGAATTCAAGAATCAGACTCTTCGAGAGTATTATGAGAAAGTGGGTATTGAACATCAAACGTCCATCGCTCGCAGCCCCGAACAGAACGGTGTGGTCGAAAGGCGCAACCGTACTCTAGTGGAAGCAGCCAGAACAATGTTAATCAATGCTCAGTTACCAGATTACCTTTGGGCCGAAGTCGTTTCAACTGCCTGCTACACCCAAAATAGATGCATGATCACCAAAAGGCACACCATGACACCATATGAACTAGTTTACTGCAGAAAACCGAACATCAATTACTTTCATGTCTTTGGAGCTCTCTATTATCCAAAGAATGATCGTGATGACCTTGGTAAACTCAAAGCCAAAGCGGACATCGGAATTTTTGTTGGGTATTGTGAAAATTCGAAAGGATACAGAATTTAGATCGTCGCACCAGGGAGATTCAGGAGACTATCCATGCTAATTTCAATGAGCTCACAGAGATGGCTTCTGATAAAAACAGCTTAGAACCCAGAACCAACCGTCTCAACTTTCCTGATCCTTCAGCTGCAACTTTCTCTCTCAACCATAAAGATCTAGAAGACTTGTTTGTTCCATTGTTTGATGACACCATGGTTAGGCGTGCACAAGATGTATCTACAAGTTCCGCTGTGCAACCACTCGTCAACAATCAAGTACCTGATACACCATCAACTTCCTCAACAGCAGTTGCCGAAGATGCACCTCAACCAGAACCATCATCATCAATAGATCAAACACCTTCTACTTCCGCGCCTGCAGCTGAAGGACCCCCCAACATTCTTTTGAAATACCCACTCCGGCAGATTATGATGGCAATGCCTTCTTTAATCCATTTGCGCCGGCTCCTACCATTCCTGATGTTGCGGAGTCGTCTTCACGTAACTTGGAACCGTCAAATCTGCACCATACTTATCAACATTACCCTTCAACACATAAATGGACAAAGGATCATCCCCTTGTAAACATAATTGGCAATCCAGAAAACCCTGTAATGACTCAACAACGACTCCATACAGACGGTGAAACATGCATTTATGCACTCACCGTTTGTCTGTCCGAACCTAAAAATATTAAAGAAGTCCTTACCTACGACAACTGGATTGAATCTATGCAAGAGGAATTGGATCAATTCAAGCGGTTGGAAGTCTGGGAATTGGTAGAAAGACCGATTGGGGTTTACGTTGTTGGTTTGAAGTAGATCTGGAAAAATAAGCTAGATGCGGATGGTACAGTGATTCGTAACAAGTCTCGCTTGGTCACCAAAGGGTTCAGTCAGGAAGAAGGGATTGACTTTGAAGAATTGTTTGCACCAGTGGCACGTCTTGAGGCTGTTAGGATGTTCCTGGCATACGCTGCTCATAAAAATATCACGGTCTACCAAATGGATGTGAAGACGGCATTTCTCAACGGCCAACTCCGGGAAGAGGTGTACGTTTCGCAACCAGATGGTTTCGTCAATCCAGAGCATCCAAATCACGTCTACAGACTCAAGAAAGCCCTTTACGGCCTTAAACAAGCCCCGAGGGCATGATACGATAAACTGTCTGCATTCTTATTAGCAAATAATTTTACTAAAGGATCAGTGGACCCGAATTTATTAATACAAAAACATGGGGAGGACATTCTCATCGTACAAATTTATGTAGATGATATCATTTTCGGATCAACTCATACAAAGTACTCAAATGCTTTTGCAAAACTTATGAAACAAAACTTTGAGATGTCCATGATGGGTGAACTAAAGTTCTTTCTAGGACTGCAGGTTCATCAATCACCCCGTGGTATATTTTTAAGTCAGTCTAAGTATGCACAGGAAATATTGAAAAAGCATGGCATGAATACTTGTGACACCTATAACACCCCTATGTCTTCCTCATCCCCAAAGCTAGATGCTGACATACATGGCACACCCATTGATCCTACGAAATATCGAAGTATGATTGGCTCTCTCATGTATCTCACCGCTAGCCGGCCGGATGTTGTATTTGCCACGTACCTATGTTCACGTTACCAGTCTCGACCTACAGAACGTCATTTGTCTGCTTTTAAGCGGATCCTTCGATACATTAAGGGAAGCATTCACTTGTGGATCTAGTATCCGAAGGATTCCGGGTTTGAACTTGTTTCTTTTTCAGACACTGACCATGCAGGTTGTTTAGACACGCGAAAAAGTACGTCTGGGGGAGTACAGTTTTTAGGTGACAAACTCGTCTCTTGGCAGTCAAAGAAGCAAGACTGTACATCACTGTCGTCTACAGAATCAGAATACGTCGCCATGTCTGCCTGCTGTGCTCAAGTCATTTGGATGCGATCTCAGTTGATGGACTACAGATACGTGTTTAACAAGATTCCGATGTACTGCGACTCCAAGAGTGCCATCGCTATTTCATGCAACACGGTTCAACACTGCAAATCGAAGCATATTGCTCTCAGATATCACTTTATCAAGGAGCATGTGGAAATGGGTACTGTTGAATTATATTTTGTGGGTACTGAACACCAATTGGCGGATTTGTTTACCAAAGCCTTGCCTCATGCAAGATTTGTGGAACTGGTTCACCAAATTGGAATGCGATGTTTGACTCCTGATGATTTGGATAACTTTCTCAAAAACAATTAATCAGAGTCAAATATCAAAACTATCTTTGTAAAAATTTTTGATAAAAACACAAAAAGATTTTCTATTTTTTTATATATATAAAAAAAATGCAAGTACAAAACCTTTCAACACTTTGTTCATTTTAAACCGTCAACAATTATTTTTGAACAAGTGTTGAGGGGGAGACACAAAATTTTAAAAAATTTTCAAATTTTGTACTTGCATAATTTCTTCAAAAATGTTGCTTCAAATGAAAAGGGTGGTAATATCTTAAGATTTAGACTTGTATGTGCCAATATTGATAAGTTTTAAAACTTAGAGTTAGCAAGGTTAAACTTAGAAAGTAACAAACAAGGTTAGGGGACCAAAAGTGTGCACATGGCAAACTTAAAATAAGTCAAATAAAAGGAAAAATAAATGACCGCAGTTAATACGCGTACATTCATTGTATCTGACATTTCTCACCCACCAACATTAATACTTACAACCACCAAGATCTACGGTGTACATTAAATCTGCATATCCATTCAAGATTTTCCAATTTTGTGAGTGTTTTAACCTTTAATGTATGATTATAAACAATGGTTTTGAAGGATTTTTCAATCCAACGATTAAAATTGTCAATATTAATTGTTTTTAATCTAGGGTTCTCGCAAAATTATAGAAATTTGATTCTGAGTGTTTATGTGGTATTTGATTGGTATGTTAGTGTCGGAATGAGTGTCTGATCATAATGCGTGTGCCTAATTGTTCCCAGAAACATAAAATTTGAATGTTCTTAGTTTAGGGTTTAACAGTATGAATTGAGGAAAAATGATTGAGAGTGTTGTAGTCTAATTGATTCACTGATATGTTGTTCTTAGGCCTCGAATTGAATGTTTGTACCATTGATTATTTGCACCCAGAAACATCAAAAGTGTGATAATTGATCAGTAGGGTTTAAGAAGAACGTATGAACACGTGCAGTTTGAATCTTGAGTTTTTGTGGATAAAAGTTGTTATAACTTGGTCAGATAACTCAAAAACATCATTGAAAACTATTGGAACAAATGTTTGATTAAAAAGTTAACAAATTTGTCGTCTTCAGTTGCTATCGAAATCCCTTGTATAAGGGTTTATCGAAATTGCCAATAATTATCGCAAATGTGATTTTTATCGCAAATGTGTTTTTTATCGCAAATGGGTTTCTTATCGCAAATGGGATTCTTATCGCAAATGGGATTCTTATCGCAAATGCCATACTTATCGCAAATGCAATAATACTTATCGCAATTGTGATTTTTATAGAAATTGAACAAATTCCTTAGACTCCTCAAGGTCTATCGAAATTGCAGAAATTCTATTGAAATTGGCAACATTGATATAATTTGATAACTACTATAGTCAAACATGAAAAAAAAAAAATTATTCTAAGCAACAAAAGGATCACATGTGTAACATCAGGCTTAAATGTTTGCTAACTATCATGTATCCTGCATATTTGTGCTTGATTGATATTTCAACATTCTCCAATGGCTGCACCTCAACAACAACCACTCCCAATGCTCACAAGAGCTGATGTTCTTCCTCAAGGATATAAGGCAGATTTTGGGAACAACAACGCGAGGGTAGATTTTGAGAAGATAAAGTGTCCTGAACCAAGCTGTGTGATTGCTGTGGAAGTACTCAAGGAACAGGAATGTAGGAACTTACTGGAAAGTTCTAATAACATTCCGGAATTATACATTCATCAGTTGTGGAACACTTTGGAGTTAGACACAAAACAGAGATACTTCAAATGCACACTGGACCGCAAGAAACTCAAAATCACACCTGATCACCTTCGCAGAGCACTAGGCTTACCCGAACCACCAGAACCAGCTAACAAATACTAGCCCACACCCTCAGAAGATGAAGTCCTTAAATTCCTCGTTGACATTGGGTATGATGTCCAACCAGATACTCCTTTGACCAAGATCTCACACGTCAACGCAAAGAACATCCCTCAACCCTGGAGAGCCATTTACTACATAGTGGTTCGTTCTGTCTCAGGGAGGGACAGTGGTCATGAACATCCACGGATATCTCACCTACAACTTTTCTGGGGATTAGTGAATCAGAAGAAGATTGACTATGCGGAGCTTATCTGGGAAGACATGACATTTCAAATGCAGAAGTCGTTCACCAAAGTTCCCTTTGTCCGATACACCAAGGTGCTCATCAGTCTATTGCTTGATGAGAACAAAGACATCTCTCCTCGTGCTGGAGATTTAGAGATGCATTTGTACAGAATGGATAAAACTGTCAACTCTGTCTATTTTCCCAAGGAGAGCTCAAACAAGCAAGGGGCTAGACTGCCAGAGTCTCTAATGACAGAAAATGTAAAGAAAACTAAAGCCTACAAAGACTATGAAAGAGCACTCAGACTTGGTCGCGTAGGATTCTTGAAGTTGGGTAAAGAAGGAACTGGATCTACCAAGACCCGTTCAACAGGAAGTAGCAAAGCTAGGAGTGCTTCAAGTGCTTCAAAACAACCAAGAAAATCACACCCCAGAACTCTCAAAAGACGAATCAAAGCTACTCCCAAACCCAAAGTAGAAGAAGGTGGGATTCATGATGAAGAAGAAACTGAATCAGATAAGTCAGAATCAGAAGAAGAAGTAACTGTTCAAATGAATGAGGACGATGCTGACATGGAAGTTGACATTGCTACAACAATAGCAATGGAAGCTAGCAAGAAGTCACTCAAAGAAGATGACGCCAGAAGGGCTGATCTAAGGGTTGAAGAAATGAGGAAGATGGAAATGGCAAAGGGAGCTGGAGGATCCGGAAACATTCAAGAAGCAGCTCCGACCCATCCTGATCCGGTTAATCAACCCGGAGGGTCTGAAGTGGGTACAACTATTACTCCTCAGCCCGATACGGTTAATCAACCCGAGAGGCCTGAGTCACATTCAGAGGACATTCCTCCACTTTTCAATCCGGTTAATCAACCCGGTAACGAAAGAGAACCATTAACAGACGAGGAAATTAAGGATGATATGTTCGAAGGGGGTAATCAGCAGCAGCTTGATCTTGATGCGCCTGTTGATTGGGATACATCAGAGGAAGAGGAAATTATTGGGGACAAGACCACTAAAGCTGCACTTGAACTAGAAATTGAACACAAGGCAGAACAAGAAAAGAAGAAGGAGGCAGAAAGATTGCAGAAGGAAGAAGAAGAGGCAAGAAAGGAAGCAGATAACTACATTCAAACACCACCTCTCACTCCATCACAACTACAAATCATCGTTTACAAGCCTTAATCTGAGGAAAAACCAAAGGAGTCAACACCTTCTCCCTCTTCATCAAAGGAATCAACACCTCCAGTCTATCCTCCAAAAGATTCTCCTCCTCCAGAATCTTTGTCACAACAATCACCACCACCCCAATCATCAAAAGCAACAATAGAAGAAACTCAAAGAACAATCATGAAAGGCAGGTATATAAAGAGAGTTGCTAGGATCACACGTGTAGAAGTCTTATCTCCTGCAAGAAAGAAACTGAAGAAAGCTGCCAAAATTGCTCAAGCAAAATGTGACAGCAAACTAACCGACCAAGTAACAGAGTTGCAGAACACGGTCAACGGTTTGTCTGAGCAGGTACAAAAGTTGCAGGAGACAAAGCAGAAAATGGATGAACTTTTAGATGTTGATGTCAAAGATCAAATGCTCAAAGCAGCTAAAGTCAACACAAGGCATTATGTCTAGAAGTTTCTTCCCGATCTTCAAAAAGATGTTGAAGAGTACATCGACAAACATCTTGAAGATAAAGTTAAAGACATCCCTGCAGCAATAGTTCAACAAAAGCATCTTCTTGACTACTTCGTTGAAGAACTCCAGACGGCCCTTCTCACCAAAATCACTGCAAAGAACACCCTTAACTACACAGAAATGGCTCTCTTTGAGGCTATTCAGGCCAATATAGAATCTTGCAAAGCAGCAGCTGATCGTGGAAAAAGTTCCTGAGATGAAGAAGACTAGGACCCCAACACCCAATCCAAGAAACACAAGGGTGAAGGAGGATTTGGTTCACAACCCAAAGAACCAATCGGACCGTCAACTACTACCACTTCTGAACCTCACAAGGCTTCAGAGTCAGAACCAAAGGAGACAGAGCATCATTTTGAGCACTTTGCCACAGACGATATGGAATTTCAACAAGAATATGATCAACCTCAGTCACCACCAAAGACCAAAGCTACAACAAGCAAGAAATCTTCCAAGAAACCAAACGTAGTTTCATGGCTCGATGATGATGACACACCCGGGAACTAGTTCTTTGATCAAATAGCAAATGTCCAAGTACATACTGACGAAGATTCCAAGATGGAAGATAGAACATTTGAGTTTGCTCAACAACTCAAAAGTACGCAACGCATCAAGAAACTGACCAAGAGGGAACTTCGCAGAATTAAAAACGATGCTTTCAATCTCCTAAAGGACAGATCATCAAGTGCAGCTGAGCTTGAGTATCACCTCGAGAACATTGCTCGAGCCTTGTCTTCAATCTTCAGCTGGACTGATCCAGATGTGATTGGCAGCAGAGACAGCAAGAACAAGCCGTACATCATAGATTGGATAAAGCCTTTACCTGTGATCAGAGTTCACAGCCAACCTGCCATCCCTTACCGTTTCTTCTTCAATAAAGATCTGGAGTTACTCATGCACGGGGCCAACTGTCAGAAAAAGTATGCTACTTCGATCACTTTGACTCCAGTAGCAACATATGAGCACCCTGCTATAGAGGAAATGGCTACTCATCTGTTCATTACTCAAAAGGTACACTATGATTGCGATGCTGAATTGGGAATCTATCACTGGTTTGAGAAAAGGAAGACATGGTATAAAAGTAAACTTACCGAGAAGTCTCACGATTCAGTAAGCAGTAACCTTAGGATTGTGGCAGTGGTAAGTGTAAAAGGGGTGAAGAAGTATGACTACACATTCCTGTCTAAGATCAACGTCAGAAGACACGACAATCAAATCTACTCGTTCTCTGAAGCAGACTTCCCAGACCTAAGTCTCAATGACATTGAAGACATGTACCTCATCAAAGTACAAGGGAAGCTGCATCATCTCACTACAGATCTTCAATATGCTTTCAGTTCGGCTATCTGCCATTTTATCAGAAGGACGATCATAAAAGAACGAGTGGAAGATCTTCAGCTAGGAGTTGAGAGTTATCAAATGAAGTTGAATCTCATTGAGCCTATACTACATCTTGAAGACATCAACAATGAACATCAATACACCATGAAGAGCAAGCCAACATTTGGATTTGTCTACAAGAGTTCAATGACAATAAACTGCTTCATGTCATTTCACGAGATTCACAAGTTTTGCGATGATACATTGAAAAAGGTCCGTGACGGGTTGGTTCTTCGAGTTCGTGATCAAGAGTTGGGGAAAACAAAGAGAAGGAACAGTGATCAGCTGAGGTAGACAAAGCAATTCATCTGGAAGATAGAGAGAAGATTATACCGCAGAGATCAGATGCGAAGGTTGGAAAGCTATGTTGGAGGACGTTCAATATTCCCGATCAGAACATTTCAAAGGACGGATCCAGTATTCACAACATTTGGAAAAGGAGGGTGATGTAAGAATTTGATTTCATAATTCATTATTCTTATTTGATATTCTTGCTTACATAATTGTGATATTATGGCTTGTGTACACATAATAGTGCACAACCCATACCTGTAAAGAAAGGACCCTAAGGTACGCTTCTGTGCCTCAATCCTAATCATAGGAGCGAAAGCTTCTTTCTTATGAGTAGAATTAAACAAGAATTTTTCTATTTTTTTCAAAATTCTGCTCATAAGGACAAGTATTCTCTCATTAAGGGGGAGTATTTGAAAAATAATCTTTGTTCTAAAGACAAAACGTTCTTGAATATTCTTCCCACAAAACTCAAATGGCATATTTTTATCAAAACGTTTGTCAAAAACATCATAAGTATGCTATTTTTGAGGGGGAGAATAATGACATGATAAAAAATATGGTAACTTGCAAGATGGAATCTCATGTGAGCTAGGCTCAGAATTGACCCTCGAATTGACGATAACTAAAGTCGGTAGTCGAAAAGATATATCCGGGATGGGTAATAATTTCAAGCCAGTTTAACTGGTGATGTAAGCGTGTCTCGCAAAGGATATGTCTGAGTAGAATGTACCGATTTCGAGCGATTTTCCTTGAATGCGATTTTTGAGGGGGAGATTATTGGGAACATATTTTATTTCAAGTCTTAGTCATATTTTATTAATTGGTTGCTTAAATGTAATGGTCTATATGTTTAGAAAGAAAAGCCCATGGCACATTAGTAGCCCATGTGCCATGGGAATCAAATTAGGATCTAATTAGCATAATTCTAGTATATTCTTAGAATATAATATGCTTAGGAATATCCTAAGCACATGACACCCTTATACGCCTATAAATAGAGGCTTAAGGTGATCATTTTATTTGTTGGTTATTTGTCTATTGTGCGGAAGCTCTGTCCTATTAACGTATGAATGATAATCATCCTTCTTCTCTTCTCTAATCTCTTCTCTTAATCTCTCGTTGTTATTTAATCATTGTGTTATCGTTATTTAGTTTAATACGTAGTTAGTTATAGTTGTTTGTGTGGTAATTAGTAGACTAGATCTAGTGTTGTATCGTTGTTAGGGACCATCATGGTTTATCTATCCTATCCTCTTCTATGATCTCACGAAGGGTATCAAGGCTATCCTTAAGGTGAGTGAGATATACTTGATGAGCAGACCTATTGTTCCTATGGTGAAGCGGGAGAGTCACAGCATCAATTTCATATTTTCTACAAGCAGAAACCTTTGGAACAACATTTTCACTAGTGATCATTGGCATTTTCCCTTTCACCTGAGTCTTTAGATTCTCAATCTCATTTAACAAAGAAGTTATCCTTTCATTGTGATTGTTACGTGTGACTTTAATCGAGTCATATAACTCTTTGTAATGTTGTTTGATTTTTGAATTTTCAGCTTGAAAACAATCATTTTCTTGTTGCAATTTATTGATGATTTCTTGAAATTGAAAATTCAGAGAATCTAGAGACGAAGGTTTATGGGTGCCAATCACATCACTCTTGTTTGACTTTAATTGAGCAATTTGGGCCTTCAATTTTTGAATCGTGTTAGTGTGAGCTTGAATTCGTTCATTTCGTTTGCTTAATTCAAAATATGCATCAAATTCAGGAGCATCCAAAGATGTCTTGGCATTTGAGGTTTTAATTCTTTCTTCTAAATGTTGATACTTTAATTGCAAATTAAGATTATCAACCGCTAGTTTTGACGAATGCCTGACCATGTTATCATGGTCATCGTTTTGGATTTTCTCATGCAATTTTAAATTCTCCCCCTCAAGCTCAACAACACGATTCTGGGCAACATTCAAAGCAATCGACATATCATGAAATTGCACAACAGTTAATGCAGAATCAGTAGCAGTATAGAACACGTCTTGAGCAATACATCTAGTAATCAAATTCTCATTAGCGATGAGAATATTCTTTCTTTCAATCTCACAACTTTTAAGTTCAATCGCATTTTGTTTCCTCTCGTTTTCCATATCTTTAAACACTTCTTTCATTTCTTTTACCTCAACATCTAGGGATTTTTGAAAACCCTCAAAATGTTCTTTGAGTAGTTTAAAGAATGGAATGACCTCAGTAAGATAGCACTGTTTTGTTTGTTCAAATCCCCTTTCCTCTTCAGTAATACCCGTTGGTGTAATTCTCTTCTTACATGTTTTATCAAAATCAGCAAATAGTTTATCAAGTACATAAATGCTAATTAAGGTTTTACAATCAGTGGGAAGAGTTCTAGGTACTAAATGCATCGGTGTATTAGGAGGGTACACCGTAGCAGGAGGTAATTTCCTTAGGGGCGGATTTCTGGCTTTGAGTTCCTCAGCCTTGTTTTTTTCTAAGTCTGCTTTCCAGAAAATTTGTTCCGGAGTCAGCTGATTTTGAGGAGTGAATTTGACTAAGGCTAAGGAGTTCTCCTTTGAATAATCGTGAGGTTTGATTAAGACCCGTTTTGCCACACATTCTGGATCCTTCATTTTTTCAGCTAATTTCTCTTTATTTATTACTTCTATCTCATTACTCTCTTCAGATGATGGTACACTAATGGGGGCATGAACAGGTTTAAGGATTTCAGTGCCATCATATAACACAGGTTGGGCCCCTTGTGCACTTCTAAGGTAAGCAGATTTTTGTTCACCTATGGCTTTCTCATTGTGTTCATCACACAACTTTTTATGCTTGAGCATCATCTGAACAGCTTGTTTGGAAAGGTCTTGTGCGTACAACTTGTATTCGAGTTTATTCTTTAACATTTTAAGTTTGGAAAAATCATTTAAGAGTTTTGTTTCCTTTTCTTTGAAATTTGTTTCTTTTTCTTTGAAATTTTGTTTTAGCGTATTTACACTTTCTTGTATTACTTGTTTAAGCTGAACAGTTTGCTTAAGTTTCACTTGTAAAGAATGTAACTCCATTTTCAATTTTTCTTCCCTTAGATTACGTTCAGAAATAAGTGTACGCATCTGACCATCCATTTCTTGCTCACGTTTAGTTAACTCAAACTTAGCACATTGTTCATATATGGCCACTTGATCTTTATAGATGTTAAGTTGGGTGGTTAATGAGTCTTCAGGGACAAATTCAGTGGTCTCAAGCACATTATCATCATTTAGAACAGAAGATGCGCTACTAGGCACAACAGACGCTTCGTTGTGTTTCACATATTGTTCATATGGGATAACATCGCTATTTCCCATATTAGCAGTATCTGACTCAACAATGTTTATCTGTTGTACTTTGTCGGGAATCTTTTGTTCATGCAACACATTATCATCATTAATAACAGAAGATACCCCACTAGGTTCAACAGATGCTTCGTTGTGTTTCACATGTTGCACGTTGCTCATAGCAGTATCTTACTCAACAACGTTTGTCTTTAGCTGATGGAGCTCTTTCTCTTGAGAATTTGGGCACACAGAGTCCCTATCAGCACTAACATACTCAAACACGTTTATCTGTTGTACATCTTTGTGAACCTTTTGTTTGTCAATCATGTCATACAATTTGAGTACCTCAGAAATGACTGAATCCGTAGTTTTTGACATGATGTAAACGTGCACGGGATTTTACAATTCTATGATTTAAACCTAGAAATAGAATCTTTCACAGAATTTTACAAAATCAAGAAGAAACGGTGATTTGATTACTTGAATGTGTTATGATGAAAGTATGGTAGACTTGGTGATCTGTTGTATAGCTGTGATTTGGTTTGGTTGATGCAAGTTGTTACGGTTAAATTATGGTCTGAAAACTTAAAATCTGAATAACTTCATTTTGGAGTCCTTGGTCTCACGGTCGTTTTGACAGGTCGTGGGCTAAAAACGGAGTTACGGTTCAAAAGTTATAGCCGTTTGAAGTTTTGAAGAAACTTAGGCAAAACGCAGTGAAGAAGCTGGATAAAACGCAATGAAGAAATCTTGTCAAAACGCAATGATGAGGTTTAGACAAAATGCAATGAAGAGCTTTATTCAAAACGTAGTCAAGTTATGAGTCAAACCGCAGAAACCACAAAACGCAGAAATCTCAAACCGCAATACCTCAAAACGCAGAAACTACAAAGCGTAGAGAATCAAACCGCAGATGTTCAAACCGCAGAGACCCAAAACGCAGTAACTTCAAAACACAGTACCACAAACCGCAATCCCACAAACTGCAGAAGATCCAAACCACAACATGTCAAAATGCAAGTCACAAAATGACAAACCGCAAAAGTCAAGAAACCACAAACCGCAGCAGCAAAAGGACAAGATGTTACTTTGAGTACTTTTTGTCCCGTTTTTTTTCCCGTTATGGTTAAATGCCAAAACGCAATCCCAAAATCACCAAAACGCTGTCAGAGATTTCCAAATTTACCTCAAACCGCAAACAAGAAACTACCAACGATAGTCAAACCGCAGTCAAGAATACTATACCGAGACACAAACCGCAGGCAATCAGAATCCTTAAATCTTCCAAGAAACATACCAAATCAACCGTAGGATGCCAAGAAACTAAGCTAGAGATCTATGTGAACATGAAAGTACCAAGTTTTAACGATTGACACCACAAACAAAGATCAAACCAATGTTTTTCCTCTTTTCCTATTCGACCTACAAAACACCAAAACAAAAGTGCCAAGAACACCACAAATCTGTGAATATATAATCACTCGAACCTAACCATGGCTCTTGATACCAATTGTAACATATTCACTAACATATAACACACAAAGGATTGGTTCTTGGCCGATTTGTTTTAGAGAGAGAAAGAGAGAATGGGAACTTAGTGAGAGAAAGTGAAGGTTGTATTGAATTGTAAGAGAAGTTCCAACCCTTCCCACACAAGGGAAGGGGTATTTATACAAGTAGCTTAAGTGCCCCGAGTGGGCTATGGAGTGAGCTGACAGTGGGTAAAGACCCGACCCACTCTACGAATACTATAATAACTAAACTATTACTAATAATCCTACGAGCTATTTAATGCTAATGAGTACTCGGGGTGACCAAGTCTTCATATGAATATTTATATTCCTAACAATAGTTAATAAAGTGGCAGCTGCACTTTTAATTCTGCTAAATAGAACTTGATAGCCTCATCAGGCATTTGTGATAACTGTCACTTCTTCGCCTCCTGCTTGCCTTTCTTCTCTGCAAGCTTCGGCCTATGGTCTGCAAGCACTTCAGCTTGCATTTGTATTTTGATTAACCTGAACATAACCAAAAAAAAAAAAAAAAAAAAGAAAAAAAAAAAGAAAAACAATAGTGATCTATATTCTAATTTAGAGATACGGTAAGGGCCTGTTAGATTACCTTATTTGTTGCCTTACTGGTATACTGGAAATTTAAAAAGCAACTTCCATTAGCTTCTAAGCTTGTCACTTGCAGCCACATTCACAACTGCAAAACATCTACACACATGCTCTAATGATAACTGTAAGGCTGCAATACAAATTTTTTTCATCATGATTCACAATATAATGTTGAAAATATAACAGGTATAAACAAAAACACACACACACATGCTTTTCATCTTATGCATACTGTTGATAGTTATGCTTTGTATTGCACATAAAAGCAATTTAGTAGTTTGAATTAAATTTCAATAGAATATAAATTGTTTTTCATAGTATTCTTTCTCCCCTGATCACAACAACCAAATTAACCAATAAAGAACGCCATTAAGGATCAAAAAAAAATGCATTACTTATCTTTATTCGGACACCCATCCTGACCCATTTCGATCAGCAAGACAAGCTAGCCAAAAATAATAAGCAAGGTAAGCTTTATCCAACCCAAGAAACGCAAGGTAAGTTTAAAAACTTCATTAAATCAGGGATCCTAAATCAAATTAACTGATTTTACTGTTCATAGGTTAAATTAGGAACTACTAAGACGGTTAATTCAAAAGATGAATTTAAGTCGATTATAAACAAACTTGACCTCTATAAAGTCAAAAAAGACTCATAACGGGCCATCCGAGAACCTCCTAAACTTTCAAATGTATAAAAATCAAGAATAATCCAAATCCCGCACACACAAAAGAATGCATAACATCATATATTTGATCAATTAATTATATATTAAAAGAAAGTGTTTAAGTTACTTACATTCTTTGGTTCTTTTAATGGTGAGTCTCCTAACGCCAATAACAACTTTCATGCCTAGCTTCAACATTGCTTCATTTCATGTCTTTTCTTTTCAGATCTACTCTGCTTTTCCCCACCTGTTTTCATCACCATATCAGTATACTGTGGAACAGAATATGGATAATAGTAATCATCCTGGAATCACTTGTAAAAATTTCAAGAAGATAAAAGAAGACGCTTTCCACCACACCTGTGAATTTGACCTTATATGCAGTTTTTGTATAAAGTCCTTTGGTGGTTGGATCTAGGTTGGTGTATGCATTTTATGCTGGCTAGAGGCGGTTTCCAACACACCTGCATTCTTGACCTCAAATGCCTTTGTAGACAGGCTTTTGTTTGTAGTTGAGACCTGCTTCACAAAAAGAGGCACTCGACTTTCGAACTTGGTAACAGACTCGTTAACCTGAAATCATGTCACCAGAGAATGAGCATCGAGACTATGTAAAAGCAGGTTCGAGTCTTTATTATGAAACTACTTAATGTAAATTAAATCAGTTTATTTAGAATATTATTTAGATATTATGTGTAACAATCTAGCTTTGTAATATTGTTTGTTAGCTTTAAATTATTATCAATATATAGAAACGGAAAGGAAAGTGTTTCCAGTACAAATAAACCTACTCAATTCTTGTGAACCCAAATTAAGAATACCCGGTTTGACCGAATCCCAACACGCTCGACCAGCCCGTTTCTTCACCTGTAGACATAACACTTAAAATAAGACAATGCATTCATGGAATCTGTCATACCTTGTTTACATTGGTGTTAGGTGCAAGTCACTCTCTTTTAAGTACTGTAAACAATGGAAAATTCAGGTCTTAGGCATCTTTGGTAGATCCATATTTCGAGTTTCAGATTTTCGCTTTTTAGCCAAGGAGTGTTCCACCTGAAAAGGAACAAAAAATTATTGTTCATTAAAGTTTGAATACCCACAATCACATACAACCTAATTTCACTAAACTAATACATTACATGGTGATCCAATGGACCCTCAAAAAAAAATTACGTTAATCTAAAGGACCATTTAAAAACAAAAATCGATGTGCCTATGACATCACGGCTACAACCAAGAACAAATACACAGTTACATGCTTGAGCTTGCCTAAAAATATTTAATCCTATCTGCAGCACTATTATTACAATCAAATGATTTATGAACATACAACCTAAACATAATCTTCTTCAAGCAACTCAATGATTTTTTCAATTCATGTTTGCTGTTTCTTATGCAATTAGCATTTCATCAATCACATAATGAGCATCATTCAATTTACCAGAAAACAAATTAGAATAGCAATATCTACATCAAACATATTGTAACGCCCCTTGACCACTTTGACCAAAAACGTGAAATTTTTTCGCAAAAAGTAACATTCCGAAACTGACCCACACTAAGGTCTAGATTGTGAAACCTAAAAGTAGATCCTGAAAGATCCACTCTAAGGTCCAGATTTATGGAACCTAAAAGTAGATCCTGGAAGATCCACACTTAGGTCCATATCTTGGAACCTCAAAGTAGATCCTAGACTTAAGGCTTGATCCACATCAAGGATCACCATTTTGAACCTAAAAGTAGATCCTAGGAGGATCCACACTAAGCTTCAGACTTTGGGACCTAAAAGTGGATCCCAAACTGACGGGTTATGCGTAAACCCCTTTTGACCCATTTTCACAACAAACCACTTATACAACTTCCGTATTACACCAAACTTGACCAACATCAATCATTTAACATATCAAACATGTTCCAACGACACTTGACCCGTTTACATCCCAAAATGGGTACATTCTCACCTTTACCAAACGCCCCTTTAAACATTTGGCTACAAACACATAATAAACACTTTGACACATCGTTAGACCACCAAACTATTTCATGACTTTGACACACAATAAACGACTCATAAAAGAGACTCTCGGGGGTACAACTTTGACTCGAGCTCGGTATTCTACCTAGCTCCTATCGTTCACTACCTTCCAACTGCTTCCATATCCTTAAGCTATAATCCAAGCCAAGTTATCATCATCGCCATTAACCTACAAAACATTGGCAACTAAAAGAATAAGCTTACGCTTAGTAAGTAACCCATCATAAAACATATATCATACACATACTTTCACATAAGCATCATAATCACATAAAAACCTCTAAACTACCACATACCACTCATATCATATCCGACTTCATAACGTAATCACATCCATTCATCATAACCATAATCACAACATACCTTAACTAGTCCAAAGCCGATAACTAACATACTCTTATCCAAGGTCACTAGCCATCCATCCTTAGCTTACAACCATACTAACCCAACTCCTATGCTCTTACACAACCACAATACATACATGATAAATACATACATAACACATGCTTTAGGGAGAGTTACTTACCTTTAATCCAAGCTAGGCTACTAACATAAATCCCACCAACAACATCTTCTAACCATCATCATCATCATAATCATCATCTTCTACAATTAACCAAAACCTAACAACATAACAATCAATAACATAAACAAGGGTTAACATAACCCATTAAACACACTCATCTACCTTCCTACATCATCATATGATCATATCTTGATCATATGGTGAAATCCCACTTAACTCATAATCTATCACTTCATTAACATTAAGAACATACATACTTACTTGAAGAATCATTACTAATGAAGGCTACAAGCATCAAATCTTCATCTTCTTCATCTTCTTCCCAATCCACCATCTAGCTTTTCCCTCTCTATTTCTTCCTCTAAAATCCGGTCTTCATACCCTCAATAATTGAAGACTCATCTAGAAATAACTAGATATAACTAGTTAGGTGTGGACTTTGGCCCTTTGACATAATTAGTTCCTCAAGTTTCATTCCTTCTATTTTAACCACAACTAACTTATAACACATAATTAATCACTTGGCAACTTAGGTCCTTCTAGTTTATACATCACATTCCATATTACTACATTAGTCATACTTTAACTATTAATTTGACCATCGGGTTTGACTTCCACGTAACTTTGTTGACCAACCAATTACATCCAACCTTGGCATATTTCATCTAGGGTGGGGCCTACTCGTAACCGGGATACGGGTCTAACAAATATATGAAAATCAGCTTTCTTAAGCAGTTAAGAAAAATCAATCCCAAACACACCTGTAAAATAACTATATGCGTAGGTGCAATAAGTAAATAAAAAAATAAAAAAAATAAACACCAACTGATTTTGATTATACCTTAAAAAACCACAGAGCATCTTCAATAAATTATTCGGATCTATGAAATAATGATTCGATCTTGTTAAATACTTCAGTGCATTCACTTTTTATCACATTGACAGTTAAAAAGATTTGGCACCAATTTGGTTATAATTTTCAATTTAGTATTCCAAATAGGTACAAATCCAAAGGTTTATAGTAATAATAGGTCTTTTTCATGTTTATGCTTCATATTACGTATGTGCTATATCAATTACCTAGTAATTACATGAAATAGCTAATATTTTTTTCTCTCAAACAAAATTCAATGGTGGAAAAAAAGTTTTTTAAGTCGACTTAGAACTAAAGACTTGTTTGACCACAGTTACCCAACCCGCCCTACTTGCCCTTTATGGCACCTCTTCATGAGATCGAGGCGTCATAATCCCATACTGTCACTACATGTGCATTGCCGGCTGCATCATCTACAACTTCCTTAGCCGCTTGTAACCTTGTTAATGTGTGTTCACACTGACCAAGAGCCTGCAAAAAAATTATAGAAAGATGATTATCAACATTTAAACTGTTGTTTGGAGAAGTTAGATGCAGAACGGGTCTGATCCAGCGGCCACAAACTTAAAAATAAGTAGACTGTTAATTTTTTTAAACTGATCAACAGTTTGATATTAACAATCCCCTCCTCCAACACGAAAATGAACTAGAACCCTCCTCTATCTTTTAAAGATTTGGGATCAGATAGCTAACACACCAATGCTTAAAAAAGATTTTAATTTTTAAAAGAACGCGTATTGTTCTAGTTGTTTCTAGTTGCGGTATCTGATCCCAAAACTTATTCATGTATTTTCTTGGGTTAGGATTTAACGAATCAGAAGTTTATGCATTATGCAAAGATTGAAAAGATAAGGTTCAACTACATTGCTATCGTCCTTGTGACCTAATCTTTGGTTAAACTTACAACTACTACCATGAACAAAAAAATGAGTATTGAAATAACCTGGAATACTGATGCGTGCGGTGTCGTAGTATAGTTTTAGCAGTTTTAATGCCTACTCAAGTTTTAAATTTATATTTAGCCGACTTATCAATAACACACACACTTAACGAGCAGTGTACCCGGTCAGTATGAATATAATGGTAAGTAGAGTGTCGATCACTAAGAGTGGAACGTATTATCTCATTATTCTAATCAGTATTTTAATATCCTAACGAAAGGGGGTTTCAACCTGAGAGACTGGCACGATTTGTTTGCAATTAAATAATAAAATAAACCAATAGGCACGAATCAGCAAGTAGCACACACGTACACAGATAGATACTCGAGACAATAAGAGGGCTGTCCTTATGATTAAGTAGATTGTCACTTGTTTTATTGATAGCTTTATATGAAGTGTATGTAGTTAACCCTTTCTCGTTGGTCCTATTCTTATCGGCGAGTAAACCCTTAATGATTACTTATGTCTAAAAGTTATTCCTAAGTGATCAATTTAGTAATAACCGTGGGAGCCACATTATGTCCCGCAGTCAAATGCCCGCAAGCCACTAATAAACACAGAGGTTATCAATGCACTAATAAGTAGTAACCAAAGACATCAACATATAAACTTTAATTGATGGGAAAGCAAGTATTAAAGGGAGTGCAATCTTTCGTTGTCACATTACACAAGCCACCAATCCTGATGAATTAAAGTTTGCTAACACAATAAAACAAAACTACTTAATGAATTAAACACATGCAGCACCTTCTTACAGCTCTTGTATCTTCGTTTGGTGTGTCTTGTGCTGCCTCCTTGACTGAATTCGTCCTAGGGTTCTGCTGGTTCGGTCTTCGAAACTAAAATTATTGCCCCCGAAATTCGTCTGGCCTTGGGGTATTTATAGTTTCTGTCTGAGGGAAGATGCGGCGCATCTAAGGAGTAGATGCGGCGCATGTACTTAACTTCGCGTGGGGTCCAAGATTATAATATTCAGGAATATTCGTACACCGCCAGAAGATGCGGCGTAACTCCATGATTAGATGCGGCGCATGTCCTCTTGTATCTTGGATCGTATCTGGTGAGATCTTGATAGTGATGCGGCGCATGTCGTGACTGAGATGCGGCGCATCTTGAGCAGAATTGACTTGATCTTGTCCATTTCAGTAGACTCTTCACTTTATGCACGTTTTGCTCCATAATTAGTCCAAAATCGCCAAGTTTCACCAAATGCTTGTTTTTACCTGAGAATTACAAAAGTAAACGATTAAGTATCAATCCTCATACATAATATAGTAAAACAAGTAAATTAATAGGATAAATGATAGTAATAAAATGTACTTATTTGAGTTCATCACCTGGAATACGAATACGTTGCGTACTCACGTAAGTCCACTGCGACTCAATCCTGAAAACGGGCCCACAAATAATACTAACATAAAAAATCAACCACATTTTTAATAACCACACGTATGCTATTAAGTAAAAAGTCTCACATCCTTAAAGAAATGTCTATTTTTAACATGTTAAGGGGTGTTTGGTATTACATGTTCTTCAATCATGTGCTTATAAAGTCAGCTGAGCCCTTTTTCTATAGTAATGGGAACCCTTTGTTTTGTCTTTTTTGACTATTGAAACTGAATCATTCAGTTGATTTTTTAGTTATGTCAAAGCTGATGTCCGACCAATTAGTGTTTACAAAATCTTAACAAATGCCCTTTTTTCAAATTACAGAATCTTGATCCCAAAGGGGATTTTTTTAAGGTTGTATGGAGTAAAAACAAAACACAGTTTGGGCAACTTCCAACTTGTGACCAGTTGCCTATATAATTAAAATTTTGTTTCATTACTCATTTGACACAAATAGACCCACACATAAGTTAATTGGTCAAAATTACAACCTGTACAAATATACAGGTTTGAGCAACCGATTTAGAAAAAAAACTATTATCATAATTATTATTATGCTCACCGTGACACACTTTTTTTTATCAGCAGAACCTCCTGCAAGACACTGCCATTGTTGTATACACATACTCTGAAATCCTAAGTTGCGTTGGTGATTGAAGGAAGATAAATAGAAACGAAACTCCAGTCCATTTTTAGTATGCGTGATCCGTGTGTAGTATATATAAATATAATATCGGATCCCCGTGATACTTGGGAATCAACTAGTCAACCTCTTAGGAAAAAGGTCAACATGCAAAACCCGTGAATACGGTGTGAGATACCGGATAAGTGATTACCCGGGTCGTGTCCCAGCGAGGTGTGAATTGAAGATTTCGTTTTTGGTTCGGGATTAAAATGCTTGATGATTGGATTTTGGAATTTGGTGTTTGATTAAATATCCTACAATTACGGGAAGCATAAATAGGCTAAGGGAAACCTAAACATATAAATCTACAAAGCAAAATTAAGCACAAACTAATTAAACTAGAAAACGCGAATCGGGAAATCTAAATACGAGCATAAACGTCAAGTCTAAGAAATACTAACTCTACGGGTACCAAATTATTTTTCCTAAGTTCTAAATGATAAAAGAAAATTTTAGAAAAAAGATTTGTATTTTTCTGACTTTTAAATTATTTATTATGAATTAAAAACTACAAGAAATTATTTAAATGATTTAAAAATAGTAAATGACTTTGGAAAAATATGAAATTTTGCAGAAAAATCTTAAATGATATTATAAAGCTAGGAAAAATAAACTCAGAACTCAGTTCAACCCTAATAAGTAGTTTGGGCAGATAAGCAGTTTGGAATAAGCACAAAAATAAGCACTTAAGCACTAACAGATACCACAAGCTCAGAATCAGTTCAAACAACTAATTTAAGCACAAATTGACTTAATTCAAAAAGCTGATCTCACAGAATAAGCCAAATAAGCAGTTGCACAGATTCAAGTTTAAGACAGAACTGATAGGTAAAGTCACTACTTGCAGATCAAAATTAAGCACTCAATAAGCTGGATAATGGCCACTTATGGGGGGCAAAAGTTACCTAGTACATCAGGCAACACTAAAATGCAAAAAGCCCCAATTTTAACAACCAATTGCTTATCTAAAATAGGCTCAGATCAGATGGTGATCAACACAATAAGTTGTGCAGATTTTGTGCAGACTCAGAACAGACCAAAGGGGAGTTTTGCAGACCTAAAATAAGCTATTAAATAAGCTAGAAAATGAAATACAAGCTCAGAAACTTCAATCTAGTACTACAAACAAATTATAAACCAAAAATCAGGTATTGACATCAAATAAATAAGCAGAAAATAAGGCAACCAATGAGCCAAAAACATGTGCAGGTCTGCACATTTTCTGATGCAGCAGTCTGGGTATTTTGAAATTATTGCTATCAAAACTTGACCAAACTTGTTCAACTCCTGGAAATTTACTTTAACACTTATTTGGGACTCACAAATGCCAAAAGTTGACCATAAATAAGCTCAGCTTATTCTGTGCTGATTGAGGCAGTTTGAGATTCTATAAATGCACTTGTACACTCAAATCCTCAAAATGGTTCAAATCAACTAAAATCCTATTGAAAACAGCTTTTCTAGCTTAAGTTAAACCTAATCAAAGTTTACCAAATGGTATATGAACAGTGCAATATCATTTGGACCCAGTTTCACCTATGATCCAAACACTCCTTAAAAGGACTGTTTTTGCAATTTTTACACTAAACAGTCAACAATGACTAAACTTCTTGAACCAATGGTGCTTAACTACTGAGACAAACCATAATAAGCCAAAGTTGATAACCAATAAGCTCTGAATAAGCTTTTAAGAAGTCAAGCTATTTTAAGGCTTTTGAGCTTTTTTCAAATGGAAACTAGAACAATTAAGCAAATCCTATCATTTTAACTTGAAATATCATCCATAAGCATACTTAAGCATAAAATAATCAGATAAGCAGAAAATAAGCATATGAATAGTAGATTTTGACTTTGGTTGACCAATTAAGAAACTCAGAATTTCATTAAATAAAAATAAGAATTACAATACTGAAAGGATAAAAATACAAGTACCTTAGAATATTTTAGCTAAATAAAACCTCAGTTTTAACTGATACTAACTACTCTATTTATACTAAAAAAAACTAAACTAAGGTCTTCAATCTTTGTGTTTCTTTTCTGAGAGAAAACAGCTCTGTTGACATAAATAATGCCTAAAAACATTATTCATATCTTTATGTTTTAATGATCACAAAATATAAACTCATTAAAACATAAACTTATCAAATAAACAAGTATTTAGTTGTAAATATTCATTTCTACAACTTAATCACTTAAGGTATGAATAAACAAGTGCTTAATGCATTATATGATCAAAGGAACATTTTCTTAATAACTAGATTTTTTATAAAACATCAAAAACATTTTATATATTTTTGAAAAACATTTTTGGTATTAAATAAAAATGTTTAATCTATTATAAAAATATGAATTCAAAAGGACAAAATTGGCCAACGTTCAGTAGGGGCACCCCCCTTAATTTTGCTAGGCGGCCCCCTTAATAATTAAGGGGACCGCCCCCGCTCCAGTAGGCCTCCAGCTGTCCAGTTTTTCTCCTATAAATACCAGCCTTCTCCTGGATTTTTACTCACCTTTTGCACACTGAAACTTTCTGTTTTAAATCACATTTCATATCTTCAAAAACCCTTTGATCATATAATCTTAAGCTTTGGTTTCTAAGTGATCCAAGCTTCCTCCATTCAAGTGCAAGAGAAGAATACTCCTTCAACAACTAAAGAAGAAGTATTGCAACTTAGATACCTAAGTTTTTTGTGTCATCATACATTTGTATATATGTTGTGTATTGTTGTTAGATAGTTGTGTGTATAATTGTTTGGGATAGGTTAGTGTGTAAGTAGAGAAGTTGTGTTGTTAAGGTGTGTAAGTACTGAAGGTGTGAAGAAGTAGAAGTGTACATAGGTTGTGCTTAGTTGTGAAGTGTCGTGAAGAAGTAGTGAAGAAGTCGTGAAGTAGTTGTGAAGAAGTCGTGAAGAAGTCGTGAACTAGTCGTGAAGAAGAAGGTGTGATTAAGTCGTGTTTAATTTGTGAGATTGGTTCTAGCTACGATTAGAACTCGACATCTAGCTTTGTGTCGTTAAGCCGGTGTAAGCTAAAGTTGTGTAAGGTTTTCTCCGCCATAAGGGAGCTTGTTGACATAGTGAAGAAAACTCTCGAGTTAGGTGCTCGGGGAGTGGAGTAGGGCAAGGAAGGTGTCCTTGTAGCCGAACCACTATAAATCTCTTGTCTCTCGGTTAGATCTTTCCATCTCTAGCTTTCATTTCATTTTATTACCTTACTTGCATTACTTATTTATATTTACTTATATACATATTGTTCAAGAAGTTGAGATCACATAAATTCGAATCTAAGTTTTAAAAAGTAAACAAAGTTTTCAAAATAATATTTAAAAGGACATAAAACTATTCAACCCCCCCCTTCTAGTTTTCCACAATTGGTATCAAGAGCCACGTCAAACAAGATTTTTAAAATTAACTGTATTTTAAAACTTGAAACGATCTATGGAATCTTTTAAATATTTAGAAGGGCAATCTATGCAAAGACCACCACTATTTGAAAGTGATGGTTTTCTTTATTGGAAAAATAGATTCGAAACTTATGTGAAATCAAAGGATCTTGATCTTTGGCATGTTATTACCTATGGTGATTTTCCCTCTATTCAATATAATATCCTAACTAAAATAGATGAAATTGTACCTTTTGAAAAACAAAATGATGATTTAAAAAAGAAACTAGCAAAAAATAATGAAGCTAAAATGGTTATTTATAATGCGTTACCACGCAAAGAATATGAAAGAATTTTTATGTGTCAAACCGCAAAAGAGATTTAGGATTCTTTACTAATCACTCACCAAGGTAATAGTCAAGTCAAAGATAATAAAATAGATCTTCTTGTACAACAATATGAACAATTTACAATTCCTGAAGAGGAATCTATTGATAATACATTTGCTAAATTTAACACAATCATCACAAGTTTAAAAGCACTTGATGAGACTTTTTCTAGCAAAAATTGTGTAAGGAAATTTCTTAGGGCATTACATCCGAAATGGCGCGCAAAGGTCACGGCGATTGAAGAATCAAAGAACTTGATGACGTTATCACTTGATGAGCTTATTGGCAACTTGAAGGTTCATGAAGAAATTATAAAGAGGGACTCGGAAACGGTCAAGAGCAAGAAAGATCAAATCAAGTCTCTCGCGCTAAAAGCCAAAAAGGAACTTAGTGATGACGATGATTCAAGTGACGATAGTGAAGACGAAGAATATGCAATGGCCGTTAGAGAATTCAAGAAATTCTTCAAGAGACGAGGAAGATTCACGAGACAACCGCGAGATGAAAGAAGATCGCTACAAATAAATAGAAATGATAACTACGGGAAAAGAAAGTGCTTTAGATGTGGAAGCCAAAACCATCTCATTGGTGAATGTCCAAAGCCATCGGGTTATGATTATGAAAGCGCATTTGTTAGTGGAACATGGAGAGATAGCGACAAAGATGAAGTGGATAAAGCAAAAGAAGAAAAGTGCCTTGTAGCTCAAGCCACCGATGAAATATGTCTTGGGATAAATTTGGAGCCCGACGAATGGATTAAGGATAGCGGATGCTCGAAGCACATGACGGGAAACCGGAAGCTATTCTCCTCCTACAAGGCATACAACGGAGGTAATGTTATTTTCGGTAGTGATTTTCGTGGAAAAATCATTGGCAAAGGTATGATTTCTCAAGACTCCCTAACTATTGAAAATGTTGAGCATGTAGATAACTT
Organism: Artemisia tridentata subsp. tridentata; assembly: GCA_021014915.2. NCBI lineage: Eukaryota > Viridiplantae > Streptophyta > Magnoliopsida > Asterales > Asteraceae > Artemisia > Artemisia tridentata. Next base: position 327,983,071 of record CP139504.1, on the reverse strand, counting down.
AACATATAACTTGCTTAGTATAGGACAAATATGCGATAATAAGTGTAGGGTTACTTTTACAAGTAAAGATAGCGAAATAGTTAAGGACGGAAAGGTCATAGGTAGAGGAGTTAGGAAAGGTGGCGTATATGTTATGAAACTAGGAAATAAACCGGAAGATAAAATATGTCTAGCAACCTTAGATGAAAACTCTACATTGTGGCATAGAAGATTAGGTCATGCAAATATGCAACAAATACAATCCCTAGCCTCTAAAGAATTAGTTAGAAACTTGCCTAACCTAAGATATGACCAACACTTTTGCGATGCATGTAAAATAGGAAAACAAGCACATGCTAGTCACAAAGCTAAGAATATAGTCTCCACTACTAGATGCCTAGAATTATTACACATGGACCTTTTTGGTCCAACCGCTTTGCGGAGTTACGGAGGTAATCGTTATACCTTAGTAATTGTAGATGACTATTCACGATACACGTGGACTAGTTTTTTAAGTGATAAAACCGAAGCCTTTAATAAATTTGAAATATTTAGTAAAATGATTCAAAATAAATTAGGATGTTCTATAGTATCAATTAGGACGGACCATGGTCGGGAATTTGATAACGAAGTGCAATTCGGAAAATATTGTGATTTAAATGGGATATCTCACAATTTCTCCGCTCCTCGCACTCCACAATCAAATGGGGTAGTAGAAAGAAAGAATCGAACCTTACAAGAAATGAGTAGAACAATGCTAAATGAACAATCTATCCCACAAAAATTTTGGTGCCATGCCGTAGATACATCAGCATATATAATAAATAGAGTCTCAATTAGGAGAATCTTAGGAAAAACCCCATATGAGTTATTAAGAGGTAGAAAACCTAATCTAAATTACTTTAGGGTATTCGGGAGCAAATGTTTTGTTCTCAATACAAAAACTACCTTACTAAGTTTGATCCTAAGTCGTACGAAGGAATCTTTCTAGGATATTCGCAAAATAGTAAAGCATACATAATACTTAATAAACACACTATGAAAGTAGAAGAGTCCTTAAATGTAACTTTTGATGAAACTCCACCACCACCTAAGACATTGCCCCTAGAAGATGATGACCTAGTTGAAGAAGAAGCTATTGAGGTTAGTAAAATTAAACCCTTAGGCGATGATAATGAAGATATAACATTAGGTGAAAACGAAATAGTAAATGTTAAGGAATCTAAATCACACCCGTTAGATAATATAATAGGAAACCTAAATCAAAGAACCCTTAGATCACAAGCTCAAGATAAAAATAACTTCTTTTGTTTCCTATCAACTATATAACCTAAAAATATAAATGAGGCATTAAAAGATGAAAGTTGGGTTATGGCTATGCAAGAAGAACTTAATCAATTTAAAACTAATGACGTTTGGGAACTAGTCCCAAATCCCATGAACATGACCATCATAGGAACTAAGTGGGTTTATAGAAATAAGCTAGATGAAAATGGAATAGTTACTAGGAACAAAGCTAGGTTAGTTGCCCAAGGATATAATCAACAAGAAGGAATAGATTATGACGAAACTTATGCCCCCGTAGCTAGATTAGAATCCATAAGAATTCTACTTGCCTATGCATGCGCCCTAGATTTTAAGTTATTTCAAATGGACGTGAAAAGTGCATTCCTTAATGGTTTTATCAATGAGGAGGTATACGTGGCACAACCTCTAGGATTCATTGACTTCGCAAAACCTGATTATGTTTATAAACTCAAGAAAGCTTTATATGGACTCAAACAAGCTCCCAAGGCTTGGTATGATCGATTAAAGGCATTTCTTATTAAACATGATTATTCCATGGGAATGGTAGATAACACTCTTTTCACGAAAAAGAAAAACCCAAATCTCATCATTGTCCAAATATATGTCGACGACATTATATTCGGATCGACTTGTCAGGATATGTGTGATGAATTCGCCAAAATCATGCATGATGAGTTTGAGATGAGTATGATGGGTGAACTTAATTTCTTCCTAGGATTACAAATAAAACAATTAGAAGATGGAATATTTTTTAATCAATCTAAGTACATTAAGGAAATGCTTAAGAAATTTGGATTAGAAGACGCTAAGCCCATGAAGACACCAATGTCTACGGAAGTAAAACTCACAAGAGATGAAGAGGGTGAGTCCGTAGAAAACACTAAGTATAGAGGACTGATAGGTAGTTTACTATACTTAACGGCAAGTAGACCGGATATCATGTTTAGTGTCTGCCTTTGTGCTCGCTTTCAAGAGGATCCCAAAACCTCTCACCTAGAAGCGGTTAAGCGTATCTTCCGATACATTAAAGGCACTATACACTTAGGATTATGGTATCCTAAGGGATCGGGCATAGAAACCATCGTCTATGCGGATTCGGATCATGCGGGAGACTACGTGGATAGAAAAAGCACTAGCGGAATTTGCACGTTAATGGGATGTTGTCTAACATCTTGGTTCTCGAAGAAGCAAACCACTCTTGCTATTTCTACCACAGAAGCCGAATATGTAAGCGCTGGAAAGGCATGTCAACAAGCACTATGGATGAAACAAGCTCTCGTAGATTATGGCATTAGGTTAGATGACGTCCCAATTATGTGTGATAATAAAGGTGCTATAGATTTAAGTAAGAATCCCGTTCAACACTCTAGGACTAAACATATAGAAATACGCCACCACTTCCTCCGCGATAACGTTCAAAAAGGAAACATATCTATAGAAAAGGTTGCATCGGAAGATAACTTAGCAGACATATTCACTAAGCCCCTTAAGCGTGAACTCTTTAACCACTTACGTTTAGGCCTAGGAATGATGGAACAAATTGACTGAATTTTCTGCATTTTTGGTAAATTTTTTTTTTCCAGATGGGCGGACCCCTTAATGTTATAAAGGCGGTCCCCTTAATTATTAAGGGGACCGGCTTGTCATTAAGGGGACCGGCCATTTGTCTGTAACAATTTTTTTTCTGTTTCCTCCCATCTGAGTCTAGGAATCTGTTTTGCACAAAATAAAAGATTGGGATATTTCTTTGCATAAACATATTTATAAACAAAACCCAATCAATTTTCTACAAATCATTCTCACATCTAGGAAAACACATAAAAACCATTTTACTTGCATTGTTGAATAATGCTAAAAATATTTTTTTTCATGCATAAAAATCTCACATGAATTGTCAAAGTATATAATCTAATGTATACATCTTTGATATTCATATATTGAGCAAAATCAAATCAAGGAGACCTTGGATTGTTTCTTAGGAAATTTTTGCATTTAGGAGTCGAAACAATCAAATCTCTACATTTGTTGCATATAGGCACACACTAGAACAAGCTTATTAATCACATCCTCACAATTGTTCCATCATCTATTCCCCATTAGTTTTTAGTGCCTTTGCTTCATTACCCTTGCATTAGATGATTAGGTTCCTTAATCCCCTAAATTGCTAGATATTAATTATTGCTTGTTTATTTATTTATCTTATATGCATGCTTAATATGTTTCTCTATTGCCTCAAAAAGTGGGACTTGCCTAAAACCAGAAGCTCAAAACATAGCCATCCTCACCTATTTCTGCAGAAAAACCCATTTCTGGAACCCAGAAAGGTACCAGATGGGCGCCCCTCTTAATTATTAAGGGGACCGCCCATAATTAAGGGGACTGGCCATCTGCTGGACGGGTTCACAGAATCTTTTTCTGCTTTTTAGCCCATTTGATCCTATACTTCCCCAAATTCACAAACACATTTTGTCCTAATCACCCAACAAGCCTATCCATTCCTAAACAACACAAATCCTCCACTATAAATAACTCCATATCTCACCACATTCAATCATCCCATCATGTCTTCTTCTATCAACCCAAAACCAAAAAACCTCAAAGCTAGCAAGGATGACCTTAAAACCCGGGTGGAAAAGAAAACCTCACCCTCACCACAAGCCCATCACAACTAGACAACCAACACCTCCATCATCATTCATCCCCAACTATTCTCCAAGATCACAACCTCATTCCATTGAACCATTTCACAAACCCTACCATTTTGGCCAAACATCCACATTCATTCCAAACTACTCCCCTAAACCTCAAACCAACTTCAATGGAATACTTGAAAACCCTCATCACCTTGGTCAAACATCAAACCTTTCACCCCAATACCATCCATTTCCACTAAATAACCAAATCCCCATTCATGAAAGGCAAAAGCTTCATGAAGAGATTAACCAAATCCATGATCTTAGTGATCTCCTTGCTATGCACCTCACACAACGCAACAAGGGACAACCTCCATCCTCACCTTACTCAAATTGCCTACCCCACTCTCTTGACTTGGATCAAGTTACAAACCACACCCACTATTGCCCTTGTTGCATCTTCCTTCAAAAACAAATCCTCCACTTAAGTGAAGATATTTCTTGGATCGAATATCTACTCACTCGTCCTCATCCCCTTCCTCCACTACAACGATATAACATCAATGGATCCGCTCCATTTCCCTCACCATCACATAACTAAAACCCATCCACATGCTTTCCGCCTCAAAATAAAATCCCTCACCCTTTTGTGTTGCAAGCAAGTCCAATCGCTCTCTTTGGCAATATGAGGACCATTAGTATTTCTAGTTATGTTGTAATCATTATGTTTCAAGTATTTTATGTAATGTAATGATGATTCATATGTTATATATGATCATCTTGAATGCATTAGTTGGTTCTAAATATTTTTGCTATGTATATGTCTCTTGTGTCTCCTAACTTGTTTTTGCAGCCAAGATTTTCATAGCTCGTCTCCTTGGTGCCCTCGAACGAGGCGGAGTAAACATCAAGGGGGAGTTCTCGTCCCGACAAATTTAGTTTCTAAAACTTGTCGGCATAGCCTTTTTGATTCTACAAAAAGGGGGAGAAGTGAATGTATACTCACTAAATACTTGTCCAAAAATAAATTTTTGGATTTAATAAGTTTAAGTTTTGTAATCATCAAAAAGGGGGAGATTGTTGACATAAACAATGCCTAAAAACATTATTCATATCTCTATGTTTTAATGAGTTAATGATCACAAAATATAAATTCGTTAAAACATAAACTTATCAAATAAACAAGTATTTAGTTGTAAATATTCATTTCTACAACTTAATCACTTAAGGTATGAATAAACAAGTGCTTAATGCATTATATGATCAAAGGAACATTTTCTTAATAACTAGATTTTTTATAAAACATCAAAAACATTTTATATATTTTTGAAAAACATTTTTGGTATTAAATAAAAATGTTTAATCTCTTATAAAAATATGAATTCAAATTTTTAACCAAAATCAGTTAAAATGTTCCAGAAAAACCTTCCCCACAAAAGGACAAAATTGGCCAACGTTCAGTAGGGGCGGCCCCCTTAATAATTAAGGGGACCGCCCCCGCTCCAGTAGGCCTCCAGCTGTCCAGTTTTTCTCCTATAAATACCAGCCTTCTCCTGGATTTTTACTCACCTTTTGCACACTGAAACTTTCTGTTTTAAATCACATTTCATATCTTCAAAAACCCTTTGATCATATAATCTTAAGCTTTGGTTTCTAAGTGATCCAAGCTTCCTCCATTCAAGTGCAAAAGAAGAATACTCCTTCAACAACTAGAGAAGAAGTATTGCAACTTAGATACCTAAGTTGTTTGTGTCATCATACATTTGTATATAAGTTGTGTATTGTTGTTAGATAGTTGTGTGTATAATTGTTTGGGATAGGTTAGTGTGTAAGTAGAGAAGTTATGTTGTTAAGGTGTGTAAGTAGTGAAGGTGTGAAGAAGTAGAAGTGTACATAGGTTGTGCTTAGTTGTGAAGTGTCGTGAAGAAGTAGTGAAGAAGTCGTGAAGAAGTCGTGAAAAAGTCGTGAAGAAGTCGTGAAGTAGTTGTGAAGAAGTCGTGAAGAAGTCGTGAACTAGTTGTGAAGAAGAAGGTGTGATTAAGTCGTGTTTAAGTTGTAAGATTGGTTCTAGCTACGATTAGAACTCGACATCTAGCTTTGTGTTGTTAAGCCGGTGTAAGCTAAAGTTGTGTAAGGTTTTCTCCGCCATAAGGGAGCTTGTTGACATAGTGAAGAAAACTCTCGAGTTAGGTGCTCGGGGAGTGGAGTAGGGCAAGGAAGGTGTCCTTGTAGCCGAACCACTATAAATCTCTTGTCTCTCGGTTAGATCTTTCCATCTCTAGCTTTCATTTCATTTTATTACCTTACTTGCATTACTTATTTATATTTACTTATATACACACTATTCATATTGTTCAAGAAGTTGAGATCACATAAATTCGAATCTAAGTTTTAAAAAGTAAACAAAGTTTTCAAAATAAAATTTAAAAGGACATAAAACTATTCAACCCTCCCTTCTAGTTTTCCACAAGCTCTGAACCACTTTTGTGCTTCTTCTAAGCAAGTCTCATCCATTGGATTAGATTGGAATTCATCTCAGCCTTTTATTGGCATTTTGGCGCCCAAATGTGAGGTGTGGATTGCCAGCGTGGCATGGTATCTCGTGAAGATGGCATCTCGTGAACTAGATGGAGTAGAGGAGTGGTTAGGAGGGGGGATTGAGTGTGGTAGAGGTGAAAGCAGAATAGGGGGGATGATGGTGTTGGGAGCTTTTTGTTGGGCGGGAAAAGGTAAGAAGGGATAGGGGTTGACCAGGTCAACCTGTGGTTTTAGCAAAAAATGAGACCGGGTATGGGATTGGGTTATTTCTTTGGGCTGTGGGTGAGTTGGGTTAGGGAATTTGTTTTTTTGGATTGGGTTGGGTTAGGAATGGGTTTATTTTTAGTTTAGGATAAAAAGTGAAATAGGCTTAGCTTTAGGGGCCAATCTTGTACATTCTGAAAATTCAGGGACCAAGGCTGCCAAAATTGAATTTTATTTTCCAAGGATTATTTGTGTTGTTTAGGTAATTTTGGAGTTGACTTTGACTTTGACTTTTCTTGATTAAATGCACACTTGTTGTCGAGTCGATCCAAAAATGCTCGTTTTTGCTCCGTTTTCAATCCTTTGTACCTGAAATGTATAAAAACACAAAACCAAGGATATCTGCAATATATTTGGGTGTTTTTGGTCGTTTTTGTGTCTTTTATGGGTGTAAAATGATGAGTATTTACACACACATCAAATCCCCCACACTAAACTATTGCTAGTCCCTAGCAATCCGGTCATGTGAAGTAATGAAAGGATCAAAAGAATACCAAGTATAACCCGTTTCGACTTTTTATTCAATGCGAGAAATTTAAACTAGAACAAAAATAAATAACATGCTTGATTTTCAAAAATGGTATCATGGAACGGGATTCACACAAAATGGGTGTCTCCAGGGAATTGAAATCGTCATCCTCTTTTTATACTCCCAACTGAGCTTAAACTCAATGTGCCAATGTTTTTGTAAAATGCTAACACTACTTATACTAATAATCTATGTAAGTCGAGACTTAATTTTTCACTCCCATATTTATTTAAGTTAAGTGAATGTGCTTGATTTTCAAAATTTTGATCACAAAAATCAACGTTTATATAAAATATTGACTAATACTAGTTGAAAGATAGATTTAAAATTCACAACAAGCAAGTTTCAAAACTTTATTGCATTTTGCAATATCATTCAATTTTATTTTATTTTTCTCTTTTCATTTTTTTTTTACTTAACTTTGTGCAATATAAACTAACGGAGTTTCACGGGAACCAAGACCTTAAACCTTCCTGGAATAAATGATCCAAGGGCCGTTACAACGGAGAGTTCCAAGACCTTAACGCCTTTCAGAATTAAGGGTCCAAGGGCCGGTGTAAGAGGGTAGCCAAGACCTAAACGCCTTCCGGAAATAAGGATCCAAGGGCCGATCTTGAACCTTAGCTTTTTTAGCACATACATTTAATACTTAACTTTTTGCAACTTTCAAGCAACGTCGCACTTTCATTTTGCATTATTCTGACATATGCTTGTTCCGAAGTTTAAATAAAGCCTTGAACTAGTATTTTTTAAAATCGTATGAAAAAATGATTTTGTGTGTTCAAACGTTTGAAAATAAGCACTAATTAAGTCAGATTAGGAGCTACTGGGAGGAAAAGCCATAGATTACTTATATAAGCTCTAAAGAGAACCAACTACTCTACGCTTAGCATTTTCATTTGCACAAATCGTAAAACCTTTGTCTAACCGTTAAGGAAGCAGCTAGATCAACACTCTAGCAGAGTCGGGATTCCACTTGTTCTAACTTAATCAAGACTAAACACTACTTTTTATTTCACTTTCTTATCTAAAAACGACAAAAATTTTAAAATTTTTGGCCAAAAACGGGGGAACTAGATGGTACAAATGTGACAAAATTCGAGAGAATTCCCCCCCCCCCCCACACTTAGAATTGAATATTGCCCTCAATATTCAAAGTACCGGCTATTATGCCGACACTTAGAACTTAAAAGGTAATACTAATAGCTAAGTGTGGAACAAAAATCTCCATTTTTCACAAAAAGGATTAAAAAGATATCCCTAGATAATCATTAGCAAAAGGATAGGATATTGGGCGGCTGGATTGAAAACAGGCGCGTCAATCATCACAATCCAAGGGAAACCTGAAAATCAGAGCAAACAACACACAAAAGCCAAGCACAGTGGGACTCCCCCACACTTAGTTGTTAGAAAATAGAAAGAAGTCAGAAACATGGGTTGTCACCCATGTGGAGCTAATGTTTTTGTTAACCGAGTCGTTAGCTTGACTCGACCTCGAATTCATTGGTCCATGGGGAAGGTTTGGAGATCCGGGACAACCATGGATGGTATGTCCCCTCAAAAATAATGCTTCAACCTATGACCGTTCACCTTGAAGTTTGGTCCGTCATTTTGAGATAACTCGACGGTACCATAAGGAAAAACTTTGGCAACGGTGAATGGTCAAGTCCAACGGGTTTTGAGCTTACCCGAGAATATTTTTAATCTAGAATTGAAAAGAAAGACTCGGTCACCAACGTTAAAAACGCGGTTCTTGATTTTGGAGTCATGGATCTTCTTTGTCTTTTCTTTGTAGATCAAAGAATTCTCGTAGGCTTGATCACGAAGTTCATTTAATTCATTGAGTTGAACTTTGCGGTGATCACCTGCGGACTTTAGGTCGAAGTTTGCATGCTTCAAGGCCCAATAAGCTTTGTGCTCGAGCTCGATCGGTAGATGGCACGCCTTTCCGTACACAAGCTTGTAAGGAGTACACCCGATGGGTGTTTTATAAGCTGTACGGAAGGCCCAAAGTGCATCATCTAGTTTATCCGACCAAGACGCACGGTTTTCACCTACGGTCCTTTCCAAAATTCTTTTTAAACCACGGTTTGAAACTTCCACTTGTCCACTTGTTTGTGGGTGATACGCGGTAGAAAGACAGTGAGTAATACCATACTTAAGCATGACCTTTGCAAATTGGTCATTGCAAAAGTGCGTACCACGATCACTAATGATAGCACGTGGAGTTCCAAACCGAGCAAAGAGAGATTTCAAAAATTTACACACTACTCGGGCGTCGTTGGTGGGGAGTGCTTTCGCTTCAACCCATTTAGACAAATAATCGACGGCCACGAGTATATACTTGTTCCCTCGTGAAGACGGGAACGGGCCCATAAAGTCAATGCCCCAAACGTCAAAGATTTCATAAACTTGAACGACGTTTTGTGGCATTTCATCTTTTTGAGAGATCTTCCCGTGACGTTGACAAGAGTCACACGATTTGACTAAGTCATGGGCATCACGGTAGATGGTTGGCCAATAGAACCCGGAATCAAACACCTTCTTGGCGGTGTAGTTGGCACCATGATGTCCCCCCGTGGGTCCATTGTGGCAAGCCTTAAGAATTTCAACGGCTTCTTGGCCGTAAACACACCGCCGGATGACTTGATCTGCACACACTTTAAACAAGTAGGGGTCGTCCCAAAAGTAATGCTTCACATCTTTGAAGAATTTGTTCTTTTGTTGGGGCGACATCCCTTTCACAACAAAGTTACCCGCATGGTAATTTGCAAAATGGGCAAACCATGGGGTACTAGAATCACCACGAAAAGATACCACGTTAAGTGTCTCGAGAGGAAATGTTTCATTTATTTCGTTTTTCTCGAGCACACTTTGGTGAGGATTCTCTAATCGGGACAAATGATCAGCAGCAAGGTTCTCGGCTCCTTTTTTATCACGGATGGTGATATCAAATTCTTGTAGGAGGAGAACCCAACAGAGCAATCTCGGCTTTGCATCTTGTTTTGCAAAGAGATATTTGAGAGCCGAGTGATCCGTATACACTATGCTTTTAGACAAGATTAAGTATGGCCGAAACTTTTCGAAAGCATACACCACGGCTAATAATTCTTTTTCCGTCGTGGTGTAATGAGCTTGAGCTTCGGTCATAGTTTTGCTAGCATAGTGTATAGGCTGAAAATGTTTTGCTTTTCGTTGCCCCAAGACCGCACCTATTGCAAAATCACTTGCATCACACATAAGTTCAAAAGGTAGGTCCCAATCGGGGGCAACCAAGATTGGTGCTTCAGTAAGCTTTTTATTTAGAGTTTGAAAAGCTTCAATGCACTCTTGTGAGAAAATGAACGGAGTTTCCTTTTCAAGGAGACGAGTCATCGGCCGGGCGATTTTGGAGAAATCTTGAATGAATCTACGATAGAAACCGGCGTGACCAAGGAAACTCCGAATACCCTTGACGGTAGTGGGATGAGGTAGTTTAGCGATAACATCAACTTTGGCTTTATCGACCTCAATCCCACTCTTAGAAATCTTATGGCCGAGGACAATGCCCTCTTTGACCATGAAATGACTCTTCTCCCAATTTAGACAAAGATTAGTGTCTTCACATCGTTGAAGCATTTTGTCCAAATGGGAGAGACATGTGGTGAAAGAATCCCCAAAGACCGAGAAATCATCCATAAAGACTTCCATAGTTTTTTCTACCATGTCGTGAAAAATGGCCAACATACACCTTTGGAACGTGCCCGGAGCATTACATAAGCCAAAAGGCATGCGTCGGTAGGCAAACGTTCCATAAGGGCACGTGAAAGTGGTCTTTTCTTGATCTTGCGGGTCAATGGGAATTTGGAAGTAACCCGAGAAACCGTCGAGGAAACAATAGTACTCGTTTCCCGCTAGTCTTTCGAGCATTTGGTCCATGAATGGAAGAGGGAAGTGGTCTTTACGGGTGGCGTCATTTAACTTTCGGTAGTCAATGCATACACGCCATCCCGTCACCAATCGAGTAGGAATCAACTCGTTCTCATCATTTGTAACAACGGTAATGCCACCTTTTTTAGGCACGCAATGAACGGGGCTCACCCAAGGACTATCCGAGATAGGGTAAATCAAGCCGGCATCAAGGAGTTTAAGAACTTCCTTTTTGATAACCTCATGAATTTTAGGATTAACCCTTCTTTGATGTTGAACCGCTGGTTTAAAGTCATCTTCCATTAAAATCTTGTGTGTACAAAATTTGGGTTAACACCCTTAATGTCGGAAAGTTTCCAAGCGATGGCTCGCTTGTGTGACTTTAAAACCTTTATGAGAGCGGTTTTCTCCTCATCATTTAGATCTTTAGCAATAATGACGGGTAATTTATCGGTACCCTCCAAAAATGCATATTCAAGATGAGGTGGTAAGTCCTTAAGTTCGACCTCTGGAGGATCATCAGAATTTTCAACAGACTTGATTTCCTCATTATGAAGTTCTATCGGAGGGAGGGATGATGGATCTTCATTAAGTAACTTCTCAATTAGAAGAATGTCTCCCTCCATGTCAAATACACCATCATCAAATGGAGTTGAATCACAAGACAACCAAGCTTCAATCTCTTCCAAGATGAAGTCACCTCCCTCAAACGGAGTGAGAGGGGGGGAAGAGAGAGCAACGGTATGGTCTAAAGAAGTGGGATTGCCACTTAGTGCTTCATGAAAATATTCCTCGCATGTAGCATCAATGATATCAATTTGGTTAACTGACTCGCTATCACGCTTGAGAGGATATTTAGGAGTACTCTCAATATTAATGACCAATTTTTCATCACCGACTCTAAGAGTCATTTCACCTTCGTAGACGTCGATTAATGCACGAGCCGTTTTCAAGAATGGTCTTCCCAAGATAAGGGGGACACGAGGATCGGCATCAAAATCGACCACTACGAAGTCAGTAGGGAAATGGAACTTGCCTACTTTCACGAAGACATCTTCGGCAATACCTTTCGGAACAGTAACCGATCGATTTGCAAGCTCTAGTGTCATTCGTGTATCAGTAAGTTCTGGTAGAGAAAGCTTTGCCCATACGGAAAGAGGCATTAGATTGATGCTTGCGCCAAGATCGGCCAAGGCTAAGCATTCATCAAGCTTTTGGAAGTCACAAGGAATGAGAAATTTGCCGGGGTCTCCTAGTTTTTCGGGTAACTTCTTAAGAATCACCGCCGAACAATTCTCATTCAATGGAGTCTTTGCCAATTCCAACAATTTTTCCTTATTGCTAAGGAGACTCTTGAATGTTGAAGCAAACTTTGGCATGTAGAGAAGAGCATCCGCAAAACTAATATCGAAGTGTATCTTTTGAAAGATTTCAAGAAACTTCATCATTTGACTATTAGTTTTGTCACGGAGCTTTTGTTCATTAAGCCTCGAAGGATAAGGAATCGAGGGCTTAGGATTGGTCTTCGGAACATCGGGTTCCGGAATTGATTTTGGACGACCGAAGGTTGGACGTTTGCGGTACTTTGTGGGCTAGTATTTTGCACTTTGTCCTTTGTCACCTCGGTCTCTCGATTCACTTCCCTCATCGGAGAAGGAGTAGGAATCGAGGGTCCATCATATGCTTTACCACTTCGGGTGGTAATAGCTTTCAACTCACCCTTCGGGTTTGGAATGGTATTTCCCGGGAGGGTTCCCGAAGTTGAAGGTTGATTCAATTGGCACATGAGACTAGCAAACATGTTCTCAATTTTACTTTGAGATTGATCAATCTTTTGATTTGTATTCTTAAGTTCATTTTTAAGTTCATGACCTTGTTTTGAAATTGAAGTTTGAAAATCATTTTTCAAGGTGGTGATTTGATTTTGCATTGACCTCATATTTGCTTCATTTGACTTGATGTAATTAGCAAGTTCGTTTGAGGGAGCAATTGGGGCTTGGTAATTCGAAGCTTGATTAATTGTTGATAACATATTTTGATCCTTTTGCCCTCTTGGTTGGTTTTGATTGAATCTATTTGGATTGTTGGGTTGAGAAAATCCGGGTGGTCCATTTTGATTGCTAACACGATAGTTCGGGTCAACTTGAGGACGGTATTGATTACCTCCTTGGTTGTAAGACCCGGCTACCGCATTAACATCACAACGACTACCATCGGTGGCAGTACAATTGTAGTATGCATGAGGACCACCACAAGTGACACAAGTTTCTTCCACCGCTTTGACTTGAGTGGGTGAAGAAGTTTGTGGGGAAGATTGTTTCTTTTGCTTGGAAAGAACCAAAGCTTGAATAGCCTCCGTGAGCTTGTCAATCTTAGCATTGGTGCTAGAAGAACTCACGGGAGATGAAGTAGAAGGTGAAGCATTCACTTGGGAAACAACTTGCTTGCTTCGTGAAGTACGAACCTTAGACTTATTTTCAATGATGGCTAAAGCATCTTTAGTCGTCCGATACAACAGATTACCACCGGCGGCGGCATTTAGAGAGTCTTGATCGGAGTGGTTCAAACCATTATAGAAGGTATCGAGTTGATGTAACTCGGAGAAACCATGGTGAGGACATTTGCGAAGTAATTCTTTAAAACGGTCCCACGCTTCACTAAAGGATTCATCAAAATTTTAAGTGAATTTGGTGATTTCATTTTTTAGGCTTGTGGTTTTAGACGGGGGAAAGAATTCATTCACAAATGTCGACACCAAATCTTCCCATGTTTCAATAGAACGAGGGGGTTGTTTTTCGAGCCAAATTCGGGCGGCCCCCTCGAGAGAAAAAGGAAAAAGAAGCAATTTGATTGCCTCTTGAGGAACATTTCGGTATTTGATGGTAGAGGTGATCTTGTTAAACCATCGAATGTGGGAATGAGGATCGTCCCTCTCAAATCCGAAATATTGACTCGCGGTTACTAAGGATAGCAACCCGGTCTTAAGTTCAAAGCTATCGGCAACGATTGCCGGAACAACAATAGCATCTCCGTAACCCTCGGTGGGTGCTTGGAGAAGCTTACACATGGTACGTTCCTCCGCCATTGTGACAATGGGAGGAACGGGGTTAGGAATAGCACGAACTTCGGGTTCGGCTATTGAGGCGGAATGCCTACGATTACGTCTTCCCGTAGTATGTACGAGTTCACGTAAAGGACTTGTTGACGGAGAAGAACGAGTGCGCATGCACTAACAAAAACAATTCAATTTAAACAAGACCGAGGCAAAACACAAGTGAACTTAAACCTTAAATCAAACAAGCGTACGGTAGCTCTTTGAAAGAAAAATGCACAGGGTGGTGGAGGAGCAAAGGTGGGCAACAAATGCTCCTTAAAAACCCGCTCCTTTCGGTTCGTCAATTTAATGACAAACCTCCTGAAACCTCCGTTAGAGTTTGTTAATCAATCAAAGGTGAGCCGAATTCGCAAGCGACATAAAGGCAAGTTTTATATCTTTTGTTTGGGAACTTAATATGATAATACTCCAAGTTGAGGAATATTATATTGAGATTGCTTTTATCTTTTATTTTAACACAATAAAACGACGAATCTTTTTGGGTTTTTTTTGTTTTTTATATGATAATATATAGACAAAAGAAAAAGAAAATATTTTTGTATTTTATGGAGTTTATGGAAAACGGGAACTTCACAAGGAAGGATCTCAAGTCACTAATCGTTAAAACCTTTAACAATATTGTCGCAACACAACTTCCCCGGCAGCGACGCCAAAATTTGGTCCGTGTCTAGTATATATAAATATAATATCGGATCCCCGTGATACTTGGGAATCAACTAGTCAACCTCTTAGGAAAAAGGTCAACGTGCAAAACCCGTGAATACGGTGTGAGATACCGGATAAGTGATTACCCGGGTCGTGTCCCAGCGAGGTGTGAATTGAAGATTTCGTTTTTGGTTCGGGATTAAAATGCTTGATGATTGGATTTTGGAATTTGGTGTTTGATTAAATATCCTACAATTACGGGAAGCATAAATAGGCTAAGGGAAACCTAAACATATAAATCTACAAAGCAAAATTAAGCACAAACTAATTAAAATAGAAAACGCGAATCGGGAAATCTAAATACGAGCATAAACGTCAAGTCTAAGAAATACTAACTCTACGGGTACCAAATTATTTTTCCTAAGTTCTAAATGATAAAAGAAAATTTTAGAAAAAAGATTTGTATTTTTCTGACTTTTAAATTATTTATTATGAATTAAAAACTACAAGAAATTATTTAAATGATTTAAAAATAGTAAATGACTTTGGAAAAATATAAAATTTTGAAAAAAAATATTAAATGATATTCTAAAGCTAGGAAAAATAAACTCAGAACTCAGTTCAACCCTAATAAGCAGTTTGGGCAGATAAGCAGTTTGGAATAAGCACAAAAATAAGCACTTAAGCACTAACAGATACCACAAGCTCAGAATCAGTTCAAACAACTAATTTAAGCACAAATTGACTTAATTCAAACAACTGATCTCACAGAATAAGCCAAATAAGCAGTTGCACAGATTCAAGTTTAAGACAGAACTGATAGCTAAAGTCACTACTTGCAGATCAAAATTAAGCACTCAATAAGCTGGATAATGGCCACTTATGGAGGGCAAAAGTTACCTAGTACATCAGGCAACACTAAAATGCAAAAAGCCCCAATTTTAACAACTAATAGCTTATCTAAAATAGGCTCAGATCAGATGGTGATCAACACAATAAGTTGTGCAGATTTTGTGCAGACTCAGAACAGACCAAAGGGGAGTTTTGCAGACCTAAAATAAGCTATTAAATAAGCTAGAAAATGAAATACAAGCTCATAAACTTCAAGCTAGTACTACAAACAACTTATAAACCAAACTTGATAGCAGTCTAGGTATTTTGCACTTAATGCTATCAAAACTTGACCAAACTTGTTCAACTCCTGGAAATTTACTTTAACACTTATTTGGGACTCACAAATGCCAAAAGTTGACCATAAATAAGCTCAGCTTATTCTGTGCTGATTGAGGCAGTTTGAGATTCTATAAATGCACTTGTACACTCAAATCCTCAAAATGGTTCAAATCAACTAAAATCCTATTGAAAACAGCTTTTCTAGCTTAAGTTAAACCTAATCAAAGTTTACCAAATGGTATATGAACAGTGCAATATCATTTGGACCCAGTTTCACCTATGATCCAAACACTCCTTAAAAGGACTGTTTTTGCAATTTTTACACTAAACAGCCAACAATGACTAAACTTCTTGAACCAATGGTGCTTAACTAGTGAGACAAACCATAATAAGCCAAAGTTGATAACCAATAAGCTCTGAATAAGCTTTTAAGCAGTCAAGCTACTTTAAGGCTTTTGAGCTTTTTTCAAATGGAAACTAGAACAATTAAGCAAATTCTATCATTTTAACTTGAAATATCATCCATAAGCATACTTAAGCATAAAATAATCAGATAAGTAGAAAATAAGCATATGAATAGTAGATTTTGACTTTGGTTGACCAATTAAGAAACTCAGAATTTCATTAAATAAAAATAAGAATTACAATACTGAAAGGATAAAAATACAAGTACCTTAGAATTTTTTAGCTAAATAAAACCTCAGTTTCAACTAACACTAACTACTCTATTTATACTAAAAAAACTAAACTAAGGTCTTCAATCTTTATGTTTCTTTTGTGAGAGAAAACAGCTCTGAACCACTTTTGTGCTTCTTCTTAGCAAGTCTCATCCATTGGATTAGATTGGAATTCATCTCAGCCTTTTATTGGCATTTTGGCGCCCAAATGTGAGGTGTGGATTGCCATCGTGGCATGGTATCTCGTGAAGATGGCATCTCATGAACTAGATGGAGTAGAGGAGTGGTTAGGAGGGGGGATTGAGTGTGGCAGAGGTGAAAGCAGAATAGGGGGGATGATGGTGTTGGGAGCTTTTTGTTGGGCGGGAAAAGGTAAGAAGGGATAGGGGTTGACCAGGTCAACCTGTGGTTTTAGCTAAAAATGAGACCGGGTATGGGATTGGGTTATTTCTTTGGGCTGTGGGTGAGTTGGGTTAGGGAATTTGTTTTTTTGGATTGGGTTGGGTTAGGAATGGGTTTATTTTTAGTTTAGGATAAAAAGTGAAATAGGCTTAACTTTAGGGGCCAATCTTGTACATTCTGAAAATTCAGGGACCAAGGCTGCCAAAAGTGAAATTTATTTTCCAAGGACTATTTGTGTTGTTTAGGTAATTTTGGAGTTGACTTTGACTTTTCTTGATTAAATGCTCACTTGTTGTCGAGTCGATCCAAAAATGCTCGTTTTTGCTCCGTTTTCAATCCTTTGTACCTGAAATGTATAAAAACACAAAACCAAGGATATCTGCAATATATTTGGGTGTTTTTGGTCGTTTTTGTGTCTTTTATGGGTGTAAAATGATGAGTATTTACACACTCATCAATGCGCCACTAAAAGTCTCTTGATAAGAGCAAATGAGCATGTTAACGCGTCAATAATATTAACAATAGCAAATATTATAGAGCTAAGAGAGCAAAAGGAAAAGTTTTTAGTCAATTTTCGGCATCTACATTAAACTTTCATAGGGAGTCTCGTACTCTTTTAGTCACATCATAAAAACCTAACAACTACGGTATTATGATAGCTTAATTTATGGGCTTATCAGGTTATTAAAACTTGAAAAAGACAATAAGCTCATCTTTGTATAGCTTATGTAAGTCGATAAGCTCGAGTTAATTAAGTCATATGTCATGACCTAAAATTTGGTGACTCCGGATACCAAATGAAAACAAATTTACGTTAACCAAAATAATAAACATGAAATAGTTTTATCACAATTTGAATTAATTACCAAGGCAATCATCTTGTTTTACGGCACTTTTAGCCGATACCAACATCAAGACACATATGAGCAGACGTTTTGTGATACTGGAACCCAACACCTTTGCAGTATAAAATAAGAGAATGAAGTTGAACCTGGTACCAGTATGAAATAAAAATTGTATAGACTTCATGTGTGACATGCGGGTCAGATAGAGTACGAACAATTCTGGTTATGACCCGTTGTTGTCTGAAAAAAAGAAGAAAATGAAAACCATGTTAGCGGATCCAAATTAGAGAACAATTTAAAGGAAGTATGATGCAACAACGCACCACAAATACCTGTTTGGAGAAAAGAATTTGCATCTGTCCTCTAGGCTGCTAGAAGTTCTTCTCTTTCTGAATCACACACTGCATTATGCAAACACATTTAACTTAAAAGTATAGAGCAACCAAGATGATTTTAGAGCAAATAGAGCAAATCTTTCTCAAAAACTTTTAAATGAGTATCACAGTTTTCTAATGCTATATTATAAGACGTGTAATTTCTATTTTTCTATCAATTGGGATTTTATTATTGAAAAATTGCCATCCATAGAATGGCGGTACTACTTGTATCAGCCCATGCTACAGTAGCTGTTAACATTGAGAGACCTAAGGCACATTCTTATATAAAAGACATAAAGTAAGCTGACATTATCACACTTTCCAGACAACCTAACAGATGCAGCATTTTTAAAGATGAGAATTGACTAATAAGAATCGATATAAGCTAAAGATGAAAAGTTAAGTGTGTATGTAAATCTCTAGCAGAAACCAAAATTAATTATTAACATATAACTAATATCAATCAAATAATCCATCTTTTAAATAAATAAAAAAATTCCATTTACGTGATTTCTATCTATTCTTAAACATGTCCCAATCTCTGTTAACACAAACAGAAAGATTATGCTATTCATTAAAAACAAACTATCTCTCTAACATTTTTAATTATATAAAGATATAATGCACAATAATGTCAACTCAAACTACTGAATTTCGCAACAAAAACCAAAATCGCAAATCTTATACCTGAGAATGGTATTGGTTCCCATAAAACCGCCTCCCCGAACACCCCACGGCTGCAACCACACCCTACTTACTTCCCACCACATCTTCAAAGTCAGCAACCAAAACTCACCTATTGCAACCCCTATTTCAACAACAAAACGCACACGTTTCAGCCCTTATTTTAGGACCCAAACATACGCATTTCAGCACTGTGTATAGAACGTGATTTCGACCTGCCATGGGTACAAACACCACTTTCGTGGTGTTGCCCCGCCAAAATACAGGTAGATTCGGAACGCTTTAAAAATCGACACCGTTGAATGCAAAAAAATACCAGCAGGCAATTATAATAAGCTGTACCAAGCATCATAACAGCATAGCATAACTCACCATAAGCAATCCATCATCAAACCAAACATCATAACCAATGTACATTTTTAAGGAATACATGTATAAGATGTTGATTAAAAGGCTCAAAATTCAGTTCATCATAGCCTAATTTATTTGGCATGCCGAAAAGGAATACATCACGGAAAAAAGGTTATCCACAACCCATGACCCTAGCATATCAAATTGACAGCAAGTATGAGGCTCAAAATAAAGCTTAATAATAAAAAAGGTGGACATCCGGCATGGCTGCAAACACAACAGTTTACCTAGCCAAGACACGGACGCACGCAACCTCAGTCAACATTGCTTGCATTAATCACAGCCTAGATGCCATATCAGGTGTGCACATTATATATACATAACAATAAGCTAGATTGTCGGAGCCCAACTTTTGGTCCAATCGGTTCGTCAAGCCCAAACCCTAAAAGATTGATTTGGTACCCGACCGATACTATTCAACGTATCTCACACCTTCTTATGAGGCTCATAATAAAGCTTAATAATCAAAAAAGGTGGACATCTACGATGGCTGCAAACACAACAGTCATGTTGAAATAGCGAAGGTCTACAAATATAGCAGCAAAAGCGAACAACATCCATGGCTGCAACCACCACTCGGGTAAGGTTGCCCCACCAAGATACTACCGTTGCTAAATCACGATCTTGAAATTTATAAACAACGGTAACTATCATCATTGCCTGTATGTATGTGTTGGGCATTAAATGGGTGAAACACTTCGTCATCATTCCCTTGACAAATAAACAACATCCACTTTAATGAAAGTACATTTACCGGACTACCCACCACAAAAACCAAAGTATCTTAGTAAACAAATCGAAATCCAAATACTTTAGCACACATCATTTTTTACCTAATCTAGGATGCTTTTACAAATCATACACCTAAATTTATACCAAAGCATAAGAAGGACAAACATTTGTACAACTAATCCCCATTAGTTATATCACTCAATCCTAAACATAACAAAATCATAGTTTAGGAAAAACTAACAATATCTAAAATTGAAAAAACCCTAATTTAAAAAATCAGTCATTAACCCCAAATTAATGAAATCTCCAAATTACAATACTATCAACCCTAGACATAACAAAGGATCTACAACCAAAACTAAGGAAACCCAAAATCAGTAAACCCTAAATTACCAATCCTTAACACGAAAACAAAAAAAAGACCAAATTACAATAAAACCCTAATTTGAAAATCTACGACCTTATCAACCCTAATCAAAACCACCAAATTCTACTGACATGAACATCGTAACAAAAAAGTAAAAAATAAAAATAAACCAGTTTAGAGAGAGATTTAGTTTGCTGGGTTTGATGAGAAGATGAATCTAGAACGGATGGATGTGGCTAAAAAAACCCAACTACTTTACATTGTACCAAACGGATTCATACAACCACAAAATAGATCTAACCCATTAAAATAATACCACCACTGTAGACTTCCCTGTAGCAACACTCACAACAATCACTATAGATCTTTCGGAGTCGGATGGGTTTGTTTTTTTTACGTGCCGAAACCTGAGAGTGAATGAGAGAGAGATGTGATTATGAAACGGATCCGGGGCAAGTTAGTTTAGGCAGGTTGGCACCATGGACCCCTAAAGGTCTATGGAGAACAGTCCTTGCTTTTTATACTTTACTTATATATATATATATATATATATATATAATATATATATTATATATATATATATATATATATATATATATATATATATATAATATATATATATATATATATATATATTTCATATTTCTTTTAGTTTACGCAGCTTTTTTTCACCCAAACTCTTTTTGTTCAAAACCATTTAGAAAAAATGATACATAATTATAATACACACATTTATTAAACTTTGTAATACCCGTTACATAAATTATTTATTGAGGGGATCCAAACACACTCTTTGTGTTAGAGATACTTTGAGTAATACTAACTAGCACGCGAAATTTACTAGCTAATACTAAGAAGAGATTGTATGTAAGGTATATGAATGGAACAATGATATGTATGAACAATGAAGACAGTGTATAACCAAAATGATTCAATATTATTATCAATAATACGAGTGATTTATGTTATCACCAGGGTTACAAAACCTTGAATCTCTCTAAAAAACAATCGTACATAAACTCTAACCTAGGGCCTCCTTTTATAACACAAGGAGTCCTTTACAAGTAAACTAGCATTCGTATCAATCTATATCTAGAAGATATACACAATATATTTTCTATACTTATCACATTACACGTTTTCATAATATAAGCAGTACAAACATCTTGTACTTACAGTACTAAGTCAGTTAGTACTGATAGTGCAATCTTCAGCAGTCTTCAACTTAAGCTTGACAATTTGTACTGTTAGGTTTAATTCCCAACAATCCTCCCTTAAACTTATGATTTCTCTCCAAATCACTAAGTTTCTTCGAATTAAACTTCAACTCTGATGATGGGGGAATTCTTCCAAACAATATGAAGTCAATCTTTTGGTTCTAGCTTTTCTTTGTTCTGCAAGATTGATTATCTTTCTAACTAGCTCATCTGCCATCTCAGAACCTTCTTCAACCTTGAGTGTTACTGATAGCATAGACATAAGCACTACTGGTCTCAACGGATAATCTTTCTCTACCAGCATATATATCTTCAAACCATCTTTTGTAGCAATCTTGTGAACTCCACAAGTATCAAATAATTCCCATGTAATTTCCTTGACTTGTGCTTGAAACCTCCAAATTTGTTCTCCTCCATCTGGTTCATATAACCTTTTCAATTGAACCCACAATTCCTTGTCTTTATCATCAAGAGGATCCGAGACTTTGAATATTTCCTGTACTAAACTCCATAACTTGTTGAGATCTTCCCTGTCAAATCCTCTGAGCATATCTTCAAATAACTTGTAGTTCTCAGTTTTTCCTCCAACTCTTATAACTTTGCATCCTTTCATCCTTCCTTCTGTGAATACCTCCCAGTCTATGATTGGATGCTTTGCTTGGAGTGGACTGACATTTGTAGATTCAGGTATCACTACAATCATGTTCTTGAGCTGTTCATGTGATAGACTCTCAGTTGCAGTCTTTGGCTTCTTTGATTTATCTGATTCCAACAACTCAGGTCTTCTTTTCTCTCTTTTACTTTCTTCAGGATCATATATGAACTCCTTTGGGACTGGCTTGTTAATTCTTGCATAAGCTTCATAATAAGCTTTTTCTATCTCAGCATCTGATCTTCCTTTGAAGTAACTTTGCTTCCAATAAGCTTGATTCTTCAAAAAGCTCTTCATGAAGCTTATCTGCTCTTTCTTAGAAGGCATCTTCTTCTTATAACCTTTCTTCTTTTTATCCTTAATTTTCTGCAATAGATCATCTAAAGCCAGTTCCTTATTCTTTGATAGGATGAAACTAGTGAGCATAGCTGACCTTTCTTCTACACTTAGACTCTCATCTTCTACAAGTTGTACTGCCCTTGCCTTCACTATAGGATCTGTATCAATCAAGTATTGTAGTTGTTCTTCAAGTGATTCTTGAGCAATAGCAGCATCTGTTTCCATTCTTTCTTTTTCCAATCTTTTAGATTCCATAAAACCAGCTACTTCATCCTCATAGACTTTCCTTGCCACTTCTGCATCATAGTCAATCTGCATTTGAGTTCTGGGCTTGATCTTCTTAGGCTGTGGCTCATCTTCTTCAACCAGAATCCCTTTTCCCTTATCCTGAGCAGTTTGTACTGCTACTTCAACTTCAACAGTACCTTTTTGTTTCTGATCCGTACCACTTTGTTCATCACTTTGCTCTCCGTTACCACGAGCAGTACCTTCTTGTTCATTATTATTACCACCAGTAGTACCCTGTTCTTCAAAATCCAAAGTCCTCCCCTGAGTTTGAGATCCTGTTTTCCTTGATTTCCTCCCCTGTTTGGGAGAATCATCACCATCATCTGAACTATCATCTGAACCAGAATCAGAGGAACTAGTAGACACCACCATTTTAGATTTCTTCCTCTTAAGTTGAGCTTCTAAATTCTTTACTCTGAGGAGTAGCTTGGTGTAGACCTTGGAAAAGTTCCTTTTATGACTAGAGAGTTCTTCTTCCAGGGACACCACCTTTTTTGACAATTGTGTACAAAGAACCATCAATTACTATAGTTTAATACTGCCCTCATCACTTCTAGTTGTGTTACCTGCTAGGAGAGGTGAATCAAGGGGTGTTAGGGATTCGACACACGGTTAAGGTGGTTAAACCTTTTGTACTTTGTGTGTATGATATATTGAGTGAATATGATTAAGTATGCGGAATCTACTTAATCACACTTAGAAGGTTATTATGGTTATGGAAATGGAACAGTTGTGTTTGTTATATGTCAATGAACAAATGAAAGATTATCACCAAATGATTCAATATTATTAAGATAATAATACGAGTGATCTTGAGTTATCACTAGGGTTACAACCTTGAATCTTAAGTTTTTCTTACTTGTGATATTTTTGTGTTTGTTCTTGTTCTAACCGTTATGAAAGTTCTAAGTATTCAACAACCACTTTTAGACACATACATATCACTAGTCTAAGATCTTATTTTATAGTCCAAGAAGATCTTTACAATATTGCTTAAAGTCTTGATAAACTACTTGCTATGATAATACGTGTGTCAGTCAATAAGATACATCTTGTATCTATGTTTACAACTTGTTCTGTGAATATAACATTATGACTGATCACATGGGGTAAGATATTATCTACCGTATATTGTTGACTTAAATACACATAATATCTTTTCATACTTATCCACTCAGCAGCAGAAAGTACTTTAGCAGCAGCAATGTTAACGCTAGCAGCAGAATCCCTCAGCAGTAGAATGTTTAAGCCTAGTAGCAGAATCATTTAACGCTAGCAGCAGAATCAAATGTTAGCAGCAGGAACCAAATGCTCTAGCAGCAGAATCACACTTAGAATATTTCTTTGAATAGAACCCGATATTAAACTTCTTGAATATTTAATTCCCAACTATCCTCCCCTAAACATGTGAATCCATTTCAACATGTTTCTGAATTAAATTATGGATTGTGAAGATCTTTCAAACACTTCTGTTCTTCAAGATTGAATATCTTTCTTAGTAACTCATCTGCTTTGATCTTTGACTTTAACAATATCAATACACATCTTTAGTCTTCAAACATTGACCTAAAAGATGGTTCAATTTCCTTGGATGGAGGAATTATAAGTGGCAATGATGCTGTGTATCTTGGATGCTTGTTTCAACAAGTGAAATCATCTATCAGCATGCCTTTGCAAGTGATGAACAAACGTGGTGAACTGAAATTGAAACTGAAAGCTTTCTTCGTTTGACCTAGATAGAACTTTCTCCTTTGGAATGTTCTTGTCATTTTCAACCTCCATGTCATCATCTTGTATGCTCTTGTCTTTTCCTCCTTTTAAATTGGTTAATCTTCCAACTTTATTTCCTCCCCTGAGATGCAAATAACATTTCCTCCCCTGATTAGAAGATCTCTCACCATCATCCCATCATTATCTGATCTACCAATGTGAACTTGTTTTCAGACAATGTTGTACATGAAGCCATCAATTCCTTAAAAGTTTAAGTTGCTGCCCCCATCACTTCTAGGTGTGTTAACTCCTATGAGAGGTAATTCATGGGGCATTTGATTCATGGTCCATCAATGGATGGTTTTTCTGAATCCTTTGAAAAATCCTTGTTTAAGAAATTATTTGACTTAGCAGTATGTTCATGATTTTGAGAATTGAAAAATCACACTGCTTTCAACCATTTTGAAGGGATTAAGTGTATAACAGACACTTAATCAAAATTTTGGTTTAAAGCAACCTCTGGTTGTGTGAGAACCAATGTTTTCAGTTATAAATAACTACCTGTGTGCAGATAAACCTATTCAAAAGGCTTTCTTGACAGGGTTTCCAGCTCATAGTAATTGTTACCTCTAACACAAGTGTTAGATTCACCTTTACTAGCTATTCTTTCTATCAAATGTCCTTAGACTTTCTCATTGTACTTATAAGTAAAAAATGATAGAAAGTGAGTTGAGTCAGTTACTATCTGACCAACTAAGTCATCAATTCAAACTGAAACATCATAATTAAGTTTCAAGAAAGAAGTTTTAAGGAGGTTTGAAATTTCTAAACTTTTTCTATCATAAACATATTATGTCAGGAACTAGTATCTCAATTATGCTGCTCACATATTTCACTTGAAAATATCCTTTTGTGTTCACATGATCTTACCTGAAATTGTTAGTCTAAAACCAAAAGAACAATGTACAAAGTACTTGTCTTGTATTAGAATAATCATAGGACTAACTGTATGAATGACACAAATTAAATTTGTACTAGTAGCACAAACTTTTGTAATAGCAGTAGTATCTTTTAAAGCCAGCAGCACAACCAAAATTTTATTTACAAAAACACAAAGTTTAAAATCATTGAGGATTAAGCATTCCAATACTTGCTACCAAGTACTGAAACCTTCCAACATCAAAAGCTTTGGTTAGTAGATCTGCAAAATTGAATTCTGAAGCAATTTTAAGAACTTGAATTAATCTTTTCTCATTGCAGTCTCTTATAAAGTGATGTCTAATTTCAATGTGTTTTGTTTTAGAATGTTGTACTGGATTTTTAATAATACAAATAGTACTACTATTATCAATATGAATAACAGTGTTCATGAAATTGTACCCATAGTCAAGAAGTTGGTTTTGAAACCATAAGACTTGAGCACAGCAACTAGCAGCAGCTACATATTCAGCTTCAGTTGTTGAAGTAGCCACAGTTGTTTGCTTCTTACACTACCATGAAATAAGTCTACACCCAAGGAATTGACATCCTCCAGTTGTTGACTTTCTGTCCAAGCTAGCACCAGCATAATCACTATCCAAAAATGCTACCAAATCAAAAGGTGATTCTCTAGAATACCATAAACCCAACCTTGGTTGACCTTTGAGATATCTAAAAATCCTTTTAACTGCTGTTAAATGAGAAACCTTTGGAGTTACTTGAAATCTTGCACAAACACAAAC
Organism: Artemisia tridentata subsp. tridentata; assembly: GCA_021014915.2. Classification (NCBI taxonomy): domain Eukaryota; kingdom Viridiplantae; phylum Streptophyta; class Magnoliopsida; order Asterales; family Asteraceae; genus Artemisia; species Artemisia tridentata. Next base: position 327,956,556 of record CP139504.1, on the reverse strand, counting down.
AGAGAACATGATGTCAGGTCTTGATGATGTGAGATACATCAAAGATCCTATCATAGATCTGTATGTGTGTACATCTACATTTTCTCCATCTAAGTCTTTTAGAAGAGGCTTCTCAGAGTCCATTGGTGTGCTTGCCATTTTTGAATCAGCAAAGTTGAACTTCCTTAGTATCTCAGCAACATATTTATCTTGACTAATAAATATGCCTTCATATGACTGTTTAACTTGCAAACCCAAAAAGAATGTAAGTTCCCCCATAGAACTCATCTGAAACTTATCATGCATAAGTTTCTCAAACTCTAAACACATTTCTTTCCTAGTAGATCCAAAGATAATGTCATCCACATACACCTGCACTAACAGAAGATCCTTCTTGTGCTGTTTGATGAAAAGTGTCTGATCAATCTTTCCTCTTTGAAATCCATTCTCTTTTAAATAGGAAGCCAGTGTTTCATACCAAGCTCTAGGTGCCTGATGAAGGCCATAAAGAGCCTTTACAACTCTGTACACTTTGTCTGGATGGTCAGGATCAATGAACCCTGGAGGTTGTGAGACATACACCTCTTCTTCAATTGTGCCATATAGAAATGCACTCTTGACATCCATTTGGTAAACTGTGAAGCCTAAAAATGAAGCATAAGCTAAGAAAATCCTATTTGTCTCAAGTCTTGCTACTGGAGCAAAAACTTCATCATAGTCTATACCTTCTTGTTGTGTGTACCCTTGGGCTACTAATCTAGCCTTATTCCTAATCACTAAACCCCTTTCATCCCTTTTATTCTTGAAAACCCATCTAGTGGCAATTACCTTTGCATTCTTAGGTAAATCAACTAGCACCCAAACTTTCTGAATCTTGAACTGAAGAAGCTCCTTTTGCATAGCTTCCACCCAGCTTGAATCATCTAAGGCTTTCAGAATGTTCTTTGGTTCAGCTTGTGAGAGAAAACATACAAACAAGCAAGAGTTTGAAAACTCATGCTGCTTTGAAGCATAAAGGGCATCAAGAAGCCCTTGTTAGTCTGAAGACATCAATTGTTGTCTTGTCTTCACACCTGATTGTACATCTCCAATCACATTATCTAGGGAGTGGACTTTGTGAATTCTTGTTTGTGGAGTAGAAGGAACTTGATAATTTGATGGAAGATTGTTGAAATCCACCTCATTGTCTGAGAATTCTGCTTCATTTGTTTCTGAAGGGCCAGCAGCAGAATCATTTGGGCTTAGCAGCAGGAACGTTAAGCCTAGCAGCAGAATCACCAGCAGAAACAATTTGTTGTTCCTGAGTTCCATCTTCTTTCGTTTCATCTTCAACACCTTCTTTAGCTTTGCCAGAAGAAGATTCATCAGTTGTTGAAGTTGATTCCACACTTGTAAAGCCCGAATTTCTTAACGCGTAAAATGTCCAAAATACCCTTATAATTTTAAACTTTTGAAGAACGTTTAACTTAAGCTTCTAAGACTTCGATACGTGAACGAGATTCATTATGCGTATAAATAATAAAACTTAGAATAAAAAGGAACCATACACATTTGTATTATCATACAACTTTATGTAACTTGAAAATTTCACAATATGGTAACTAGATTTGGTCACACGTTTTAATAAGGCCATGGGCCGAATTTTTGTTTGTTTTGTACACGAAGTTAAAGAGTCTAGCCTAATTTGAAGATATGATTAATTTATCACATTTACTCCTTCCACAAATTTCGGCAATTTACCTCATTTATCTCTTCCATATCTCTTCTAATAACCGAATATTTATTCACCCAAAACAAAACACAGAAAACCCTAAGTAACACTGGTGGCGGCACATTCTTTCTTTCCCATTTTCAATCACTAAAATCGATTACAAGGCTTCATGAAAGGCGTTTGATTTGTATCCTTTTGATTCTCTCTTGAATCAGCGCCCCTAAACCTAACGAGAGGGATTATGAGCAGCCTATATCTCCTTTTTCGTAAACCTTGCTCGAAATTCTCAACATGTGTACATGGTGTCGGCGTTCATGATCATGTCGGAGTATGGTTCTGTTACATTTTGGAGTTTTGCTTCGGTTCGCATTCGGTCCGAGTTCGGTTCGGTTATGGTTCGCAGTTGGGTCAAGGTTTTGTTCACGTTATCCTTGCTCGTGTTCGGGTTTGTTCGGGTCGCGGTTTGTGTTACGATCAGTTTTGGTTGTGCATGGAGGAAGGAGGTGAAGCGTGGGTATAAACGGGTGATCGGTGTAGTGATCGTGGTAGCTTGGCGTGATCGCGAGATTGATCGTCGCTGGTTTTGGGTTTCGATAAGGGTTGCTTTGTGGTCCTTTTCTGTGATCCTTGGTCTCGTTATACTCAACTAGAAGGTATCCTCCATCGTTCTTGTTTCGAAACCTACTCGACCAATATATATATGTGTCATATGAAATCAAAAATGAAAACCTGTTAACAAGAATGAGAATCTGTAAACACATATGTATACACTATACTAAAGGAAAAGATGGTCATGCATGTATAAGTTATGAATAAAAGATGTGCATGCATGTTATTTGAATAAGAGCTTACATGAAATCAGTGAACATATCACATAAAATGACCAACCAACATAAAATGATAGATGAGAAACTCTCATGAAATATTTATCGCATGAAATGACTAAACGCATATTTCGACTTGAGGTTAAAAGGACTGTTCAAATTTGGTTAAATGCAAGTTTTTGATCTCTTCTATTTGAATAAGAAACTAATATTAATATAATGATTTGGAAAGAAGAACATACATGTTTTACTGAATTATATAACTGATATAATAAGTACAAATGGAGTGCGTAGTGTGATCAGTGAGATGGTCGCATGCATGTTTTAGGAATCGAAATAAAAGAATAGAAAATGTTTCGATCTAAAATGGTCAAGACTTGTTTTGTTTCAAAAATTAATAGGTGTTCGGTTTATAAATTAAAGTAAAAAGGTTCGATTTGTAATTTAAAACAAAGGGTTAATTCGGAGGGTGTCGTGTGTATATGAATGAAGTGAAAAGATGTCGGGTTATAAACAAGTCTTAAATGATTCTATAAAAATCTTGGGTCATCGCGGCATCAATATTAAAATCGTGGGTACGTTAATAAAATTTTAATGACGGGGTCCAAAATTATTATCTTAAAATTAATTTATTTAAATAGACTTTAAAATAATTTTATTTGACTTTTAATATTTAATTTTGTTAAATTACATGTTAGACCCTAAACTATTATAAAGTGTCATAATTGGAGTTTAACTTATAATAATGGTTAATTGGAATACTTAACTTAATAAAATGTTAAAACTTGCTAATACGAGAAAAGTACTAAATCGAGGAACTTACTAAACATGGAAAGTTACTATTTTTGGAAAGCTGCTATGAACGGAAAGTTACTAAAAATGAAAAGCCGACTAAAACAAGTAATCTGATTTAAAATAAGTTATTAATAATAAGCCGATCATTAATTCCTGTAGATCCGCCGAAGAGGGAGTAGTTGCCATATTCGTTTGCTTTCTGTGGTTTGGTGTTTGCTTTGCATAAGGTACAGATACTCTGCCCTTTTCAGTAAGGGTTCTCATATTCTATACATTGATTTTGAGTTATGATTCAGTTAAGATTTCCTAAACCTTTGCTATGTCCCCTACGCTTTGATTCGTTTGTTTGATTCGTTATCCATAATTCGTTATGATACTTTTGATTATGATCTGAGCATAGTTTATCTGACCTATGCCTTTGCCAAGTTGCTCTAAAGTTCTAAACTATTTTTGTGAGAAACTAAGACTTTGGAATGATTTGCTAAACTAAGGATTTTGAAATGGTTTACTAACTAAGGTGTTGAACTACTTGTTTTGAACTATCTTTTATGAAGACTATTTTAATGACTGTCTTTATGAAACCAATTTAAAGACCATTTTAATTAAATACCTTGATTAAGCTTTCTAAAATGAATCTTTTGAATAAAGACTTTGAAGATGGACCCTTGGATAAAGACTTTGAACTTTAATTAAGATCCCCTTTGTTTTTAAAACTATGATATGAACTTTAGAAGACCTTGGTGAACCACTCTATTATGAACTATTCGATATGAACCCTTTTCTATGGACCTTGTGATATGACTTTGAGATGCACCTTTTGATATATGACCTTTTGTGATGACTTTGAGACCTGACTCTTAGTTTGATACCCGAGCCATTTTATGTTACCTAGCCAGGAAGGTAACCTGGCCATGTCTGTGATGCACCACTGGCATGACTCCCGTGTGGGGGAGTGATTTCTCACACCGTCCCTTTTATGATTTTCTGCCATGGCTACTATGATTTTGGGATGACTTTGAGTTTGGGGGCGTATAGGTTGCAATCCTAGATTTGTATGTTTAGTGGATTTAACTATGACTTTGAGTTTATGACTTTGAGGTGACTGGTACTGTGTGCAATACACGCCTTTCACAATTTCTGGGAGCTGATCACTCCACCCATTTGATACATGAGGACACCCCTCATATTATCTGGTTGCCTGAGAGGTATCCCCTCTGATTGTGAGATTATGATATTGACGGCTTATGCCTTTGAGATATGACTTTGAGTTTGGGCTCGTGGTGGATGACTATCCTTTCTTTCCCTTATATTATTTCTTTTGTTTATTCCTTATGATATTCCCCAATGCACTACACTTCAGTTTTGTTTCATTATCATTACTTTGTCTATGTATCTGTTCACTGAGCTTTTTAAGCTCAGCCGCACGTTTTCTTTTCGTGTGCGGCAGGTTATAAGCAGGACGACGGGTTTGGGTATGAGTGAAGAGACTTTTGGACTTAGAAGACTTTGATAGTTATTCTGAAGTAGAGATCATTAGAAGGAGTTGCTTTTGCAGACTTAGTGTTTAGCTTTTGTTTCCATTGTAACCTTGTAAATTTCAGAATTTCATTTGTAACCTTTGAGAATTTTTGTATTACTTGGAATGTATGCTTTGTTTTGATCTGATATGAAACCATTAGTGTGATACCTTTACCCTTGTCGGGTTGGGGTGTTACAATTATGGTATCAGAGAGACAGGCTGCGATTCGTAATACATTTACCCTTGGCCTGTGTAAGTTAGGACCACTAGGTTCCCTGTAGGCGCTCGTAAGACAACCTTTGAAACTTTACCTTAGGATTCCCCATAGGAACCTAAGTTATTACCAGTGAGGAATGGGTAGACTAAGACATTTATGTAAGTATCATTTGCTTCCGCATCACTCTGATCGTGCCTTTGCTCTTAGATAAGCCTTATAAAGACTTTTGTTTCAGAAGTTAGAAGTTTTGCAACTTAAACTTAGTAACCGAGTAAGTTTGGAATACCTCGGAAACCTACCTGGATACCTTACACATTTAAGTTTCACCTTAAGATTTTGATCTCCGCCTCCGATTTGTTTGATAAGCTGTTTGACACCTTTTCGACCATATCGTAGGTCATTCAACCACAATGTGTTCGACACATTCTGTGAATTCATTACTTATGCTGGGTATGAATGTATCATCCGATACTACTTAACTCTGTATGATCCATTACTACTCCTATGAGAATTCTGGTAATTATGAACCACAAATATAAGAAGTTTTGTTTCCTCTCTTTGAATGATGAACCTTGTTCTGCCAACCATTTCCTTTGGAAGGATATGATCTAAATACTATCTCTGTATGGATTTGTTAACTAAGTATGATGATGCTGATAACTGAGATTCTGTACATCTCACAATTGACAATTATACGATGTTCGTATTACCAATGATACACATCCTACCTGTTACTTATGCTAAGAAGCTAAACGAAATTCCCACACATTGAACTGTTCGTTTATCCATCCCAACACTTTTGTTGAATCATGTACTTGACTCTGGTATCTGAACTATATGTATGATTTGACGACTGTATTCACTCTATGATCCTTTGACCTTGATATGTCTGATTGTACGGTCTTTTGGGACTGGGTGGCTATTCGTAAAGCTACCATAGACTACCGTATCTGGAATGTGACCTTAACAATCTGCTTCACCCTATTTCGTTATGATGACTCTCTACATCTACTAAAATTTCTGCCACTATGGAAACACCAACCCCGAACTCATATGATTATCAAGTTTTTCCTGAAAACCATTATTATCAACCCTTAGAAGGTTCTGCTATTGGGAAATATTTTGTTGTACGAAGATTTTCCGGTATTCTCTGATGAACCTTTTGGTACTCCTTCCTGCTTAGGAACTAGAGTGGGCATTGAACTGATCTCAGTTGAAGAAACCATGGTGCCATAGAAGTTGAGAGATTGAAGGAGCTGATGGAATATGATTTTTGTTAACCCTGGTGATTCTCTTTGGATGCTCTTGTTTGTTTATGAAGAAGAACGAGAGAAGTATGCGATGACGTATCGACTATCGTGAACTTAAACGTACCACTATCAGTAATCATTATCTGTTTCCGCGTATCAATAATTATTTTGGTCTTCCTTTGAAACTCCGCATCTGATTGCATCATTTTAGATTTGAAGGACTGAAGAAGCAACCACAAGAACTTCTAAGAAGGGGGTTAACTAACCGAGAGTAACCTCTGTGAAGTAGTTCAGTTCTTGAAGAAGAAGGAAGGCGATGTAAAGTGATGTGAAAATTCCCTGAGATGATTTCGGAAGCTGCCTTTGCATTCGATATAATATTTATGAGTTCTAATGATGCCAATGGTGTTGGCTAGAATAATCATGTTTTCGCGTGTTTTGGACAAATTGTCATAATATGACATTGTGTTGTGTTCTGAAACGAAAGAAGAACATAGAGATTATTGGTGAGATGACCCTTTGTTCTGGAAGAGAAATTTGATTGACGTTCAGAAAGCATAGTAGACAACACTACCCTGTATAATGTGAAGACAGAGTTTTCACAAGAGGGACCAAGATCGAAGACCGTTATCGGAGTTAGAAACCTGGTGGAAGAATAGTAGAAGGTGGTTGCGACAAGCATTACCATGGAAGAAGCATATAAGAAGAAGAGAGGAACTGGGATAGTGCTCAATCATACAACACGTGAAGATTTCAGTTTGGACATCAAGACAACCAGACCAAAGAAGACGAACCATTCAACACACAACCTGGAGTCGACAACAACACCATGTACCTTAAAACCTGGAGCTATGTTAGAAGACCTGTCGAAGACACGCAGTCTTGTTTCTCTATTCATTTTAGTTGTACTAAGATGAATTGAGAGCAGAAGCAGACTTGCGGATGGAGAGATGCACAGTGATCGTGTCAGAGACTGCCGTTACGATGCCACAATACCAAGAGGAGTTGCTGAAGGCTTGAGGAACCAGACTCGAGTTTTTAAATTCTTTTAATCATGAGGTAAGATGGACAAGAGTAAACAGACTACTCCAACTTGGAAGAAATTTTGAAAATTGTATTTGAGTGGACGGATTTTGAAGCGGACATTTGTGTTTAGACGAGATGATTCCATAAGGATTGACGCTATTGATGACATACCTTAATTCTGATTGACATTCTCGAATTTTCGTTACTCTTCGAGTAATTTCGTTCTCTTAGTTATGTTGTTTTATTCTGGAGACCTCTGAGACTGTAGGTGGACTAGGTGGATTAGAAAAGTTTGTGTTGTTCACGACTTGAGATAAAGTATGACCATCATGAGGGCATATGTATATGATGCCAGTATTATGACGTCTGGCCAGCGTGATAATACTTACATCATATAACGTGCACTTATTGTGGGCATAGGATATTTTGAGAAGTGCCTTAGTGGAAACTTAGATTTCTGTTTTCGTTTGCGATGATCTACGAATAGTGAGACTTTAGGATTCTTTCGACCTATATGTTTGATCTTCCTTATCGCCGTATGATTTAATATAGTTGATCCTCGAGAATATATTTGTTGACCTTTGGTATCTTGATAATGATATTCGGGTTCATTGTAGAGCTTTCTACCGGCCGATGTTATCGATTGAATTGTCTTCTATTCACTTGAATGACATTGTTCCTTTTGAAGTGTACACATGTGTTTTGCTACCTATACGATTCACGCCTCTGAGGCCGTTACTTTTGGATTGTTTGATTAAGGACCGGATTTATATGGAACCAAATTTGGACTGTTTGATTCTTGTACGTTTCGGCGGAGGTTTCCTATCGTCTAACTCTACCTCCTCAGCTGTCGCATGTTCATAACATCTTCCGAGTATCTCTTACGAGGGAATAACTCTTATCATTCCTTGCATGTGACACCCTACTTGTTTGAATTGAAGCCACTTGATACATTTCTTTGGTGTGAAACGGAAAACCATATTAGATCGACAAGATAGGGTCATGAGAAACCAAGTTTTCATGTTTTGCATAATTTGATACGTCTTCATTTCGTTATGTTTCAATTTCGCGGACAAAATTTTCTTTTTAGAGGGGAAGAATTGTAAAGCCCGGATTTCTGAACGCGTAAAATGTCTAAAATACCCTTATAATTTTAAACTTTTGAAGAACGTTTAACTTAAGCTTCTAAGACTTCGATACGTGAACGAGATTCATTATGCGTATAAATAATAAAACTTAGAATAAAAAGGAACCATACACATTTGTATTATCATACAACTTTATGTAACTTGAAAATTTCACAATATGGTAACTAGATTTGGTCACACGTTTTAATAAGGCCATGGGCCGAATTTTTGTTTGTTTTGTACACGAAGTTAAAGAGTCTAGCCTAATTTGAAGATATGATTAATTTATCACATTTACTCCTTCCACAAATTTCGGCAATTTACCTCATTTATCTCTTCCATATCTCTTCTAATAACCGAATATTTATTCACCCAAAACAAAACACAGAAAACCCTAAGTAACACTGGTGGCGGCACATTCTTTCTTTCCCATTTTCAATCACTAAAATCGATTACAAGGCTTCATGAAAGGCGTTTGATTTGTATCCTTTTGATTCTCTCTTGAATCAGCGCCCCTAAACCTAACGAGAGGGATTATGAGCAGCCTATATCTCCTTTTACGTAAACCTTGCTCGAAATTCTCAACATGTGTACATGGTGTCGGCGTTCATGATCATGTCGGAGTATGGTTCTGTTACATTTTGGAGTTTTGCTTCGGTTCGCATTCGGTCCGAGTTCGGTTCGGTTATGGTTCGCAGTTGGGTCAAGGTTTTGTTCACGTTATCCTTGCTCGTGTTCGGGTTTGTTCGGGTCGCGGTTTGTGTTACGATCAGTTTTGGTTGTGCATGGAGGAAGGAGGTGAAGCGTGGGTATAAACGGGTGATCGGTGTAGTGATCGTGGTAGCTTGGCGTGATCGCGAGATTGATCGTCGCTGGTTTTGGGTTTCGATAAGGGTTGCTTTGTGGTCCTTTTCTGTGATCCTTGGTCTCGTTATACTCAACTAGAAGGTATCCTCCATCGTTCTTGTTTCGAAACCTACTCGACCAATATATATATGTGTCATATGAAATCAAAAATGAAAACCTGTTAACAAGAATGAGAATCTGTAAACACATATGTATACACTATACTAAAGGAAAAGATGGTCATGCATGTATAAGTTATGAATAAAAGATGTGCATGCATGTTATTTGAATAAGAGCTTACATGAAATCAGTGAACATATCACATAAAATGACCAACCAACATAAAATGATAGATGAGAAACTCTCATGAAATATTTATCGCATGAAATGACTAAACGCATATTTCGACTTGAGGTTAAAAGGACTGTTCGAATTTGGTTAAATGCAAGTTTTTGATCTCTTCTATTTGAATAAGAAACTAATATTAATATAATGATTTGGAAAGAAGAACATACATGTTTTACTGAATTATATAACTGATATAATAAGTACAAATGGAGTGCGTAGTGTGATCAGTGAGATGGTCGCATGCATGTTTTAGGAATCGAAATAAAAGAATAGAAAATGTTTCGATCTAAAATGGTCAAGACTTGTTTTGTTTCAAAAATTAATAGGTGTTCGGTTTATAAATTAAAGTAAAAAGGTTCGATTTGTAATTTAAACAAAGGGTTAATTCGGAGGGTGTCGTGTGTATATGAATGAAGTGAAAAGATGTCGGGTTATAAACAAGTCTTAAATGATTCTATAAAAATCTTGGGTCATCGCGGCATCAATATTAAAATCGTGGGTACGTTAATAAAATTTTAATGACGGGGTCCAAAATTATTATCTTAAAATTAATTTATTTAAATAGACTTTAAAATAATTTTATTTGACTTTTAATATTTAATTTTGTTAAATTACATGTTAGACCCTAAACTATTATAAAGTGTCATAATTGGAGTTTAACTTATAATAATGGTTAATTGGAATACTTAACTTAATAAAATGTTAAAACTTGCTAATACGAGAAAAGTACTAAATCGAGGAACTTACTAAACATGGAAAGTTACTATTTTTGGAAAGCTGCTATGAACGGAAAGTTACTAAAAATGAAAAGCCGACTAAAAACAAGTAATCTGATTTAAAATAAGTTATTAATAATAAGCCGATCATTAATTCCTGTAGATCCGCCGAAGAGGGAGTAGTTGCCATATTCGTTTGCTTTCTGTGGTTTGGTGTTTGCTTTGCATAAGGTACAGATACTCTGCCCTTTTTCAGTAAGGGTTCTCATATTCTATACATTGATTTTGAGTTATGATTCAGTTAAGATTTCCTAAACCTTTGCTATGTCCCCTACGCTTTGATTCGTTTGTTTGATTCGTTATCCATAATTCGTTATGATACTTTTGATTATGATCTGAGCATAGTTTATCTGACCTATGCCTTTGCCAAGTTGCTCTAAAGTTCTAAACTATTTTTGTGAGAAACTAAGACTTTGGAATGATTTGCTAAACTAAGGATTTTGAAATGGTTTACTAACTAAGGTGTTGAACTACTTGTTTTGAACTATCTTTTATGAAGACTATTTTAATGACTGTCTTTATGAAACCAATTTAAAGACCATTTTAATTAAATACCTTGATTAAGCTTTCTAAAATGAATCTTTTGAATAAAGACTTTGAAGATGGACCCTTGGATAAAGACTTTGAACTTTAATTAAGATCCCCTTTGTTTTTAAAACTATGATATGAACTTTAGAAGACCTTGGTGAACCACTCTATTATGAACTATTCGATATGAACCCTTTTCTATGGACCTTGTGATATGACTTTGAGATGCACCTTTTGATATATGACCTTTTTTTGTGATGACTTTGAGACCTGACTCTTAGTTTGATACCCGAGCCATTTTATGTTACCTAGCCAGGAAGGTAACCTGGCCATGTCTGTGATGCACCACTGGCATGACTCCTGTGTGGGGGAGTGATAACTCACTACAGTCCTTTTATGCTTTTATGAAGGCGTACTTTTCTTTGAATACATTCTGTTTTGGGGAGCCAGTGGTTTCATACCAAGCTTATGTAATGTCATAATGAGTTTCAACTTGACATTTGATTGATGGCAGTCAGTGAACTGGGTCTGTGTGCATACACTCTTCTTCATTTGGACTAGAATCACTCACACCATTTGAAACTGAGTGAACCCTATATTATGGCTTTAGCTAGAGAAATCCTTATTGTCTCAATTATTGCTACTGGAGAACTTTATAGCTATACTTTTGATTGTGTGTCCTTGTGGCTACTAATCTGCTTTCCTTAATCATACTTTTTTTTATTCTTTGATAACCCCAGTGCAATTACTTCATTTTAGGTTCAATGCACAATACTTTGATCTATGAACTGAAGAGCTCTTTTCATAGCTCACCAGCAACTTTTAAATTTCTTGGTCAGCGGAGAGGAAATAAAGCAAGAGTTTGAGAACTATGCGTTTGAAGATAAGGGCACGAGCCTTTTGTCTGAAGACTAATTGTTGTTTGTCTTAACTAGAGTATCATTTAATACAGGAGTGCTTTGCTGACATTTTTTTTGTTTGAAGGCTTGTAATTTATGTAAATTTTTGAAATATCTTCTGAGAATTTTTCTTTGTAACCAGAGAATATTTGCTTAGACAGGAACTGTAAGCTTGAGCTTGATCCAACAGAAACATTTGTTGTGATACCTTGTTTCACCAAACCTTAGTTCGGAGTTCGGGTTGAGTTGATTCCACACTTGTACTTGACCATATTGGCATCCAAACATGATCTTGGTTTGTCTCCTTTTCTAATCTTGCCTTGCCTCATCTGTTGCTTGTGAACCTGGAAAATCATTAGTTTTTGCAACAACAGGCACATAATTCATTGGTTTGGTTAGAGTTTCAAGATCAAATAGCCATTTTGGTCCTTGACCTTCTACATTGGATTTATTCTCTAAAAACTCCACATGTAGATTTTCCTCTACAATCATAGTTCTTGTGTTGTATACACTAAATGCTTTGCTATTAAGAGAATATCCAACAAAGAATCCTTCATCTGCTTTACCATCGAATTTTCCTAAATGGTCTAAGGTATTGAGAATTGTCACATGACATCCAAAAGGTCTAAGAAATCCTATTGCAGGAGTTCTACCACTAAAAAGTTCATATGATGTCTTATTGTGAGGCTGTACAACTAAAACTCTATTTTGAACATAGCAAGCAGTGTTGACTGCTTCAGCCCAAAAAGTTATAGGAAGCTTAGAATCAGCTAACATAGTTCTAGCAGCTTCAATTAGTGTTCTATTCTTTCTCTCAACAACACCATTCTGTTGTGGAGTTCTAGCAACACTAAATTCTCTCCTAATACCCTTTTGTTTGCAGAAATCATCCATAACTCTATTCTTAAACTCTGTCCCATTATCACATCTAATGACTTTCACTTTTTAGTCTACTTGGTTTTCTATCTGTGTAATGAATGTCTTAAGGATGCTTGTAGTCTCATCCTTAGTAGATAGAAAGAAAACCCATGTAAATCTAGTATAGTCATCAATTATAACAAGACAATATCTCTTATGCATTATACTACTTACTGAAACAGGTCCAAATAAGTCCATATGAAGCATAGACAATGATTGATTAATAGAGTTAAAATCTTGGGCTTACAAGTGGCTTTGTGTTGTTTGCCTTTAAGACAAGCAATGCATGTTTGATCATTTTCAAATCTTTTGTGAGGTAAACCTCTTACCAAACCATTCTTAACAATCTGATTTATGGTTTTGAAATTAATATGACCAAGCCTTCTATGCCATTTCATTGATTCATCCAATGTGGCCTTTGCAACAAGACAAGTTAAATCCTTTTTAGGAACAATGTTCTTCATGTCAACACTGTACATATTGCCCTTTCTAGGAATTTTAAGAAGTACTTGACTTTCATAAGGCATCTTAAAATCAGGAGAAAGTACAAGACATTCAGTCTCACAAAAAAGAACTTTGTTCTTTTTGTCACACATTTGTGAGACACTAAAAAGATTATAATTTAGCTCTTTTACATAGTACACATCTTCAAAATTTAAATTTCCAGTTTTAATGGTACCTTTACTGGAAATTTTGCCACCAACACCTCCTCCAAAGGTAACATAGCCACCATCTAATGTTTGAAAATCAGAAAGATAGGACTTGTTGCCTGTCATGTGCCTAGAACATCCACTATCTGAGTATCCTTGATCCTCTTGTTGATCAATTGAATGTTCCTACACATAAATGAGAAGTATTAGTTTCTTTTGGGGACCCAAGCCATTACTGACTTAGATCTGCCTCTTGCATCAATGTAATTTAATCTTTTAAGGACAGTTGATGCAACATTGGATTTAAGAATCCAACATGCTGAGGCCTTAACAGCATTTGCCCTGTTTCCCTTAGCAGCAGAATGAACTGATTGCTTAGCAGCAGGAACTGCTAGCTTTTCAGTTCTACCCTTTGGTTTCCAAACTTGTTTTTGAACCACTGCTTTTGTTTGAATGGGCCTTAGAACAGTCTTTGGTGCATGCTTGAAAAATGTTTTTGCACTCTTAGCTGTTGATTTTGGGTTAACAGTCATAAATGGTCGAGCAGCAGGAACAATTAGTCTAGCAGCAGGAACCATTTGTCTACCAGCAGGATCTGTGTTTGAGATAGACTTGTTTGAGACTGTTCTGGGTTTTGTTCTATTAACACTAGAACTAGAGTGAAAGTGAGTTTGAGGAGTTTGCCTTTTGAAATTCACCCTATTGTTTTCATACCCAGTTACCCAATGGTTGCAGAAAGCTGCAAGATGGTCAAAACTACCACATGTGTAACAAGCTTTGTTATAAAAAGCAAAGTCATCACCTATTTGGTTAGACTTGAGGTTATTCCAATTTCTTTGGTTACCTCTGGGCTTGCTAGTGGCTCTATATTACTCACAATATCTAACTGGTTGCCTAACATGCTTAATGTTTGATTTAGGCTTAGCAGTATTGTGTTTGACTATCTTAGGAACACTTGTTCCTACTTTCTTAACCACTTCAGGTTTAGACATAACCTGTTCTTCTTCATCACTATCAGTTGTATTATCCTCAACAACTATAGCATCTCCTTTCTTAACAAAGGACACCTTGTCCTGATAAAGTAAAGTTTTATCTAAACTTTCACTTACTTTTTCTATCTTAGGACTCTTAGTGGCCTTAGAACCATATTCCATTATTGGTTCTTGAAACTTAGCAAAACCTGTGTGTGCTCGGTCAACACCTGGAGGTGAAGGAACACCTTTATATGGTGGAGGAACAAATTTGTATCCTAAACCAGACTTAGCTTTATCGATTACTTGAGCTTCCCAAATCTTATTCATTCCCTCTGAGGCATGAGCTAAAGCATCTACAGTTATCTTAACATTTTCAGTTTTATTATTGGCTTCAGCTAATTGTTTACTTTGACTAGTAAGTAATTCATCTCTAAATGCTATGCCTCCATTTAGAGCATTTAAGTCATCAGTAAACCTAGATTCATTACCTTGAAAGTGTGCAATTTGTGTTTCAAGTACACCTATAGCCCTTTTATGATTACTTAAATTAGCTAAGGCAATAATTAGTTCTTCTCGCCTATTATCAGCTTTTCTTTTAAGTTCTTCATTTTCTTTAAGAGCAGAACATGATTCAGAACATTTGGTTATGGAATTTACCTTTGAATCAGAGAAGGCCATTAGAGCAGTCTCAGTGGCCACAAGAGCAGCATTTGTTGGTGCTTCCTCTTCATCAGCCATGAAGCTCCAGTCATAGTTAACCCCATCTATGGCTAGCATATCCCTTGGTTCTTCAACTGTGACTTCCTTCTTCTTCTCTTGCCTATACCATGTGCTTCTATTATCCTGCTTCCTTGGGTTTCTACATTCTTTAGCAAAGTGTCCTAACCTATGACAGTTGAAACACTCCACTTTCTTCTTATCAAACCCAGCAGTTTCATTACCATCAATGGTAATCTGCTTACCAGTTCTCTGCCAGAACTTCTTAGCCTTCATGCTAAGCAAAGCAACCTGCCATTTGATGTCTATCTCTTCCAAGTCATTATCATCCAACTGATCAAGATCTTCATGAATTAGAGAAGAACCACTAGATTGACTAGACATGAATACATAAAATGATGGATCTCCAAGTCCAGCAACATTCTTCTGTGAACTAGTAGAAGGACCACCATATGTAGCAATAGAAACACCTTCAACTTTATCTACCTCTTCTGACTTACTAATACTAGGAGATGACAAAAGTGCCACATTCCCAGAGCTAGTACTATAGATTCCAGACTTCTTTAGACTTTGTTCAACAATTTTGAAGTTATTGAACAAATCATTGAGTTTCATGGTTTCAATATCTGGCTTGTTCATCCAGACAACCACATGAGTATGGAACTCATCAGGTAGACTTCTCAAAAACTTCATGTTGAGATCTTCCTTTGCTATCTCAACACTCAATACACTTAGCTGACTGACAAGCTTGTGTAATCTAGAAAACAACTTATCAAGAGATTCATTGCTATTTGAACCGAAATTTTCAAATTGTTGTTTCAGCAATGTCTTTTGTGTTTTCTTGGTAGTTTCATTACCACCAAACCATGCACAAATCTCTTCAAAAAGAGTTTTTGCATCTGGATACTTGCTAAAGGATAACATCTGTTCACCAGGAATGGTCATAAGCAACAAGTTTCTTGCTTTTTGATCATTTTTCTTCTGTATCCTTTCTTCATTTGAAACTGGTCCATTATTTCTTTGTCTTACTGATTTGCCATCAATGATAACATCTGAATAGCCTAGTGAAAAAGAATCACCATATGTAATGATATCCCAGAGAGCATAATCTTGAACCAGAAAATATTGCTCAATTCTCAACCTCCATAGCTCATACTCATTTTGTTTGATCATGGGCAACTTTGCAGCAACATTTGTAGCAGTATCCTGAACATCCATTTCTTAAGCTTCTTCTTCTAAATCAATAATATCAGCCTTTCTTTGATACCACTTGTTAGGGATTCGACACACGGTTAAGGTGGTTAAACCTTTTGTACTTTATGTGTATGATATATTGAGTGAATATGATTAAGTATGCGGAATCTACTTAATCACACTTAGAAGGTTATTATGGTTATGGAAATGGAACAGTTGTGTTTGTTATATGTCAATGAACAAATGAAAGATTATCACCAAACGATTCAATATTATTAAGATAATAATACGAGTGATCTTGAGTTATCACTAGGGTTACAACCTTGAATCTTAAGTTTTTCTTACTTGTGATATTTTTGTGTTTGTTCTTGTTCTAAATGTTATGAAAGTTCTAAGTATTCAACAACCAGTTTTAGACACATACATATCACTAGTCTAAGATCTTCTTTTATAGTCCAAGAAGATCTTTACAATATTGCTTAAAGTCTTGATAAACTACTTGCTATGATAATACGTGTGTCAGTCAATAAGATACATCTTGTATCTATGTTTACAACTTGTTCTGTGAATATAACATTATAACTGATCACATGGGGTAAGATATTATCTACCATATATTGTTGACTTAAATACACATAATATCTTTTCATACTTATCCACTCAGCAGCAGAAAGTACTTTAGCAGCAGCAATGTTAACGCTAGCAGCAGAATCCCTCAGCAGTAGAATGTTTAAGCCTAGCAGCAGAATCATTTAACGCTAGCAGCAGAATCAAATGTTAGCAGCAGGAACCAAATGCTCTAGCAGCAGAATCACACTTAGAATATTTCTTTGAATAGAACCCTATGTTAAACTTCTTGATTATTTAGTTCCCAACAAGGGGCACATATTAAGTTTCTACCCTAGTTAGACTAGGATGTACTCGTGAACCACCCAAATTTTCCATTTGGCCTGGGATTTCATCACCTGTGACAAGAATTTAAGGACTTGGCACATTAGATGTTGCCATGGGAGGGGTCTTAGTTATGTTTACACTGGCCTGCCCAGCTACTAAGCCAGAAGCAGTAGTATAAGCCCTACCCATACTATCATGAAAGATAGCCTCATCTGCTACAAAGGTTGGAGTAGGAGGACTAGGCTGAGGACCCATAGTCTCCTTTCTGGTTCTTCTCCTATAGGTTGTGGTGATTGGGGGTGTATGAGTTGTTTCTGGAACCACAATGGGTGTTTGTTGGGGCTCAGTTGGGTTGACTGACCCTTCACCCTGATCAATCTAAATTTGAGAAAGCATAACTTGAGATAATGGTGTTACTTCCCCATTCCAACCCCTAGTTGCCATTGCCATATTTTGAAACACTTTTTGTTGTAGGCAAGGAGTAGGAAAAACAGTTTTATGGGAAAGCAACTTACTTTTATTTGCATTTAAAATGGTTTGAATGAACCTTGGGTACATCAAAAATTTTGTTGGAGATGTCACATTCTTCACCATACTTTCAAAAATCATTTTTGAAAAGTTATAAACTCTGTTAGTAGATAAACACACAAGAGCAATAGCAATATTGCTACTGAATTGCTCCTATGAGGTTCTTTTAGGACTAATACAGTGAAGAAGTGTATGTATTAAAAATCTCCATTTAGGTGAGAAACATCCCTTTTTGAAAGTTAAAAGTCTGTTGGATGTGTCATACCCCATATTTGAAATATGATGTAAAATTTCTGTGTTTGGCAAGTCTATGATACAATCCGAATCATCTAAATGGAGATGTCTCCTTAAAGATTTTTCTGTAACATAGATGTTTTACCCATCCACAGTTGCACTAAGTGCAGTGATTGGTGTATCCTCATCATCTTCATCAAGTGTTATGACAGATGAAGTCTGCCAAAACTGTTTGATTTGTGAGGAATAGAGAGTGGGATTAACAGTCAAAGCATACCTTATGTAGGAAGTATTGAGAAAATCCACAATCTCATTGAACTTAGGTCCATCCCCTTCCTCTGTTTTCTCAAGAAAAGCAACCTGATTATGTGTCTTAACAAGCTCCAAAACAGCCATGAGTATGTTTACAAGTTAAGCAAGAAAGTTGATCGTATGAGGTTTAATTGATGATGTGCAAAGCCAATTGGGTTTTTTTATAGAGGTACTGTTAGGGTTTGAGATTTATGCGTAAGGGATAATTATTATCTTTAGAAAGATTTAGAGTAAAATATGGAAAGAAAATAATTATCCAAACAAAAACCCTATATATATGGTAAATAAACTTTATTTTACCCAACGGCTATAAAAATTAGTTACTGACACAACAGTTTCAACGGCTAGTTCAGTAGTACAAAGTTTACACTAGCAGTACAAACTTTGCACTAGCAGTACTAATTTTTAAGAAAAATTTTGAGGAGCAGTATAAACTTATTAATGATTTAAAAACAATACTGCTCACTTATAGTTTTTAGCAAACTATTAGCTATCAACAGATTTGATGTGTCTTTACCAATAGCCGTTTGCTTTGGACTATCCAACTCTTCACTGTGAGATATGGTAAGTTGATAACCATATAGTTTTTGGTAAACTATCAACCATAAACGGATTTGAGAAGTCTTTACCAGAAACCGTTTGCTCTGGACTAGTTGGTTCTTGATGTGGGTTAGACATGGTGAACCAATTACCATTTGTTGTGTGCACAGATCACACACTTGAAATTCCAAAGCACCTCAACATCCAAAACATAAAGCATTCAATTCGCAAACTCAAATCAACCTGCAATTGTTAGTACAAAAATAGAAAACAAAGTGCAAAGAACTTTTCTCATAACATTATAAGCATATGACTAACATTGCACATAAAAAGGAATTAATTTTTGTGGGGAACCCAAGCCATTACTGACTTAGGTTATCCTCTTGCATCAATATAATTAAATCTTTTTAGAACAGTTAGTGCACCATTGGATTGAAGTGGTCTCCAAACCCATGATGCTGATGCATTAATACCATTGCCCATCTTTCCCTTTGCAGTGTTTTTACAACTACCAGTATTAACTGCTTGCCTAGCTGTATGAACTGTTGTTTTGCAATTGCAACCTTAGGTTTCCAAATTTGTTTATTTATCACTGCATTGTTATTAAAGGGCCTTCTAGCAGTTGATTGTGCAGATTTGAAAAATATTTTTGCAGTTTGAACTCCTTGTCTTGGGTAAAAAGTCCTAAATGGTCTACCAGTAGTAACTGCTTGTCTAGCAGTATGAACTGGTCTTGGTCCAGACCTTAAAAGAACTGCTCTAGGTATAATTCTAGCATTGGAAGGGTGAGTTGTAAGTCTTTCTGAGTTCACCCTATTGTTTGAATACCTAGTTACCCTATTGTTGCAATAAGCTGCAAGATGGTCAAATTCTCCACAATTAAAACAAGCTTTCTTATGAAAGACAAAGTCATCACCTAGTTGGTGAGACTTGAGGTTGTTCCAATTCCTTTGGTTACCTCTGGGCTTGTGTGTGGCTCTATACATTTCACTATACCTTACTGGTTGCCTAACTTTTCTAATATTGTTTTTAGGCCTAACAATATTAACTTTGACCACCTTAGGAAATTTTGTTTCCTCTTCCTTAACAATATCAGGTTTAACTTAACCTGATTATCTTCATCATCATCAGAAGTCCAATCCTCTATGGTTGGAGCATCTGAATCTCTACCAGAGGACACCTTGTCCTCAGAGAGTGATTTATCACTTGCTCTCTCAAAGCTTACACTTACTTCTACAGGCTTTTCAACTAAGGCATTTTCCTTTTGTTGAGGACCATATTCTAGCTTGGGTAGTTGAAATTCAGGCAATCCTGTGTGTTCTAGGTCTATACCTGGAGGTGTAGGTATTCCTCTATAAGGAGGTGGAACAGACTTATAAACTAGACCTGATTTAGCCTTGTTGATTATTTGACATTCAATTAATTTCTGAACTCCTTTTTTATGTGTATTCAAGAGTGTCAACATTTAACTGAATGTTCTCTTTATCCTGTTTAAGCTTTTCAAACTCTTCTATTGAAAACTTAATTTCAGCATCTCTAAAAAATATATCCCTCTTAAGAACACCTATGTCATCAGCAAACTTAGACTCATTACTCTTATAATGAACAATTTGCTCTTCTAAAATAGCTAGACCCCTCTTATGATTTTCCAAATTAAAAATAGTCTGGTTTAGCTCTATTCTCTGTTCATCATAATGTTTCCTAAGAGTTTCTAATGCTTTTAAAGCATCACATGATTCAGAACATTTAGCAACTTGTACCTCAGAATCAGAGAAAGCCATGAGTGCCATCTCAGTAGGTGCTGCTTCCTCCTCTTCCATAAAGCTCCAGTCAAATCTCAAACCATCAATGGCTACCATAGCCTTTGAGCTTGAGTCAGTAATCTCTACTTCCTTGGTCTTGCCTCCATAGCCTTTATTCCTGCTATCTGGTTGTCTTGGCCTTCTGCACTCCCTTGAGTAATGACCCATCTTATGGCAATTATAGCATTCAATCTTTGACTTGTCATAACCAGCAGTATCATTGCTGTTTATGGTAATCTTCTTCCCTGTCCTCTGATGGAATTTCCTAGCTCTCAAGCTAAGAAGAGAAATTTGCCATTTAATATCCATCTCCTCCAGATCATCATCATTGATCTCTTGAAGGTCTTCATATGTCAACATGGAACCATTATGCTGAGTAGTCAATAAAGCACAACAAGTTGTCTCATCTAAAATGCCTTTAGTACTGCTTGATGTGCTAGCAGTACCAATATTTGAACTAGCAGTACCAACTGCTGCACCAACCTTTACTTCTTCAGGACTTGAGTTACTAGAGGATGACATGAATGCCATGTTCCGAGTTCTTGAGCTTGTTCCAGCAACCTTCTTCACATCTTGCTCCACTATCTTGAAATTGCTATACAAGTCCATCAAGCTCATAGATTTAATATCCGGCTTGTTCTTCCAAACAACAACATGCATATCCCATTCTGATGGTAGACTTCTCAGGAACTTTGAGTTGAGATCTTCCTGAGGTATCTCAATTCCAAAAATAGCAAGTTGGCTTATAAGCTTCTGTAACCTGTTGAAGATATGATCCAGTGATTCATTGCTAGTTGCTGAGAAATTCTCAAATTGTTGCTTGAGGAGTGTCTTTTGAGTCTTTTTGGTGGCTTCAATCCCACCAAATCTTTCAACAATAGCCTCAAATAATGATTTGGCATCCTTGAACTTGCTAAAGTTCAAGAGTTGATCATTAGGTATTGTCATCATAAGCATACTTCTTGCCTTGATTTTATTCTTCATCAGAACCCTTTCTTCTGCAGTCACTGGATTTGTCTGCACAGTTGTCACAAGTTTACCCTCTACAGTTGTTGTTGTGGTTGTAGGCTTGAATGAATTCCCTTCTTCTATGATTTCCCAAAGTGCATAGTCCTGCACTTGGAAGAATTGTTCAATTCTTAACCTCCACATGTCGAATTCATTGGGCTGAGCATTAGTAACTTTGCAGCAACATTGGTTGTAGAAGTCTCCATGTCAATCTCTTCTTCTTAATCAAAAGAGGATCTTCTAATTCAAAGTACCAGAACCTGGCTCTGATACCACTTGAGGGGATCTAAACACACTCCTTGTGTTAGAGATACTTTGAGTAATACTAACTAGCACACGGAATTTACTAGCTAATACTTAGAAGATATTGTATGTAAGGTATATGAATGGAACGGTGATATGTATGAACAATGAAGACAGTGTATAACCAAAACGATTCAATATTATTATCAATAATACGAGTGATCTATGTTATCACTAGGGTTACAAAACCTTGAATCTCTCTAAAAAAATAATCGTACCTAAACTCTAACCTAGGACCTCCTTTTATAACACAAGGAGTCCTTTACAAGTAAACTAACATTCGTATCAATCTATATCTAGAAGATATACACAATATCTTTTCTATACTTATCACATTACACGTTTTCATAATATAAGCAGTACAAACATCTTGTACTTACAATACTAAGTCAGTTAGTACTGATAGTGCAATCTTCAGCAGTCTTCAACTTAAGCTTGACAGTTTGTACTGTTAGGTTTAATTCCCAACATTTATAGTGACACACCGATTTATGATACATATACAGTGACAGTGGTGAGTGGTGGTGGGTGGTGTTGGTGGTGGTGGTGGGTGTGGTTGGTGGTAGGTGGTGGTGGGTGGTGGTGGTGAGTGGTGAGTGGTGAGTGGTGAGTGGTGGCAGTGGGTGGTGGTGGTGGTTATGTATTTGGGACTAACTGGGGTTATGTATTGAGTATTAGCTGTACATTTATCATAATTGATCCGATTGATTTGCCATTTATTGTATAATTGATATGTATCATTTATTGTAGATATATGCCTTTAGTATTTTCCTTATATAGCATTGTATAATAGGCATATATATCCCATTCATTGTAATCGGTATTCAATCAATCAAAAACATTATTCATCCCCTTCAAACGAATATCATCAACTGACATGGTATCAGCCAATCGTTGATCCAAACTCTAAACACCAACACTTCCGCTCCACCTAAATCTGTCATTATTTTTTTCCTTTTCCTTTTTGTCGATCGTTGGTATAAACAAAATTACGAGTCGACTTGTGTGATTGTGTGAAGGTCGATCGTTGGCCTTTGTGATAGTCAGTCGCCCTTCCTGTTTAATACGTTGTTTATGTGTCGATCGTTGGTATCATTAAATTACCAGTCGACCCATCTATTTAGTTCTCATTCTTGTTGCTGTTTAAAACAAAACCCTACACCACTAAAATCCTAAGTCATTCATTCTTCACGACACCATGACTCCACCACCACCACCTATCACACTCCTCTCCGATAAATTAATGACCATTAACAACCTAAATAACCTAATACCCGTGAAGTTGGATGTGGACAAGGCGAATTATTCATCTTGGGTCTACTTCTTTCTACAACTTTGTCGTGGCTATTCTCTCCTAGATCATATTGAGACCAAGAATAAAGATGAATCTTCTTCAAGCACTACCCCACCTCATGATAATGAGTGGTTAAAAATCGACACAATCATCTTATCTTGGATCTTTGTCACCATCTCTAAAACACTTCAACAACGACTTGTCGTTGACAACCGTCAATCGGCAAAACAAGCATGGGACATACTTGCTGACATTTTCATGACAATAAACATACCCGTTCAATTGCCTTGAAGGCGGAACTTCGCTCCTTAAAGCTTGGTGACATGAGTGTTGATGCATACTTACGGAAGATTGAATGCATAGCCACCATCTTATCTAGTCATGGTTCGAATATGGACAATGATGACATTGTCACCTTTGCCCTTGAAGGCTTTCCTTCGCGGTATGATAACATAGCCACCGTAATCGCTCACCAGGACCTGTTTTTGGATCTAAAAACTGTTAGATCTATGCTCACCACGAAGGAGATGCGGTTGAAGTCACGGGGCTAAGACACACTTGTCGATGTTACGTCATCCTCACCGGTGGTCCTATTGGTGAATTCTGGTCCTAACACTCGTCGTTCAACCTCTTCTATGGATAAGGTAAATAAGCCATGTTTGAACTTTAATGAAGGTTCATGTCGATATGGTGTGTCTTGCAAATTCTTACATAATGGGGTTCATTGTCTCGCTACTCGTACGACTAACTTAAATGATATATCAAATGTACCCTTGACACCTATAGATATCCAAAATTTACAAAATCTATTGGCTAGGCTTGGTTGTAATGGAAATAGCAAACCATTGTTACCACAGTTAGTAATACGAATGTTGCTCAACCTGTGGCATATTACACTAACACTGGTAATTCGAATATTACACACCCTACGCTAGCCCAAACAATTGCCCCACCCCCACCAGGCGTTAATACCCTTATAGCCCATCAGCCCACTCACACCTATTACCCAGGTCAGCCCACCCAGCAGGCGGGTAACTTTGGGTCGGGGGTTCATTCCTTATGACAGGTCAACATGGGATGGGGGTTAGTGTATCGTGACTGGTCCAACGCAGCAGGTGGGTCAATTGGGATCAGGGGGTTCGTTTAACATGGCAGGTCAGCAGACAGTTCAACACGGGGTGGGAGGTCAAGGCACTATGACAGGACCGACCCAAGGGCCATTTGGTCAACAGACCATAACCAGTCAACAGCCGGTTCTTGGGAATTTTATGGTTGGTTCGGGTCAATTGCCGGGTTAAGAAACTCTTTTGCCGAATACCTTTACTACTGGAACTCTTCAGGATCCCGCAAATGGTAATTGGAATATGGATGCAAGTGCGACTTATCGACTCTGTTGATAATCAAAGTGATGTTTTTAATTCGTGTATTCATTCATCTGTTGCAGTTGGTGATGGGCATTCTATTCCTGTTACCAACTCTGGCCATAGCATTTTGCCTATACCATTTCGACCCCTTCATTTGCACAATGTCTTAATCACTCCTAACATCATAAAAAATCTTATTTTCGTTCATCAGTTTGTTTGTGACAATTATTGTACCGTTGAATTTGATCCTTTTGGTTTTCCAGTTAAGGTCTTCCAAACTCGTCGAGTTCTGCTCCGCTATGATAGCACTGGACCTCTCTATCCCGTTACGAAGCCATCTCCGATTCCTCAGGTCTATCTCACCAGTCAGTACACATGGCATCAATGTCTTGGACATCCAGGAAGTGAAGTGCTGCGCAGTGTTATTTCCAGTAATTCCATTTCATGTAATAAGGAGAAGTCTCTCGTGCTTTGTCATGCCTGCCAACTTGGCAAGCACGTTCGAATTCCATTTGTTAGTTCATCGACTTTTGTTCAGTCGTGTTTTGACATTATTCACTCAGACTTGTGGACTTCCCTAATTCTGAGCCTTTCTGGCTTTCGTTACTATGTTTTATTTTTAGACCACTATTCACAATTTGTCTGGGTTTATTGATGAACTCAAATAAGTACATTTTATTATCATCATTCATCCTATTTATTTGACTTGTTTTATTATATTATACATGAGAATCGATACATTAATGTTTACTTTAGTAATTCTCAGGTAAAAACAAGCATTATGTGAAACTTGGCGATTTTGGACTAATTATGAAGCAAAACAAGCAAGATGTCAAAAGCCTACTGAAATCCAGAAGATCAAGCTCGTTCTACTCCAGATACGCCGCAACATACTTCTAACATACGGCGTATCACTATCAAGATTTCACAAGTTACAATCCAAGACAATCCAAGTACATGCGCCGCATACAAAGATCAAGATACGCCGCATCTAAATACGGTGTACGAATATTCCTGAATATATTAATCTTGGACCCCACGCGAAGTTAAGTCAATGCGCCGCATCTATTCATTCTATGCGCCGCATCGACCCCTCAGACAGAAACTATAAATACCCCAAGGACAGACGAATTTGGAGAGTTTTTTTGGAGAGCTTAACTCAGAGACCGAAGACAAAACCCAAGAGCCGAATTCAGACGACCAAGCAGCACAAGACACACCTAAACAAAGATACAAGAGCTGTAAGAAGGTCCTGCATGTATTCAATTCATTAAGTAGTTTTGCTTTATTGTATTAGTACACTTTAATTCATCAGGATTGATGGGCTTGTGTCATGTGACTACGGAAAATCATGCACTCCCCTTAATATTGCTTTCCCATTAATTAAAGTTTATATGTTGATGTCTTTGGTGACTTTAATTAGTGCATTGATAACCTCTGTGTCTAGCTGAGCATTGCTTGGGTCGCCATGCCCCTTCCTCGCCTATTTAAGAGACGCTTAATAAATAGGATAGACATAAGTAATCATTAAGGGTTTACTCGCCGATAAGATTAGAGCCAACGAGAAAGGTTTAATTATATACACTTCATATAAAACTAGCAATAAAACAAGTGACAAGCTACTTAATTATCAGGACAGGTCTTCTTATTGTCTCGAGTATTTATCTGTGTACGTGTGTGCTAATCGCTGATTCGTGCTCATTAGTTTAGTTTACTATTTAATCATAACCAAACCGTGCCAGTCTCTCAGGCTGAACCCCCTTGCGTTAGATTAGGTTGTATAGCTAACTTAGGATATTAAAATACTGATTAGAATAACTAGATAATACGTTCCACTCTTAGTGATCGACACTCTACTTACCATTATATTCATACTGACCGGGTACACTGCTCGTTAAGTGTGTGTGTTATTGATAAGTCGGCTAAATATAAATTTAAAACTTGAGTAGGCATTAATACTGCTAAACCGCAACGACACACGCGCGCACCAAGTTTTTGGCGCCGCTGCCGGGGAGTGAATTGTTATTATCTGTTAATTTGATTAGTATTTTAATTAGGTTTTTCTTTTTAGATTCTAACCACTAACCCTGTTATATATTAGATAGATTGCATTCATTGTATAATTTGCATATTTTCTGTTTTTGTGTGTTTTTGTTTCTGTAATTTTTGTTTCTTTTTGTTTGTTTTTCTTTTTTCTATTTTTCTGCATTCTGCTATCGTTGTATTGAGCTGATACAAACGATATGGCGCATCTGTTTTCACAGATACGGCGTATTGCGTTTAATTTTTAAAATACAACGCGTTTAATAAATTCGATACGACGCATCTTTCCCCAAGATACGGCGTATTCAGTTTTTAATAAGAAATTTTTCTAAACCCTAACACCATACGACGCATCTGTTTTAACAGATACGGCGTATTTACTATTTAAGTTAAAAACATTTTTTTTCTAATTTTTAAATAGAAGCGACGCATCGATATTTATCGATGCGGCGCATGTACTGAATCAAAAATCTTGAATTTTGAAACATAACAAAAGTACGGCGCATTAGCTTTTGTTAATACGACGCATTTAATTTTAATAAATATAATCGATTTTTGATAATTTAAACTTGATACGGCGCATTCTAATTCATAAACGGCGTATCTGTTTTCTGAATAAAAGTCTGATTAAATTTTAACGTAATAAGATACGGCGTATCCAACTCTCTGGATACGGCGCATCGTCCTCTGATATCAGTAACTTTTATTTATCCCGAACGGAGAAAATTCTAATCATCTTTCCTGTCTCTTAGAAATTTTTTACTTCGAAGCCTATTTGTTTTGTGTTTCAGGAATCATGATTGATATTTTACCAAGCTGGTTCGGAGGACCATGGATTAAACTTACAACCGATGAGATTGTATCTAAGTTCGCCCACGAATGTGATAAGGAGCATCATGAGGTCGAAACTTTCATCAATGGACTGTTGCTGAAAGAACAAAACTATATGATTAGAGAATTGACGATTGAGGTGCACCAATTGTCGAAGGTGATTAAAGAAGTTTTGTTCCAAAAGCACGACCTGAATGAAATAACTACTAGAGGCGGATTAGTGTCAAGGATGTTCCAATTAGCGGAAAGAATGTTTGGTTACTTGAATATGGAACTAAGAGAGAGATTGAGATGGAAGATCTCGCTAGAGCAAAATAGGAGCTGAACGTGAATCTAACTTGAAAACTTTGGAATAAAGACAAGTGCTGACCGGGAGATAACCCGAATTTTTACTTTTCTGTTCTTTGTCGAGTCTGTCAGACCTGCAGAAGATACGGCGCATCTCCATCATAAGATGAGACGCATCACTTGCACTGGTCATATCTTATTTTATTTTCTGCATTTTTATTTTTGACTTTAAAACTTTCTGTCAGTATATTTAATGCGGCGCATCCCTGGTTAAGGATGCGCCGCATCTTTTATTCTGATTCGTATTTATTCCAGGCTCGATACGGCGTATCTTTTTCCATAAGATACGGCGTATCGACTGACCTGATGATTTACAATTTAAATTTTTAGGTTTTATTTTTACTAACTACTAATGTATTATGCAAGTTTGAACCTTCTGAACTCAGGTGTGTTAAAATCTAAATGGTATTATAGATTCCTGCATTTTTGTGGATACATCATCTATGAAGCTTAAACGTTCTAATCCACAAGAAAGTTGATTTTTGCTCTTATACGAATAATGGAGGATCATACCGAGCAAATCTCAGGGGAGTTTTTCTGTTCTAATTCTTTTATTTTCCAGTTTTTAACCTTTAACACAAACAACGAGGACGTTGTTTAACTTAAGTGGGGGGATTGGAGAATTAGAACACTTACTTGTCCTAAACTTTTTCAAAATATGCTTAAAATGCGCTTAATATATCAAAATTTAAAATTTTTTTAGCATGTTTTTGCTTAAAGTCTAAATTACATAACCGCACACATAACTCTATTTTTTCAAAAATATTAAAACTTTAGTGTGCTGGTGACTTGTAAACTTTAGAACTTGGCTTGTATACTATTCGAGACTACCATAATAAGTATTATCTATATAATTGGAGTGACTTGTCTAAATTGGTAAATTTCTAGGATTACACCCAAATAGCCTTTATATGTTATGTGATATTAACTAACTACACTGGTTAGTTAACCCCCGTATAAACCCTTTGTTACTCTCACTTTTAGAGTAAGATACCCCTAGAAAAACCCTCAGAGCCATTCCTTTCGTTTCTTACACCTTTGTTATAATGTTTCGATACACCCTTACACCTTAGCCTACCCTGTAGATTAAAATCCGTGGTTAATTGCTTTAGGCAAAGTGTGTTTCCTTACATTACCTGTGTTCGCGTGCGTAATTCATTATCTTTGGTTAAGTCAGGAAATTGCACAATGCAATTGGTATGAAAGTAAATATTGTATATCTTTTAGTTTATTTTTCGTGTGTTTACTACTTTCACTATTACAGTTATTTCTGAAAGAATGAAGAATATGGAAAAATTATCCGGAAAAATAGTGATAGAAAAGTTGTGAAATTTTACACATATATGTTGAAAAAAAAATAGAAAAAAAAAATAGAAAAGAAAAAGAAAAAGGAAAAGTTGGAAGTTTGTTTTAACCAACTTATGTAAAGTTTTGTATTAAGTGGGAGATATCACCACTATTTGTTGTATATTATATTTATGGATTGAATGGGAGTTGGCCGTTATGGGAACGCCAACTAAGGTTATTCTTTGATTAAGATTTTGTTGAGTATAATTCGTGTCTACCTAAAGCGTGTGTTTCAAGTGTTAAAGCGTGAGTTATTCAATGATATGAGTCTTATTCATGGGATGGTTGGGAAAGTGACTAACCACACTTAGGATTTTAATTTATCTGTTTTGTTCATTTTTTATTTTACACCAATTTGTATCCCAAATATTATCCATACCCTATATCATTCTTCATCCAAACCTTTGATTTATTGAGATTAGGGATTTGAGCAATCTTAAGTATCGTAGTCGTGGATTCGGCTATGTATTTATGATTTTGTCGCCCTTTTTGATATAATATTATTGGTGAAGATTACCTGGTCCTATCTTTAGCCTATTCGAGTTAAGGATTTGAGAAATTGCAAGTATCGTGGTCGTGGATTCGATCATGTATTTGTGATTTTGTTGCCTTTTCTGGAATATGAAATCGATAGAGATTAAAAAGGATGATCAACCCTTAAGCCTCAAAACCCTTTTTACACCTTTAGACTTGTTATTCCTTGGCTTTAGTGGGGGAGATGCGTATACTTGCCAAGCCTATGATAGAATATTCGTCACAACTAAGCAACTAAATGATTTAGAATTGTTTTACATTAAAAATTATTTTGGTTTCTACTTCGTTAAGTGTTTAGTTGTGTGATTATGACAAAACGAATACGTGCTTAAATATAAAAATAAATCCTAATATCTTTTAGGATACATTTTCATACGATTAATTCTAAGGTTTACTTGGGGACAAGTAAAGTTCAAGTGGGGGGATATTTGATGAACTCAAATAAGTACATTTTATTATCATCATTCATCCTATTTATTTGACTTGTTTTATTATATTATACATGAGAATCGATACATTAATGTTTACTTTAGTAATTCTCAGGTAAAAACAATCATTATGTGAAACTTGGCGATTTTGGACTAATTATGGAGCAAAACAAGCAAGATGTCAAAAGCCTACTGAAATCCAGAAGATCAAGCTCGTTCTACTCCAGATACGCCGCAACATACTTCTAACATATGCGTATCACTATCAAGATTTCACAAGTTACAATCCAAGTACAAGCGCCGCATACAAAGATCAAGATACGCCGCATCTAAAGACGGTGTACGAATATTCCTGAATATATTAATCTTGGACCCCACGCGAAGTTAAGTCAATGCGCCGCATCTATTCATTCTATGCGCCGCATCGACCCCTCAGACAGAAACTATAAATACCCCAAGGACAGACGAATTTGGAGAGTTTTTTTGTAGAGCTTAACTCAGAGACCGAAGACAAAACCCTAGAGCCGAATTCAGACGACCAAGCAACACAAGACACACCTAAACGAAGATACAAGAGCTATAAGAAGGTCCTGCATGTATTCAATTCATTAAGTAGTTTTGCTTTATTGTATTAGTACACTTTAATTCATCAGGATTGATGGGCTTGTGTCATGTGACTACGGAAAATCATGCACTCCCCTTAATATTTCTTTCCCATTAATTAAAGTTTATATGTTGATGTCTTTGGTGACTTTTATTAGTGCATTGATAACCTCTGTGTCTAGCTGAGCATTGCTTGGGTCGCCATGCCCCTTCCTCGCCTATTTAAGAGACGCTTAATAAATAGGATAGACATAAGTAATCATTAAGGGTTTACTCGCCGATAAGATTAGAGCCAACGAGAAAGGTTTAATTATATACACTTCATATAAAACTAGCAATAAAACAAGTGACAAGCTACTTAATTATCAGGACAGGACTTCTTATTGTCTCGAGTATTTATCTGTGTACGTGTGTGCTAATCGCTGATTCGTGCTCATTAGTTTAGTTTACTATTTAATCATAACCAAACCGTGCCAGTCTCTCAGGCTGAACCCCCTTGCGTTAGATTATATTGTATAGCTAACTTAGGATACTAAAGTACTGATTAGAATAACTAGATAATACGTTCCACTCTTAGTGATCGACACTCTACTTACCATTATATTCATACTGACCGGGTACACTGCTCGTTAAGTGTGTGTGTTATTGATAATTCGGCTAAATATAAATTTAAAACTTGAGTAGGCATTAATACTGCTAAACCGCAACGACACACGCGCGCACCATTTATCCTTTAGTAAGTAAATCTGATGTTCTATCCAAATTTATACAGTTTCGTTCATTTGTCAAAAATCAACTCAAGTGTGATATCAAATCATTTCAGTGCGACCATGGTGGTGAATTTGACAACCAAGCATTTCACAAATTATTTGCTGATAATGGAATCCAGTTTCGCTTCTCATGTCCACGGACTTCTCAACAGAATGGAAAATCTGAAAGGATGATTCGCACCATTAACAACATTATTCGGACATTATTGTTTCAAGCTCACCTACCACCTAATTACTGGGCTGAAGCCCTCAATATGGCTGTTTACTTATTAAATATTTTACCATCTCGCGCCATTGAAAATGAGGTTCCTTTTACTCCCCTATTTGGAACCAAACCTGACTACAACCTCTTATGTGTCTTTGGCTGTCTCTGTTATCATCACCTTGATACCGAACACAAACTTGGGGCCCGGGCTACACCTTCCATATTTTTGGGACATGCCTCTAATCATCGTGGCTATCGTTACCTGGACCTGAACACAAATAAAATTATCATTTCACATCATGTTACATTTGATGAAACTGTCTTCCCGTTTGGTTCCATGACACCCAATACAAGTCCCTCATACGATTTTTTGGATGACTCCTCAAATGTCATCTCAAATATAATCAAATTCACACCTACATCTACCACCACTTTACCAACCAATTTACCTCAACCAAACACTCCCATTCCCACTAACCCCAATATTCACATTGATGACACTAGTTCCCCTATAAACGGCTAACATTCCCCAACTCATACACAAACACCCACCTCAACAGTCACTGTTTCCCCTTCCCCAACTCATGAAACAAATTTACTTAATCAAAACCCCGTTTCCGTTTCCCAAGATCCCACACCTGCTACTACCAACCCAAACCCAGTTTCGACTCACCATATGGTCACATGCTCTCGTGTCGGGACTAATCGTCCCACTCAGCGTTTAAATCTTCATGTGTCAACTATCTCCCCCTTACCAAAATCATATAATGCTGCATTTAATGACTCTAATTGGCGAAATGCTATGTCTGATGAGCACAATGCACTTATTAAAAATAACACTTGGATTCTAGTCCCTCTACCCATGGATGCAAATATTATTCGCAGTATGTGGTTATTTCTCCACAAGTTCTTAGCAGATGGTACTCTTAGTCGCTACAAGGCTAGACTTGTTGCGAATGGCAATACTCAAATTGAGGGTATAGATGTTGATGAGACCTTCAGCCCAGTTGTAAAACCAGGTACTATTCGGACGGTTCTTAGTTTGGCTATTTCTCGACATTGGCCGGTTCATCAGCTTGATGTCAAGAATGCCTTTTTGCATGGTGATTTGACCGAGTCTGTTTACATGCATCAGCCTCCCAGTTTTTGGGACCCTGTACATCCTGATTATGTTTGTTTATTAAAGAGGTCTATTTATGGCCTCAAGTAGGCTCCTCGGGAATGGTTTCAGCGTTTTGCATCCTATATTCTTCGGGTTAGATTCACTCATAGTCGTCGTGACACATCATTATTTATCTATCGATAGGGGAATGCTACTTCTTATCTATTACTATATGTTGATGATATTGTCATAAAAGCTTCTTTTGAAAGTTTGTTACAGCGGGTTATTGCTTCTTTGCGTAAGGAGTTTTCTATGACGGATTTGGGATCTCTAAATTACTTTATGGGCATATCTGTTTCACGTGATTCTACATGGATGTTCTTATCTCAACATAAGTATGCTACTGAGATCCTAGAGTGAGCACACGTGGTTCGGTGTAACCCCAGTCGGACTCTTGTTGATATTGAGTCTAAACTGGGTGAAGATGGTGATTCAGTGTCGGATCCGACCCTATTTCGGAGTCTTGCGGGTTCTCTTCAGTACCTCACGTTTACTCGACCCGATATTTCCTATGTAGTACAGCAGGTTTGCCTTCATATGCATGATCCACGGGAACCTCATTTCTTCGCTCTTAAACGGATTTTGCGATATGTTCGGGGTACATTAGATTATGGTCAACAGTTGTTCGCATCCTCGACTTCTTCCTTAGTTGCCTATTCGGATGCAGATTGGGCTGGCTGTCCTACTACTCGGAGATCCACCCCTGGCTATTGTGTGTTTCTTGGCAACAACCTGCTATCTTGGTCTTCCAAGCGTCAACCGACACTCTCTCATTCTAGTGCTGAGGCTGAGTACTGGGGCGTTTCTAATGCAGTTGCTGAGAGTTGTTGGCTATGGAATCTTCTGCGTGAATTGCATACTCCCCTGTCATCTGCTACTTTGGTTTACTGTGACAATGTGAGTGCTGTTTATCTGTCTTCAAATCCGGTTCAGCATCAACGAACAAAATACATTGAGATTGACATTCATTTTGTTCGGGATTTGGTAGCTGCTGGTCAGGTCCGGGTTCTTCATGTGCCTTCCCGCTATCAGTATGCAGACATTTTCACTAAGGGTATGCCTTCTGCATTATTCGAAGAGTTCCGTTCCAGCTTGAGTGTTCGTTGCCCTCCCGCTCAAACTGCGGGGGAGTGTTAGCTGTACATTTATCATAATTGATCCGATTGATTTGCCATTTATTGTATAATTGATATGTATCATTTATTGCAGATATATGCCTTTAGTATTTTCCTTATATAGCATTGTATAGTAGGCATATATATCCCATTCATTATAATCGGTATTCAATCAATCAAAAACATTATTCATCCCCTTCAAACGCATATCATCAACTGACATTGAGGACCAACGGTGCAATTGTTTATTGTATTGGAGACTAACGGTTATGTCATCAATTGACATTGAGGACCAACGGTGCAATTGTTTAATGTATTGGAGACTAATGGTTAATTACCATGTCAAGTGATTAGTCATATTGATTAAAATTTGAAATTCGAATAGTCATAGTGGACCTTTTGAAAGTATGTTAGTCATATTAGCACAGATTGAAAAGCACATTAGTCATTTTTGACTTTTACCATATATTTTTTTAACAAAATTGACGTATTATTGACACACTAATTTTGCATACTTTATTTATTACACACCAATTTATAGTGACACACCAATTTTTGATACATTTATAGTGACACACTTGTATTGTGACACTAAATTTCTTGATACATATATAGTGACACACTAAAATATTATAATACGTTATTAAGTGACACATTATTAGTGACACACTTAATTTTATAAAACGTTTTTTGTGAAGTTCTAACAAACAAGAGAGTAATTTGGAGGGAAAAGTTGTTTATTGAATTGTTAAAGTGAAATGATCAACTGAATTACAAATATAAAGGAAAGAAAATAACTACCAAACTTTACAACTTAACAAGTTTGGTCCCTACATTTATACAACAGTAACTAACTAGCCCTTGTCTCTTTCACACTGCCCCTCAAGTTGAGAGTTGTTAGAAACTGAAACTCCCAACTTGGACAAAAGCTTGGTATGCTGATCAACACTGAAAACCTTGGTAAACACATCTGCCAATTGTTCTTTTGTAGATACATAGGATGGTTTGACTGTTCCAGCTTTGACTTGATCTCTTACATAATGGCAGTCAACTTCAATATGTTTAGTCCTAGGATGAAACACAGGATTTGCTGCTATGTACAAAGCTACTTGATTATCACAATACAAGTCCACTGGCTGCAAATCCTTAATACCAAGATCCTTTAACAAACTGACCAGCCATGTCACTTCACAACAAGTCAATGCCATAGCCCTATTGTCACACCCCAAAAATGGCGCAGCGGAATGGCATTCACAGGGTATGACTACTTAGTAAAGAACACAAAGCGTCACAATAGAGAAATACTAAATGAAATACATTGATCTGATAATAGTCACAAACTCCCACAACGGGTTAAGTACAAAATACAAATCAACACGAGTCTCAAAGTTACACAACATCACTAAGCAATATCCAAATGCGGCTTCACGAGTTATAACCCGGAAGGGTCTTGTCTTAAGTCTTGCTAAGTCAGGTCACTACACAACCTTCTATGGTACCTTCATTCTTAACATCTGAAAATGGATACTCGAAAATGTCAACATAATGTTGGTGAGCTCGTAGGTTTAAAAGTAAAACCGCTGAGCTGTGATAGCATAGAGTAGGACAAAAGTGAGCATGATAACCAATAATAAGCACAAGTCAAAACAAACTAGCGTCGCGCCAACTGAACCTGCCACGTTGGTTGCACACATAAACATACGCTGGTTGCACACATAAACATACATTGTGGGGAGCTACCCCGATAGATCTATCATATTGCTTCGACTCTCAAAAGAGTTAACAGTTGCGTAGTCATGGTCGCACAAAACAAAACATGTCACAGCATATAATCGCATCAACAGACATAATGTCCAAAAACATGAAAACAGTATAATCACAACATGAAAACAGTTAAAATATCATTTGAGTACCATTTTCCCCCAAGAAAAAACATAATGAAAAAGGGGCTACGAGAACTCACCTCAGTAAAAGCAAATCCCGCTTGATAAATTGTAAACGGCAAATTTAGTCCGATAACTCTAATCGCGACCTAAATAATACATATGTCTTAGGTTCGAAAATAAGGCCATGCACGCAAGTTCATACTATACGTTATCACTTGTACATGTTGTTGTATTATTTTTCGTCAAAATGTTGTTGCGTCAATTTGATCCTTTATTTAGAAAATTACCACTTTAGAAAAATGTAACTTGTTTATCTTGCGACCAAATTTTAGTCGTCATGTTAATGGCTATTCCAAAAA
The DNA here is from genome assembly GCA_021014915.2 of Artemisia tridentata subsp. tridentata. Taxonomy (NCBI): domain Eukaryota; kingdom Viridiplantae; phylum Streptophyta; class Magnoliopsida; order Asterales; family Asteraceae; genus Artemisia; species Artemisia tridentata. Next base: position 327,920,348 of record CP139504.1, on the reverse strand, counting down.
TCTCTAACGCGCCCAAAAAGTCTATATAATGTTCTACCATTTCCGTTTACTTCATTTTAACCAAAATGTACTCAAAAAGGTCCAAAATCCAACTCTATTAATTTTAACAGCTTTCTAATAGAGGAAATAATAGGATGTCGACATATACGTTGACGTAAACATTCTTTTGGCCATAACCTTTGCGTCGTAGCTTCGTTTCTTAAGTTTAACCTATCCCCGCGAAGGTATTTAAGTTTACTATCGGCTTTTCAAGGTCTCGACTAGTCTAGATACCATTTAGCATCAGTTTTTATTAGTCAAATTTCTGGACAGACTCATACTTTTTCTGAAAGTGTAGTTTTCGTCGTAAATATTGAAATTAGCGTATCTTTTTCGTTACAAGCTCGTTTTAACTCATTCAAGCGGCTACGTTTTCGTTATTAAGTCTATTTTCTATATTTCTAGCCAAAAATTGCTTAAAACCTACTGATATTTCCATTTTTTACAAAACGGGACAGATTATTTATTAAAAGTGTCAAAACTATATTTCTATTCTTCTAGCTAGCATATCCACTTAACCACAACTTCATTTCTAGTCCTAGTTTCCCCATCAACTTCTCAACATAATGATAATGATCTAACCTTAAACTCAATAATATTTCAAGGTCTATGTAACAATCATCAAGAATGCCTAAATATTCAAGTTTACTAATACACATGTTTATAAGGTTTATTACCACCTTTTTATGAAGAGTTTTTCTAACTAGTTTTCTTGTAACCCAAAAGTTGTTAAAAACATAATCTTTGTTAAAGGATCATTGTAAATCTTTATCAACATGTACCAAGTGATAACTAAGTATACACTTAACTAGCAAGATGACATAGAGAAAACATGAAATTTTGTAGGATTACTTACAAAAGTAATTAGCGAAATGTGAGTTATAAACACTTGATCAACCTCAAGATCAATGCTCTAAATCCTTGCTAGAATACTCTAAGTGCACTTGATCTTAGCCACAACAAATTTTCTCCTCTCCTTGGCTCCAAAGTGGGTCGAATGGTGGTATATAATGGGTAGTGATTATATTTTTCTTTTGCTCTTGAACTCTAGGTGCAACAAAATGAAGATATTGGCTCTATTTATACTAAAATTATTCAAACTTTGCATTAATTGGGTCAAAAGCCATAATTTGGCTATTGTTAGGAAGTTGGGCTGAATGGGGAACAAGGAGGGGACATGGACTTTGTCAAGCCTCCCTTTTTGTCTTTAGACTCCATGTTTTGGGGATTCTTGGTGGCTAATTAATAACATGTGCAATATTGTCTAACCATTAATTATGAAACAAGGAGGAGGGGGGAGGGGGCGATATAAGAAAAAAAAAATAGACGAGTTGTTTGATACAAGAGTGCATATGTTGTATGTATTGGGTGTTAAAAATATGTATTGGTTGTTGTTTCAGTGATTAACGAAAGTTATACGTAATTAAACGTAAGTTATAAAGAAATTACTGTAGGCGTCAGAAAATATTTTTGGAACTTTCGTAATCTCTTTGGAAGTATAAAAATACATTAGAAATAATCGTTGAAGGAATTGGGTGTATCGGGTGTTAAATTTTAAATAACGAATATGGTTTGTTGAATTGACAACCATAGTAATTTAAGAAAAGGAAATTGTTTTAGAGTTTAAAATTGTGAACTAGAGCAGGAGCAAGGTACTGGAGCGTTGTGGACTAAATATAGCCTAAGTACTGGTGTACTTGAAATTCATTCTAAGTTTCACGTTGGTTCAGGTAAAAAGTATATGTAAAAATGGTTCTCAAATAAATGTCAAGAAGATAAATTTGAGTCTGTTGAATAGAATTGTCCTGTAATTAGCGGGTTGATATAGTCTACCCCTGTTAATAGAATTTGTCCTCAAAATTCAGTTGACTAAAGGTCTGAGCTTGATCAGACAGTATTCACCCTTCAGTTTGGTTGCACACAGAAGGTAAGGGTGTGGGTGTCAATCCAAAGAGTACCGGGTGCTACTCCCCAATTGGTACTATCAATACTTCCTAACCTCTAGAAATCACACAAATGAAACCACATAATAATCACACAGTAAGGCAAGCTTTCTCGTCCTTGAGTAAAGCCGTCAAAAACCTTAGGCATCCTTTCGGTAGTTTAAGTTGAGCCTCAACTGAAACTAGCTTAACCCCGTAACTCATGAAACAAGAACTGTCATGAGATTAAGCTAAACCATAAGTTTTAGCCCAGTAACAAATTTTTTTCAGCTTAATCTCACAACTCATCAAACAAGAACTGTCATGAGATTAAGCTAAGCAACAAGTTGGACCTATCCTTAAACTACGTAACAACTTGAATCTAACTTAATTTCACAACTCATCAAACAAGAACTGTCATGAAATCAAGTTAAATGTCAAGTTGTAAGAAAAGAACTCAACATTTTTGAAAGATTGGCTCAATTTTTGGATCGCTTTGAAATAAACAACTAGTAGATATCCAAAGAGAAGATTCAACTAAGTGTGAGGTGCATTCCTGTTTCCTCCAAAATCAATAGTGTGTGCCCTAAGTATATCTCCTAATGTCAGATAGTATGCTCGCCCTGACCATCGATCTAGGAATGGTAGGTCGTACTCCATTTCAACTGTGTTCCTAATGCTTCCTATAGTGTCTATCAAAATCACGATGTGGATTGTCTTGTCACGATTCGATATAATAGGTAAGGCACTCCTCATGTATGTCGCTCTAATTGGACTTCTTATCTTGAATGTTACGGAGGCACTGATCAAACCAAAGGACTTATCCTGAAAACTCGAATTTCCTGTATATCGTTCTTAACGCGGTTTTAGGGTTGTCAGTCTTGTGTACTCTTAACTAATGATATTCGGGTTCGGAATCTTTCTTCGAGAAGTATCGTGTATCATGAAATTTGTGTTACTTTGGGAGTTAAGTTGAAGAGTATCTCAATTCTTCAAGGAGGGGTAAATCCTGTTAGGTCTTTATGAAGTACTCCAGGGAAGTCTTAAGCACGCGAGGTACCTTTGGGTTTCTGCTCGCCCTACTAGCTAGGTGCACTGAAATAGGCGGTTTTATAGTAACCAACGAGTGATTAGGCCTCATGAAATGCCTCGTCCATTCTTGAGCAAAATCATTTAAAAATTTTAAGCTAAGTAGCAACTTTAAACTTAATCTCACATCTCATCAAACAAGAACTGACATGAAATTAAGTTAAAAGTTGTTAAAACGCTTACCTTTTTTTTTTTGAAGAAAAAGAAAATTTTAGTTAAAGTTTGGGGTTGCTCAAAAATGAACGGGTGGCATTTCAGCACTCCAAGATCTTACTACCAGGTGGTGAAGATTTGAACCATCTTATCGGTTTCTACCTTTTTGGTCATACACTATATCAATCTCATAACTAAGAGCTAGGACACTAGGTTTCGCCTTTAACAGAGGCATGAACTAAGTGGAAACAAATCTATAATCGACATCGGAATCAAACAGTATGATGGTCTAATATCCGTTTAAAGAGAACATACCCATCGCGAGGTTTGGGTTCTGGCGTCCTTCTTCAGCGTTCATCACGAATACCCGCCCACGAGCTGGGTTGCCATTGTTTCTAGTGTTTCCATCAGTCACTACGGCCTGATTCTGGTTATTCTGCACTTGTCCTTGTGCCCTATTTAGCTTAGGACACGTGTTTCAGAAATGATCCAGGCTCCCGCACTCATAACATGTCCTTGGGTAAATGACATTAATAGGAGTCGCCTGCATGGCTGCTGCTCGACAATCCCTTGAAATGTGACCAGTCTGATTGCATTTGAAACACACTAGGCAGGGTTTAGTCTCCAAGTGGTGGTAGTTACATTTGGCACACTTAGGTTGGGTACCTTCATATCCCTTACGGCCCGAGCTCGTTGCCACAAATCCTTTTCCCCATTTCGCCTTCTTATTGTCACCATTTGCATCTCCTTGCTTACTTGGCTCACTCATGGTCTTCCTCGTATCACCACTCTTGGACAATGCCCCATTCCTAACCATTTCATCCGTTAAGGTTGCATATTTCAGTATCGCGCTCTGAAGGGTAGGGGCTCAATTTCTTTCACTATCCCGCGAATCTTAGGGACCAAACCATAGATGTACCTCTCAATTCTCTTGGATTCAGGAGTGACCATGTGGGGCACCAGTCTAGCAAGCTCATGGAATCGATCCGTATAAGTCGTATGATCAGCTCCTACTATGGTATGGTGGTAGAACTCATGTTCCAGTTTCTGCATCTCATTGTCTGGACAATACTCCTCTTTTAACAATGCCTTAAATTCATCCTAACTCATCCGTATGGCAGCTTCTTTGCCCTTAGCCTAAATTTGCGTATTCCACCAAGTCAATGCTTTTCCAATCAATGACAGGTAGCATACTTCACCTTCTGTTGGCTCGCACACTCACTTATGTCAATCACTGACTCCATCTTCTCGACCCATAGAGTATAAGCTATCGCACCTCCATTGCCATCAAAGTCCAATGGTTTGCACGCGGTAAATTCCTTGTAAGTACATCCCTTGTTACCGTTGTTATGGTTTCCATCATTAATGTGATCACTTCCACCGTCGTTGTTCGCTTGATCATTCCCACTCACGTTGTTCCCTTAGTTGCTAATATGGTCGCCAACTTGGGTGACAATAGTGGGTAACAGTTCCCGTAGTTGTTGGGCGAAAATGGTAGCAACATCAGGAGTCTCATTGCTGGCATCGTCGCTTCCCGTGCCGCGACCTCCTGCCCTACCTCCTCGTCCACTAGTCTTTCCACCCCTCAGTGGTGGAACACCTCGGTTAACTCAAGTCGACTTTCTTGGAGTGATGATTCTACAAGGTAGGACATTGATAGACATTAGATAGGAGATAGGTAGGATAGGTCGACATACGTATCGTACTACTACACTCAGCTTCCTATCTGACAATCCATGAATTTGATAAGTCCATGCCGCATCATGTTATCGTAAAAATGTAGGCCAGGCGTTTTTAAGAAAGCATCATGTTGCATTTACTTATCATCATCACTTCGTGTCAAACTATATACATAATCGCACACGTAATTCCTAAGAAAATTATATGAGGGTTCTTAGGTTATAGTCTAGGTTAAACCACCTAATTCTCTATAACCTTGGCTCTGGTACCAATCTGTCACACCCCAAAAATGGAGCAGCGGAATGGCATTCACGGGTGATGAAGCGAAAAGTGTACCGCTTTTAAGGGGTCATTTAAGCCCTAAATCGTATTTATTTGATCAAATATTGCCCTAAATCGTTCCTTTTGTCATTTTAGGTACTTTGGAGAAGAAATCTGGAAAAGGAAGCATTTTGGACGTTTTTGGAGCATAAAAGTGAAGAAAACGACAAAGTCTCAAAAACCGGCTGAAAAGTACCTTGGACGGCGTCAGGATTTATTCTTAACGGCGTCATGGCTTGGCAAAAGTGGTGGATATGAAAATTACTCATGATAAGCCAGAGAAATGTGCATGGGAATTCAAACGGCGTCACCCTTTGGAATGATCAAGGTCGTCACGGTATAAGTTAAAGCAGGACGGCGTCACGCCTAATTCCGACGGCGTCAAGCCTTGATAAGCCAGAACGGATTTTGGAGAGCTAAAGAGGGACGGCGTCAAGAAGGCCATCCGGGAACCCTAAAAGCGGCGAGGTGACGGCGTCACACTCCATAACGTGACGCCGTCAGATCTGAAAGTCTATATATAGTTTTGCAATTTTTTGTCATTAGTGTGGAACTTATTGTGGAACTTTGTGTGTGAAAACCCTAAGATGATTTTAGCAGCTTTTTCAAGGCTTTTTGCCTTGAGATCTTCCATGTTACATTGAAGATAAGTTATCAATTAATCATTCAATATGTCTATGTGTTGTTTGATTCTATCTTGTTCTTGTCTTTTGTTTAACATGCTAGGCTAGGTTTTCTTTGTGTTTGCTTAGATCTAATGAAACCTAGCTATTGATTATTGGTTATTAGTGTGTTATTAGTTGTATTGGATGATTGTTTATCTATGTTAGGCTTAAGAAAACTGGCTAACTTCCTATTCGGTAACTTGCTTGAACGTCTTAAGAAACATGAACCAATGCGTACTAAAGGTTTTTATGGTTGTATTTAATGCACAAGCGAATTCTAGTGATCCCATGTTAGGAGCTTCCTAGCCGGCTCGACATAGGAGTGAAGTAGGAGCTTGTAGAGTTGGGGAAGTACGTACGCCACCCCACGATTGGTATTAAGGAATACACCCGTCATCCACGCAATTAATACACACTAATCAACCGGTAAAAGATAGTTAGGGAGTAAGGAAATCTAAGTAAACACATTTTTCTCCACATAAATTTCACCACCTTTTCATTTCCAGTTATTTTATTTTATTTGCATTCGTAGTTATTTGGGTTAGTTGACTAGCAACTAATTCCGCTCGCTCTTTCAAACCCAAGATTTTACTTGCTTTCCATAAAATTATAAAAACACAAAAAGAATCTTCTCTCACCCTTAGACCTATTAGAGTAGTTTTTTCATACCTAACGAACACTATTCCCTGTGGAGAACGATCAATCCCCCGTACTTACCACTACACTATACTACATCGGTCAGGTACACTGCCTGGTGGGGTTGTAAGCCTCTTGAGATCCCTCGAGAGGTAAAACCTGTTGTAAGGTTGCAAAACCACGCATCAAGTTTTTGGCGCCGCTGCCGGGGAATAGTTATTGTTTAGGTTGAATTTTTATTTTATAGGTCTACTCACTAGATTCCTTTCTAGTGAGATTTTTATTTTATTTTTCTAGGTTTTCTTTAGTCTATCTTTTTTCTTTGTTTCTTTGTTCGTCACCATTACCATCCGACATCATGGAAGGTGGTAATATCCTCGATCCCAACAACCCACCACAACAACCACCACCTCCTAGAGCCCGTACTTTATGAGAGTACTCCCGTCCTAGCCACCATGGCTATCGAAACACCATTGAGCTCACTCAAGGAGCCAATGTCACTCCCTTGCGATCCGACACCATCCGGTTGGTGCAAAGCGGATGCGCATTCCATGGACTTCGTTCTGAAGATCCTAATCAACATCTCAAGGACTTTCTCAAAATCGTTGATTCTATAGACCTTGATGTTGCCACTCGAGAGACGACCCGACTGCGTCTCTTTCAATTCTCTTTGCGGGACCAAGCTAGTCAATGGCTAGAGCGTCAACCCGCAGGATCCATCACCTCTTGGGATGATCTCACCACTCGTTTCCTTGCTCAGTTTTTCCCACCGGGAAGAACTACCAAGCTAAGGAATGATATCTTGATGTTCCAACAACGTCAAGGCGAAACCCTCTACGAGGCATGGACTCGATTCAAGGACTTACTCCAAAAAGTCCCTCACCATGGCATAGAACTGTGGCTCCAAGTCCAAATCTTTTATGACCATATCAATCTCTCCACAAGGCAAACCATTGACCAATCGGCCGGTGGTAAGCTACGTGATCTAAGTGCGGAACAATCATGGGCTCTCCTAGAGGATCTTGCTCTTTATGACAACGAAAGTTGGAGTGATCCCCGTGATTTGAATAAAACGGTCAAGGCAATATCTTTGCCTTCGAACAATTCAAGCACTTCCGACCGTAGGATCATAGAACTTGAAGACCAAGTCAAGTTTCTCATGAAATCCTACGAGGCTCCTAAACCTTCTAGCCAAGTGAACAAAATCACTTCTTCGTGTAAATTATGTAGTGGGCCCCACAACACTCATGATTGCATGGAACTCCCCAAACAGGCTTTCAAAGAATTCGCATCCTCGCGAATCGATAAGGCGGGAGATAAGTGGCTCACTACTAATTATGGACACAAGAATTCCGAAGATAGGTATGAGGCATGGAAGAGTAAGCCAAATTTTAGTTGGAACCAAACTCGAAGCGTATCATTCAATGACTCTACCCCACTCACCTGGTCTGAACATTATCCTCAGCAACATACGCATAAACAACAAAATCGCGAGGAATCACTGCAAAAATTCATTCTCTCTCAAGAAACACAGCTCTCCAAACTTGAGAATCAATTCAGACAACAGCAAGTTGATATGAACAACAAGGTTGATAACCTGTTAAAGGTTATCAATGATTGCCTTGCTGGCAGGTCAACTTGTGAGTTGGCACGAGTTAATGAGATCAAATCTGTCACGGTGACTCACCAAACACCCCCTCCTGTAAAAATCAAGCACCCTAGTAAACTCTTCAAACACATATCACAAAACAGAAAAGAAACTGGAGATACTCATACCCCTTCAAAACCTCTCCACTTCGTGAACACCATTACAACAATACCTGTTCCTAAACCCAATCTGGACCAACAATCAACCACGAATGTGGACAATGAAATGGAGGGTGAAGTTCCCGAAAAGAACCCCGAGGCGCCCGACGACTATCTAGACTCACCAAAGAACTCGAGTACAAGAGAGGTAAGTGATGAGGAGGGCTCGGAAGAGAAATCTGAAATGCCTCATGGGCTCCCAGTACTGCTAGACCACCCCTTGGTGGAGGAACTTGAGAGGGGCTCAACAAAGTTGCCTATGGGATTTGGAGAGAGAATAGAGGATGACGCTCCCAGGGTCTTTAAGATATCTTGCACCACTAGGAAAAAGTTCATTAAAGATGCCTACATAAACCCCAACTCTTCTATGAATGCAATATCTCTTTCTCTATATAACGAAGCCTTCACCGAACAGGTCAAATATGAAGGGTCTAATATCATCGGGGTAATAAGAAGGGTACCAATTGTGATAGAAAAGTTCCTCTTTCATATCGAGCTAACTGTATTTAATAACATGGACTCTATCATCAGCCCATCCTTAGCTAGCCTTGTTCTAGGCAAACCATTCATAAACGCAACGGGAGTGATACTCGACGAGGATGATAGTAGTGCATTATTTACCGATGGTGTCAGGAAAGTGATTTTTCGGGATGGTTGTAAAGAAGTATATGAGTATCAACCATCAGCATGTGGCAACACATGGGGACTATGCGGTAGAAGGCCTGGCCGAATTAAGCGATGTGATCCGAATAATCTCAAAATACCTTGCATGATTGGTCACAAGCATTTTTATAATGTTTACATCGACACATGTTTACCCAAAAATGTGATGTCCTTGTTTCATTATAACAACATTTGCAGATGGGGAATGATTCATAAAGGGAAGGACGACATTGGCATAGATGATGATGTACAGGTGTTTGTAGAAAACATGACATTCACTATGAGCTTCGCAATCGTCGATAATATCGAAAAGTACATCGATCCCAGGTTATCGCAAGTTGTTTTTGGGGCACCTTTTTGCAATACCACAAGCTTGGTTGTGGACGAGCTCAATGGGATCATGACTTTCACCGATGGGATTAGGGAAATCTCATACCAAACGCCTTACAAGATGAGAGAATTCAAGGAGATTGATTATGGAGGGCTCGATGAGCTAAGTTCCCAACTCGTGTTATGTGACGATGATGTGAGACGGGGATGTAAGGACACTTTTGACCTGTCAAGTGGATTCTTTAAGCATGATAAGGAGCTTAGTTCTAAATACCGAAACAATCCTTTTGATCTCGAGGACCCGAAATACCTTTACTATGAAAGTGATTCTGATAGAGAATCAAAGGAAAATGGCCTAGGAACCATGACCGATGATGGAGTCACGTAATGTACGTGACTTTGAGTCTAGCTACAAGACTCGTTAATAAAGAAAAGCGCTTCTTGGGAGGCAACCCAAGTTTTATTTGCTTTGTGTGTTTAATTCTTTGTTTGTTTGATTTTATTTGTTTCCGTATGTGTGTTTAAGTTTTATTATTATTGATTCATGTTCAAAACTAAATTGTGAAAATGCTTTATTTTGTTTTTAACTTCGTCTTAACTACATATAAAGGTATTTTGCGAAAGTTAAGTGTAAGGGAAATCTAAATCGGTTTATTAGAACACAAATGAACATGAATCGTAATAATAATAAATGAACATACATATTAGTGTTTGTTTGAGTCAAATGCTTGTATCGAGTCATATTGATGTTTTGCAGGATTTCCAGGAAGTAAGGTATAGGTTTTTCCAAAAATTTTCCAGAAACGTAACATGAGAATTCTGTCAGATCATTTCTGACGGCGTCAGGATTTACAACCTGACGGCGTCAGGTTTAATTTTCTGAAAATTTTTTGAAAGTTTTGTTTTCATAAAAAGTTTTTATTAAATCTATAACTTATAATCTCCAGGAATCTGCAAAATTATCATTTCACAAGCATTATATCCTTATATATAGAGTTTATCCCGCCGATGTTATGCAGGTTTTCGTGTTTGTTTTCTCAGGTTTAACAGGTTATTTTGGACAAGGAAGTGTTTTGGATCAAGCTTTTGGCGATGCATTAGTCATGGAGCTTCAACATTCTCTTGGAAGAAGATTTAACCATGTTACTTCATTATCCACCGAGCGAATCAGGGGAGTATTTGATTTCATTCTTTTACTTTTTTACTTTTACATTTGTTATTTGAACATTGGGGACAATGTTCATCTTAAGTGTAAGGGGGGGTAAAAGTACGATTAGAGAATGCTATTACGCTTGATTTTTGTTTGTTTAATAGTAAATGTGTAATAAAACTGAGATAAATACCTGTTAGGGTAATTTTAGTGCCAAATTTAAAATTTTTTACAACATTTAGGAGTGAAACTTTAGTTCTAATGAGCGTCTCACGGATAGGAGTTATATGACTAGCACAAAAAACCGTACCACTAAAAAAATTTTCCACCCCCAAATATGTGAGGTTCGCCCCTAGAATTGGTAGGAAAAGCATTTATGCTATGATGTGTGTACCGGTAGCACTTAGATTCTAGAACTTGCGTTAGGACCATTCCGAGGCCACAAGTGAGACTACATTCGTGTAGTTAGATTTACTACATGATAAGAGGCATTAGGATTAACCCATTGTTTTACACCTGTGTTTTTGTTATAATTACGTTGGCTACATTGGTCAAGTAATTCTCCCACACCCTTTGCGTTGTACCCATTTTTGGTACACGATACCCCTAGTACACCCCTCAGAGCCTATCTTTTCGTTTCGAACTTTAAGCATTTTACTTAAAGTAAGAATTTGTTACACCCCACTAAAATGTACACCCAAATCGCCTTAGCCTACCTTGTATGCACTCATTTTTAGTGCATTATTGTGACAACATTTGTTTAAAACCCAAGTTAATTATCTAATTGATTACATGGTTGCTAAGTCGAGTCATATCCTTGTACATATTGTTTTGGGACGATTGGGACTCATGGGTAAAGTACTAGTGTAATGGAGTAATGGGGAAGAGCATCATTTATTACCCCCATTTGTGCTAAATATTTTAAAAAAGTACTCCAAGTGTTTGATTATCTTAATTCGAGTCATTAGATTAGTTATTTGTAAAGTTATGTAAAAGTTCAAGTGTAATTCGAGTCATTAGATTAGTTATTTGAAACGGGATGGTAAACCGGCTGAAAAGTACCTTGGACGGCGTCAGGATTTGTTCTTGACGGCGTCATAGCTTGGCAAAAGTGGTGGATATGAAAATTACTCATGATAAGCCAGAGAAATTTGCATGGGAATTCTGACGGCGTCACCCTTTGGAATGATCAAGGTCGTCACGGTATAAGTTAAAGCGGGACGGCGTCACGCCTAATTCCGACGGCTTCAAGCCTTGATAAGCCAGAACAGATTTTGGAGAGCTAAAGAGGGACGGCGTCAAGAAGGCCATCCGGGAACCCTAAAAGCGGCGAGGTGACGGCGTCACACTCCATAACGTGACGCCGTCAGATCTGAAAGTCTATATATAGTTTTGCCATTTTTTGTCATTAGTGTGGAACTTATTGTGGAACTTTGTGTGTGAAAACCCTAAGACGATTTTAGCAGCTTTTTCAAGGCTTTTTGCCTTGAGATCTTCCATGTTACATTGAAGATAAGTTATCAATTAATCATTCAATATGTCTATGTGTTGTTTGATTCTATCTTGTTCTTGTCTTTTGTTTAACATGCTAGTCTAGGTTTTCTTTGTGTTTGCTTAGATCTAATGAAACCTGGCTATTGATTATTGGTTATTAGTGTGTTATTAGTTGTATTGGATGATTGTTTATCTATGTTAGGCTTAAGAAAACTGGCTAACTTCCTATTCGGTAACTTGCTTGAACGTCTTAAGAAACATGAACCAATGCGTACTAAAGGTTTTTATGGTTGTATTTAATGCACAAGCGAATTCTAGTGATCCCATGTTAGGAGCTTCCTAGCCGGCTCGACATAGGAGTGAAGTAGGAGCTTGTAGAGTTGGGGAAGTACGTACGCCACCCCACGATTGGTATTAAGGAATACACCCGTCATCCACGCAATTAATACACACTAATCAACCGGTAAAAGATAGTTAGGGAGTAAGGAAATCTAAGTAAACACATTTTTCTCCACATAAATTTCACCACCTTTTCATTTTCAGTTATTTTATTTTATTTGCATTCGTAGTTATTTAGGTTAGTTGACTAGCAACTAATTCCGATCGCTCTTTTAAACCCGAGATTTTACTTGCTTTCCATAAAAATATAAAAACACAAAAAGAATCTTCTCTCACCCTTAGACCTATTAGAGTAGTTTTTTCATACCTAACGAACACTATTCCCTGTGGAGAACGATCAATCCCCCGTACTTACCACTACACTATACTACATCGGTCAGGTACACTGCCTGGTGGGGTTGTAAGCCTCTTGAGATCCCTCGAGAGGTAAAACCTGTTGTAAGGTTGCAAAACCACGCATCAACGGGGTATGACTTCTTAGTAAAGAACACAAAGCGTCACAATAGAGAAATACTAAATGAAATACATTGATATGATAATAGTCACAAACTCCCACAACGGGTTAAGTACAAAATACAAGTCAACATGAGTCTCAAAGTTACACAACATCACTAAGCAATATCCAAATGCGGCTTCACGAGTTATAACCCGGAAGGGTCTTGTCTTAATTCTTGCTAAGCCAGGTCACTACTCAACCTTCAATGGTACCTTCATTCTTAACACCTGAAAATGGATACTCAAAAACATCAACATAATGTTGGTGAGCTCGTAGGTTTAAAAGTAAAACCGCTGAGTTGTGATAGCATAGATTAGGACAAAAGTGAGCATGATAACCAATTATAAGCACAAGTCAAAACAAACTAGTGTCGCGCCAACTGAACCTGCCACGTTGATTGCACACATAAAAATACGCTGGTTGCGCCCATAAACATACACTTTGCGGAGCTACCCCGATAGATCTATCATATTGCTTCGGCTCTCAGAAGAGTTAACAGTTGCACAGTCATGGTCGCACAAAACAAAACATGTCATAGCATATAATCGCATCAACACACATAATGTCCAAAAACATGAAAACGGTATAATCACAGCATGAAAACAGTTAAAATAACATTTGAGTACCATTTTCCCCCAAGGAAAAACATAATGAAAAAGGGGCTACGAGAACTCACCTCAGTAAAAGCAAATCCCTCTTGATAAATTGTTAACGGCAAATTTAGTCCGATAACTCTAATCGCGACCTAAATAATACATATGTCTTAGGTTCAAAACAAGGCCATGCACGCAAGTTCATACTATACGTTATCACTTGTACATGTTGTTGTATTATTTGTCGTCAAAATGTTGTTGCGTCAATTTGATCATTTATTTAGAAAATTACCACTTTATAAAAATGTAACTTGTTTATCTTGCGACCAAATTTTAGTCGTCATGTTAATGGCTATTCCAAAAATCTCTAACGCGCCCAAAAAGTCTATATAATGTTCTACCATTTCCGTTTACTTCAGTTTAACTAAAATGTACTCAAAAAGGTCCAAAATTCAACTCTATTAATTTTAACAGCTTTCTAATAGAGGAAATAATAGGCTGTCGATGTAAACATTCTTTTAGCCATAACTTTTGCGTCGTAGCTTCGTTTCTTAAGTTTGACCTTTCCCCGCGAAGGTATTTAAGTATACTATCGGCTTTTCAAGGTATCGGCTAGTCTAGATACCATTTAGCATCAGTTTTTATTACTCAAATTTCTGGACAGACTCATACTTTTTCTGAAAGTGTAGTTTTCGTCGTAAATATTGAAATTAGCGTATCTTTTTTGTTACAAGCTCGTTTTAACTCATTCAAGCGGCTACGTTTTCTTTATTAAGTCTATTTTCTATATTTATAGCCAAAAATTTCTCACAACCTACTGATATTTCCAATTTATACAAAACGGGACAGATTGTTTATTAGAAGTGTCAAAACTATATTTCTACTCTTCTAGCTAGCATATCCACTTAACCACAACTTCATTTCTAGTCCTAGTTTCCCCATCAACTTCTCAACATAATGATAATGATCTAACCATAAACTCAATAATATTTCAAGGTCCATGTAATAATCATCAAGAATGCCTAAATATACAAGTTTACTAATACACATGTTAATAAGGTTTATTACCACCTTTTTATGAAGAGTTTTTCTAACTAGTTTTCTTGTAACCCAAAAGTTGTTAAAAACATAATCTTTGTTAAAGGATCATTGTAAATCTTTATCAACATGTACCAAGTGATAACTAAGTATACATTTAACTAGCAAGATGACATAGAGAAAACATGAAATTATGTAGGAGTACTTACAAAAGTAATTAGTGAAATGTGAGTTATAAACACTTGATCAACCTCAAGATAAATGCTCTAAATCCTTGTTAGAATACTCTAAGTGCACTTGATCTTAGCCAAAACAAATTTTCTTCTCTCATTGGCTCCAAAGTGGGTCGAATGGTGGTATATAATGGGTAGTGATTATATATTTCTTTTGCTCTTGAACTCTAGGTGCAACAAAATGAAGATATTGGCTCTATTTATACTAAAATTATTCAAACTTTGCATTAACTGGGTCAAAAGCCATCATTTGGCTATTGTTAGGAACTTGGGCCGAATGGGGAACAAGGGGGGACATGGACTTAGTCATGCCTCCCTTTGTGTCTTTAGACTCCATGTTTTGGGGATTCTTGGTGGCTAATTAATGACATGTGCAATATTGTCTAATTATTAATTATGGGACAAGGAGGGGGGGCGGCACAATAAGAAAAAAAAATGAGTTGTTTGATACAAGAGTGCATATGTTGTATGTATTGGGCGTTAAAAATATGTATTGGTTATTGTTTCGGTGATTAACGAAAGTTATACGTAATTGAACGTAAGTTATAAAGAAATTACTTTAGGCGTCAGAAAATATTTTTGTTGATATAAATAATGCCTAAACACGTTATTAGTATTTTTCGATATCTCTAAGTTTTGATAATCACAAAATGTAAAATCATTAAACGGAAAATTATGACGTAAACAAGTATTTAGTTTTTAATATCTATTTTAACAACTCAATCACTTAAGGTATGAACAAACAAATGCATAATGCATTATATGATCAAAGGAACATTTTCTTAATCACTAGATTTTTTATAAAATGTCACAAACATTTTATATCTTTTAGAAAAACATTTTTGGTATTAAATAAATATGTTTAATCGGGTATAAATTTATGAATTCAAAATTTCAACCAAAAATGGCAAAAATGTTCCAGAAAAACCTTCCCCACAAAAAGACAAATCTGAGCAACGTTCAGGAAGGGCGGCCCCCTTAATTATACTAGGCGGTCCCCTTAATTTTAAGGGGGTCGGCCACCTATTTAAGGGGACCGCCCCGCTCCTCTAGGTCCTCAGATTTGCCTATAAATACTGGTTTATCTCTGGACTTTTTCCTCACCTTTTGCACCCCAAACCTTCTGTTCTAAATCTTCTCTAATCCTTGTAAATCCATTCTAAAATCCTTTGATCATTTCTCTCACAACTCGTAATTTCAGGTCATTTTCCAAGCCCTGACAATTTACTATTCATGAGTTACAATTCATAAATCACTATTCACCGATCACTATTCATCATTTCACTATTCATCATTTTTGAAGCCAGTTTGAGACTTTGAGAAGTCGTCAAATTTTACTATTCACATGACACTATTCATTCCCGGAGGGAAATCACTATTCATGGGCATCATTCATCATGTCGTAAACTAGGTTTACGAGTATTCAAATGCGCGTAACCAGTTAGGTTTAGCTGCGTATTCATGCATCATCAGTAAGGACACATCATACAGACTAGAGTAGTCTGCATATCATCAGTAATATCAGTTCATGCATGTGTCTGTGTGATTTTCATTAACGTATGCTTAATTGTTTAATTAACGTTACCACTCAGTCATTTCTATCAACAGTAAACCAAATACTCCAGACAATGATCCTAATACATTTTCAAGCTAATTATAATGATATAGAGATTATATTATTACTTTACCCGGTGTTTTTAAACCAATCGTTACATTTTTCATTTGACGCTTATAACTCCGTCGATTTACGAAATTTCAATCCGATTATCATTCTAACACCCGATTCTTGCAAGGAACATGATTTTACAATTTTTACAACTTCGTCGTATCTCATTTCACCTCGTCACGAGTTATTTCTAGTTAACTCGGTACCCGATAACACTCAATGTATACACAAATTAACTAAATACTTACACTAATGGGACACTTGGCACAATTACATCAAAGCCTTCCCTTTTAACCCATGTGTGCCGCCCCCCCCCCCCCCCCCCCCCCCCATATCCCATTAGCTTAATACTTTTCCAAATTGCATTAATGGAATTATTACACATTTATTTAGAAATCCACTAACACAAACACATACAACATAACCATTTTAGTGAAATAAAGATCAAAACCTCTCCATATTCATCTCCTAGGTTCGGCCACATCAAGATCAAGAGGAGAA
Source organism: Artemisia tridentata subsp. tridentata (assembly GCA_021014915.2). Classification (NCBI taxonomy): domain Eukaryota; kingdom Viridiplantae; phylum Streptophyta; class Magnoliopsida; order Asterales; family Asteraceae; genus Artemisia; species Artemisia tridentata. Next base: position 327,903,474 of record CP139504.1, on the reverse strand, counting down.
ATCCATAGATTTTTCAAGAACAAAGCATAAACATACTCCATTTACTATCCTAGTTAAAGTCTTGTGATCAAAACCTCAAGTTATTGCACCTTTCTCATCAAATCACTCCAAGATTGTAAGTAAACTTCAAGAACATCATTTTGATATTTTCATTCTTTTATTTACTTCATATGATCATGTATTTTCAAGGTTATACTAGTTACTTTTGCAAGTTACTTATGTTTTGATACCATTTTATTTATAAACTATCACAAACACTAGATCTATAAGTTTCACTAATAACCACATGAGATCCACCAAGATTGGTGATGTTTAGGACTCCATGACACCCTAAGAAGGTGTATGGTAGGATTTGCGAACTTGTGGAGTTGATTTGAGGTTGTATGATCAAGATTAGAACCATAGAAATGAGTTTTTAAAACATATATATACCTACTGTCCAAAATCGTGTAAACTGGAAAACTCAGTAATTTTTGGCATATTTTGGCCTTCATATTCAGAAATTTCTTTCAAAAACGAAACCGTGGCCGCAAGAATCACTAAAATCCGACTTATAACGAAGGAGATATGATCGTTCGAAGTTAGACGACGAAAACTAATTTTATGAAAATAAGCGTGCTGTTAGCCGAACTTTAAAGGACCAAACGAGGTGTTAGACGTGATCTAGACGACCCGACCCATTGAGATTATGTTAGTTCATGTTATGACGAATCCGTGGATATAAAGAACGTAGAAAACGAGCTTATAACGACCGAGATATACACGTTCGAAGCCGACGAACTCTATTCTATTTTAACTCTAATAGAAAGTATTTTTCTATGTATATACGTTTACATTTTTACAAGCCATTACAATGATAGCCGGTTTTCTATCTATTCAAGACGCGTATGATCAAAAGTCCAATAACACGACACGAAAAACTTGTAACAACGTTTTATTTTCAAGGACGTCAAATTCATTCACAACACTTAACGTGCACTAATTCGCGACTAGTTTTGCGAGGCCGTTTTGGATATATTTTCACAAGTATGAAAAGTATTGTTTTGTGACAAAAACATTATATGTGCCAATAGAACATCAAACAAGGATCATGGATTGTAGTTTTAACATATTTACGCGAAATGTGGTCTATAACTTAACAAGACGTCAAAATGTATTTTTCGACGATAAACATTGTTTTCAAAACTTTCGAGTGGTATCGATAACATACGTGTTTGCATGAGTAACATCATTTCATTTGCTTACCTTAGATCATATCACTCATGATAGGTTGCGGTTAGGAACCGAGCCTCATCTCATCATATCCATTGTGATCATTGTTGCTTTATCATATCAGGTGAGTTTTCATAGCCCCGTTTTAAATTGTTTATTGATTTCTAAACTCTCGGGGGAGAATACATTGCACCATTTTTATATGCGGACCAAAGTATACAAACTCATTACATTGCTTAAGTTACATAATTGCCCAGATTAAAGTCCCCTTATATTATCATGAACCGTTAATTGTTAGTAAGCGAGAGTGAGTGGATAGATCTATTGAGGGTGACTCCTCCGTTCGGGTTGGTAGCACCAACTGGTCAAACGAACGCATTTCATTTCTGTCATATTTGAGTGATTGGCAAACACTCGGTTGGGGCATTTCATTCAGTCTAGCTTCGGGGTCATGAGCTTAGAGCTAATGTATCATTTTTATGTGGCATAGATTTGTCATACACTTTATACTTGTGGTTTCCGTACAATCATTCATTTACATAAACCTATGATCTCACCAACATTTTTGTTGACCATTTTTAGCAATGTATTTTCAGGTAATTAAGGTATCGCATGTTGGCTTGCATATGGACATCATGGAGTCGCGGAGTCGACGCGTCTCACTTTATATTTTATGCACTTATTCATCGTTTGAATTGTATGAACTTGTTTTCTGAAAACTTGTTTCACCTTTTGGGACCTAGCTTTATAACTCTGAATGTTTTTAAATACTCAAACGATTTATTTTCTAAACGACACTTTAGGTCGTTCAATATAACTACAAATTTGGTGCTATGACCAGTCGTGCCCCTGAATGACTTATTCCGCTGCAAGTTACGAAATTTGGGGGTGTGACAGATTGGTACCAGAGCAAAGGTTATAGCGAACTAGGTTATTCATTATACCCTAGACTATAGCTGCACCATCATAGCATCTCATCATTGTGGCATAAGTGCATATTCATTATATCGCACGTAGTGATTGCGATCTCATACATATATCATTTCATCATAACCCACATTGTGTAGATGTTTATTTACTTTTATTTCATATCTGTTTTTTCAGTGATGTCTTCGGATTCACACCCTATTGTTATCTCGTCTGACTCTGAGTCAGCGGACGATACTTCTTCACTACCCTCTATCATACTAGAGTCAGTTTCATCACCATCACTACCCACTATCATTTTATCATCAGTGGAGCCTACTCCACAGTCTTCACCAGTTATGTCAGAGGCCGAGATAGAACCCTTTGAGGAGGGGGAAGTCGTGCCTACACCATCAGTTTCACCTGTGATCTGTCGTGGTCCCAGAGTTGTTCCTGTCATTCAGCCGGGGTAGCAGATACCCTATGGTCGAGTTTACCGTACATATCCAGGTGGGCCGCGCATGAAGCGTACTGTTGCTAAGCGGGTTCATCGCCTCACAGTCAGATCACCAGCTATATTTGTATCCTTACCACCACCATCATCACTTACTTCATCTCAGCCACTCCGTCGCCGCTTGACAGCGAGGAGGAGTGTGACATTCAGTACACCACCACCATTATCACCTTTACCATCCTTATCATCATTGTCTCCACCATTGCCATCCCTATCAGCACCACAGATGCCATTAGCACTAGCTCACATCAGAGATCCTACTCCTACGTCAGACCTACCGCTCAAGAAGCGGGCTCGTCTTGATATCTCATCTCCAGATACTTCAGATGCCACAGAGACAGCACCACCTAGCAGATTCAAGGTTGGTGAGAGCTCGAGGGTTGCTGCTGACAGATTGACTACTGCTACTACATTTGACTCACGACTAGATCTGCTTCAGGCAGAGATTGAGAGGGCATTATCCCATCTAGACGAGACTCCAGTGAGCCGTATTGAGGCCATTGAGGAGGAAGTCGAGGGATTGATCCAGGGCAGGGTTGCCATTGATGTTTCACACCAGGGTTTAGAGGCTCGTCAGTTGGAGAGTTCAGAGCATATCACACAGCTTAGGCAGGAGGTGCCAGGGTTAGTTGACAGAGCATAGAGGTTCCAGGATGAGCATCACGGCCTGGTCGATGAGTTATCTTCAGTTCAGGCTAGGTTGTCTGCATCAGAGACTAGAGACTCTGACCTTCAGGCTCGAGTTCAGCACCTAGAGGAGATCGTTGTTGCGATGTCTAGGGATATTCAGAGGATTTTCCGCAGGTTAGATGGAGCACCCAGAGGAGGTGCCTAGTGTTAGACTGTTATCATATAGCTTGTACATTATTATCCTAGTTCCGGGGTGTGGGACATAGTTAGTACTTGTTGTCTTTTGCTTGTAGTACAAACAAATATATCAAGTGTGACTCTACTATGCAGGATTTTCGTTGTGCTATTTTATGATATCGGTCTGCGTAACCGAAATTTTCATGTATTATATTCATGAGCGCTGTGATTATACTTATGATGTTTCGTTGTGGTTTCATTGTATTTATACATGCTGTGGTTGTATTTATACGTATTGTGGATGTATATACATGTTGTGGTTGTGTATATTGTGTATGATGATCAATTCCATTGTGAGTTCTCATTGTTGTATTCTTTTGTGATTGTGAAGAATCATGCCACCCAAAAGAGCTACTCCTGCTATGACACCCGCCCAGATCAAGAGACTTGTTGCCGACAGTATTGAGGCAGCATTGGTAACTGAAAGAGCTGTCGTAGCTGCAGCTGCTGCTGAAGCCGCTTCGCGGGCAGAAACCGCAGAAGCCGCAGGAACAGATACTAATGGAACAAATGGCCGTAAATGTACGTACAAAGATTTCAAGAGTGGTGATCCAGAAAAATTCAAAGGCACTGAAGGAGCCACTGCCATGATCCGATGGTTTGAAAAGACAGAATCAGTATTCCTTCAATGCAACTGTCCGGAAGACAGCAAGGTTAAGTTTGCTACTAGTACACTCGTTGGGGAAGCTATGTCATGGTGGAATTCGTATGCAAAGCCCATGGGAATGGAGAATGCTTACAAGCTTACATGGGATGAATTCTAGAAGTTGCTGACAAAGAAGTTTTGCCCACGAACAGAAGTGAAAAAGATGGAAACAGAGTTTTATGAGCTAGTGACAGCAGGTAATGATATTGAGGCTTATATCAGGAGATTCCAGGAATTGGCAGCATTATGTCCGACAATGGTTCCGGATACTGAGAAGCTATTGGAGAATTTTATTGGAGGATTACCTCACAACATCCGTGGTGATGTGATTTCTTTTGACCCACAAACATTGGATGAAGCAATCAGAATGTCTCAGAAACTCATGGCTCAGATAGTGAAGAAAGGAACTGCTTCAGACAACAACAACACCAACAATAACCGTAACTACAACAACCGTAACTCCAACAACAACTACCGAAACAACAACTATAACAGCAACCGAAACAACTCCAATAACAATAACAACAAAAGAAATCGGGACAACAACCAGAGTAGCAATGTTACTCAACCACCACCCAAGAGACAGGAAACTGCAAAGGCTTATGTTGCAGGTCAAACTGAGAAAAGATGTTACAGTGGTACTTTACCCAAATGCAACAAATGCCAAACCCATCATAATCTTGGAAATTGTCCGAATCCGTGTGGAAACTGTAAGAAAGTTGGTCATTCAACCAGGGATTGCAAAGCTCCGATTGTGGTTGATAATCAGAAGCCCCCAGTAACATGCTTCGGATGTGGAGAAGTTGGACACTTCAAGAAGGAATGTCCGAAAGGAAAGAATCAGGGAAACAATAACCAAGGTGGAACAGCTATAGGAAGAGCTTATGTCCTTGGAGGAGAAGATGTCAGGGAGGACCCGAGTGTCTTTACGGGTACGTTCCTCATTAATAATCATTATGCATCCATACTATTTGATTCAGGAGTCGATAGAAGTTTTGTTTCTACTGCATTTGCACCATTACTCAACATTAAACCAACCGCACTAGACACTCCATATCACATTGAACTAGCTAACGGTAGTTTAGTTGGCACCAACACAATCATTCATGGTTGCACTCTTAATTTTCTCAATCACCCATTCAATATAGACCTCATGCCAGTAGGACTTGGAAGCTTTGATATTGTCATTGGTATGGATTGGTTATCTCAACATCATGCCAGAATCATCTGTGATGAAAAAGTTGTTCATCTTCCTTATGATGGCGAAACATTGGTCGTTCGCGGAGAACGCAGTGGGACTAGACTCAGCATCATCTCGTGCATTAAAACAGAGAAATACATAATGAAGGGTTGTTATGCATTCTTGGCTCATATCACAGAAAAGAAGTCAAAAGAGAAGCGACTTGAGGATGTGCCAACAGTTAAAGATTTTCCAGAAGTTTTTCCAGAAGACTTGCCAGGACTGCCACTTACTCGCCAAGTCGAATTTCAGATTGAATTAGTACTGGGAGCCGCACCGATTGCGCGAGCACCTTATCGACTTGCACCTTCAGAAATGCAAGAGTTGTTGAACCAATTGCAAGAGCTCTTGGATAAAGGATTCATTAGGCCGAGTTCATCGCCTTGGGGAGCACCAGTTTTGTTTGTAAAGAAGAAAGATGGATCTTTAAGAATGTGCATTGATTATCGAGAGCTAAACAAATTAACGGTGAAGAATCGTTATCCATTTCCCAGGATCGACGATTTATTTGATCAGTTGCAAGGTTCCAGTTATTACTCCAAGATCGATTTGAGATCGGGTTACCATCAGCTTAAAGTTCGAGAGGAGGATATCCCGAAGACAGCGTTCAGAACACGCTATGGTCATTATGAATTTCAGGTAATGCCGTTCGGATTAACCAACGCACCAGCTGTGTTCATGGATCTCATGAACAGGGTGTGCAAGCCATATCTAGATAAGTTTGTGATCGTATTCATTGACGATATCTTGATCTACTCAAGGAGCGAAGAAGAGCACCAAGAACACCTCAGAATAATCTTAGAACTGCTCAAGAAAGAGAAACTGTATGCCAAATTTTCAAAGTGTGATTTCTGGATCAGAAGAGTACAATTTCTTGGTCACGTCATTGATAGTCAAGGACTACAGGTTGATCCAGCAAAGATTGAGGCAGTTAAAGATTGGGCAACGCCAAAAACTCCCACAGAAATTCGTCAATTCTTAGGACTTGCCGGATATTACCGAAGGTTCATTGAAGGGTTTTCCAAAATAGCTAAACCACTGACCAAGTTGACACAAAAGAACCAGAAGTACGATTGGGGAGAAAAGCAAGAGACCGCTTTTCAGTTATTGAAACAGAAACTTTGTAGCACGCCAATTTTGTCATTGCCAGAAGGGATTGAAAACTTCATGGTATATTGCGATGCTTCACACAAAGGACTTGGAGCAGTGTTAATGCAAAACGAGAAGGTGATAGCTTATGCATCTCGTCAGCTTAAGAAGCATGAGAAGAACTACACTACTCACGACTTAGAGTTGGGTGCCGTGGTTTTGGCACTCAAGATTTGGAGGCATTATCTTTATGGAACAAAGTGTGTAGTCTTTACAGACCAGAAAAGCTTACAATACATTCTTGATCAGAAGGAACTTAACATGAGGCAACGCCGTTGGTTGGAACTACTTAGTGATTACGACTGTGAAATCAGATATCACCTAGGAAAAACCAATGTTGTGGCAGATGCACTCAGTCGGAAAGAGAGACTCAATCCTTTGAGAGTCAGATCATTGGGAATGTCAATCATTTCACCACTACCATCAAAGATCCTAGAGGCTCAGGTAGAAGCACTCAAGGAAGAAAACCTACCAGGTGAAACACTTAAAGGAATGCAAGATAATGTAAACGGTTTAGTAAGGAGATCAGATGGAACATTATGCTTCAAGGATAGAAGCTGGATACCTCTCTATGGTGGAATACGAGAGTTGATCATGCATGAATCACATAAGTCGAAGTACTCTATTCATCCAGGTTCTGATAAGATGAATTAGGATCTCAAGAAGCTTTATTGGTGGCCCAATATGAAAGCAGAGATAGCTATATATGTCAGTAAATGCCTTACTTGTGCTAAAGTGAAAGCCGAGTACCAGAAACCGTCAGGATTACTTCAGCAACCAAAGATTCCCTAGTGGAAGTGGGAACGCATTACAATGGATTTTGTCACTAAACTTCCCAAAACATCAAGAGGTTTCGATGCTATTTGGGTAATAGTTGATCGTCTCACCAAGTCAGCTCATTTCATTCCAATCAAAGAGACTTACACTATGGATCAGCTCGCCGGACTTTACGTCAAGGAAATTGTCTCAAGGAACGGTGCACCAATTTCCATCATTTCTGACAGAGATAGTCGCTTTACTTCAAATTTTTGGGAATCATTGCAAGACTCATTTGGATCAAAGTTAAACATGAGTACCGCCTATCATCCTCAGATCGATGGTCAGAGCGAGAGAACGATTCAGACATTGGAAGACATGCTCAGGGCATGTGTCATTGACTTTGGAAATGGTTGGGCAAACCATTTTCCATTGATCGAGTTCTCTTAGAATAACAGTTATCATACGAGCATAAAAGCTGCACCATTCGAGGCACTCTACGATCGTAAGTGCAGGTCCCCAGTTTGTTGGGCCAAAGTTGGTGATGTACAGCTAACAGGTCCATAGTTGGTTAGAGAGACAACAGAAAAGATAATTCAGATTCGAGAAAGACTCCAAACAGTTAGAAGTCGACACAAAAGTTACGCCGATGTTCGACGTAAACAATTAGAATTTCAAGTTGGAGATAAAGTCATGTTGAAGGTCTCGCCTTGGAAGGGCGTGATATGATTCGGGAAGCTCGGTAAGTTGAACCCGAGATACACAGGACCATTCGAGATTCTGGAGAAGGTTGGTCCGGTAGCATACAGGCTTGAGCTTCCGTCAGAGCTCAGCAATGTACATAACACGTTTCATGTCTCAAACCTCAAGAAATGTCTTTCAGACGAGCGTCTCGTAATTCCATTAGAAGAAATTCAGATCGATGATAAGCTTAACTTTGTGGAAGAACCAGCAGAAATCATGGACCGGGAGGTCAAACAGTTGAAGCAAAGTCGAATTCCGATCGTCAAAGTTCGCTGGAATTCTCACAGAGGTCCTGAGTTTACTTGGGAACGGGAAGACCAGATGTGACTCAAATACCCACATCTTTTCACCAAGACCACTCCAGAGAACAACATCAACTGAATTCAGGGACTGAATTCCTTTTAGGGTGGTCGACTGTCACAACTCGTAATTTCAGGTCATTTTCCAAACCCCGACAATTTACTATTCATGAGTACTATTCATAAATCACTATTCACCGATCACTATTTATCATTTCACTATTCACATGACACTATTCATTCCCGGAGGGAAATCACTATTCATGGGCATCATTCATCATGTCGTAAACTAGGTTTACGAGTATTCAAATGCGCGTAACCAGTTAGGTTTAGCTGCGTATTCATGCATCATCAGTAAGGACACATCATACAGACTAGAGTAGTCTGCATATCATCAGTAATATCAGTACCATATCAGTTCATGCATGTGTCTGTGTGATTTTCATTAACGTATGCTTAATTGTTTAATTAACGTTACCACTCAGTCATTTCTATCAACAGTAAACCAAATACTCCAGAAAATGATCCTAATACATTTTCAAGCTAATTATAATGATATAGAGATTATATTATTACTTTACCCGGTGTTTTTAAACCAATCGTTACATTTTTCATTTGACGCTTATAACTCCGTCGATTTACGAAATTTCAATCCGATTATCATTCTAACACCCGATTCTTGCAAGGAACATGATTTTACAATTTTTACAACTTCGTCGTATCTCATTTCACCTCGTCACGAGTTATTTCTAGTTAACTCGGTACCCGATAACACTCAATGTATACACAAATTAACTAAATACTTACACTAATGGGACACTTGGCACAATTACATCAAACCCTTCCCTTTTAACCCATGTGTGCCACCCCCCCCCCCCCCTACCATCCCATTTAGCTTAATACTTCCAAATTGCATTAATGGAATTATTACACATTTATTTAGAAATCCACTAACACAAACACATACAACATAATCATTTTAGTGAAATAAAGATCAAAACCTCTCCATATTCATCTCCTAGGTTCGGCCACATCAAGATCAAGAGGAGAAATCCATAGATTTTTCAAGAACAACGCATAAACATACTCCATTTACTATCCTAGTTAAAGTCTTGTGATCAAAACCTCAAGTTATTGCACCTTTCTCATCAAATCACTCCAAGATTGTAAGTAAACTTCAAGAACATCATTTTGATAATTTCATTCTTTTATTTACTTCATATGATCATGTATTTTCAAGGTTATACTAGTTACTTTTGCAAGTTAGTTATGTTTTGATACCATTTTGTTTATAAACTATCACAAACACTAGATCTATAAGTTTCACTAATAACCACATGAGATCCACCAAGATTGGTGATGTTTAGGACTCCATGACACCCTAAGAAGGTGTATGGTAGGATTTGCGAACTTGTGGAGTTGATTTGAGGTTGTACGATCAAGATTAGAACCATAGAAATGAGTTTTTAAAACATATATATACCTACTGTACAAAATCGTGTAAACTGGAAAACTCAGTAATTTTTGGCATATTTTGGCCTTCATATTCAGAAATTTCTTTCAAAAACGAAACCGTGGCCGCAAGAATCACTAAAATCCGACTTATAACGAAGGAGATATGATCGTTCGAAGTTAGACGACGAAAACTAATTTTATGAAAATAAGCGTGCTGTTAGCCGAACTTTAAAGGACCAAACGAGGTGTTAGACGTGATCTAAACGACCCGACCCATTAAGATTATGTTAGTTCATGTTATGACGAATCCGTGGATATAAAGAACGTAGAAAACGAGCTTATAACGACCGAGATATACACGTTCGAAGCCGACGAACTCTATTCTATTTTGTCAACTCTAATAGAAAGTATTTTTCTAAGTATATACGTTAACATTTTTACAAGCCATTACATTGATAGCCGGTTTTCTATCTATTCAAGACGCGTATGATCAAAAGTCCAATAACACGACACGAAAAACTTGTAACAACGTTTTATTTTCAAGGACGTCAAATTCATTCACAACACTTAACGTGCACTAATTCGCGACTAGTTTTGCGAGGCCATTTTGGATATATTTTCACAAGTATGAAAAGTATTGTTTTGCGACAAAAATATTATATGTGCCAATAGAACATCAAACAAGGATCATGGAGTGTAGTTTTAACATATTTACGCGAAATGTGGTTTATAACTTAACAAGACGTCAAAATGTATTTTTCGACGATAAACATTGTTTTCAAAACTTTCGAGTGGTATCGATAACATACGTGTTTGCATGAGTAACATCATTTCATTTGCTTACCTTAGATCATATCATTCATGATAGGTCGCGGTTAGGAACCGAGCCTCATCTCATCATATCCATTGTGATCATTGTTGCTATATCATATCAGGTGAGTTTTCATAGCCCCGTTTTAAATTGTTTATTGATTTCTAGGGGAGAATACATTGCACCATTTTTATATGCGGACCAAAGTATACAAACTCATTACATTGCTTAAGTTACATCATTGCCCAGATTAAAGTCCCCTTATATTATCATGAACCGTTAATTGTTAGTAAGCGAGAGTGAGTGGATAGATCTATTGAGGGTGACTCCTCCGTTCGGGTTGGTAGCACCAACTGGTCAAACGAACGCATTTCATTTCTGTCATATTTGAGTGATTGGCAAACACTCGGTTGGGGCATTTCATTCAGTCTAGCTTCGGGGTCATGAGCTTAGAGCTAATGTATCATTTTTATGTGGCATGGATTTGTCATACACTTTATACTTGTGGTTTCCGTACAATCATTCATTTACATAAACCTATGATCTCACCAAGATTTTTAATTTGTTGACCATTTTTAGCAATGTATTTTCAGGTAATTAAGGTATCGCATGTTGGCTTGCATATGGACATCATGGAGTTGCGGAGTCGATGCGTCTCACTTTATATTTTATGCACTTATTCATTGTTTAAATTGTATGAACTTGTTTTCTGAAAATTTGTTTCACCTTTTGGGACCTAGCTTTATAACTCTGAATGTTTTTAAATAATCAAACGATGTATTTTCTAAACGACACTTTAGGTCGTTCAATATAACTACAACTTTGGTGCTGTGACCAGTCGTGCCCCTGAATGACTTATTCCGCTGCAAGTCACGAAATTTGGGGGTGTGACATATTCTCTTAAGCATTGGTTTCCAAGTGATCCAAGCTTTCATCATCCAAGTGCAAAAGAAGAATACTCCTTCAACTAGAGAAGAAGTATTGTAGTTCAATTCGTATCATTTTGTAGTTGTGTAAAGTAAAGTGTTGTATAGTTGTGATAAGTAGATCTAAGTGTAAGTAAGTAGTTGTGTTGAAAAGAAGTTGTGTAGAAGTTGTGAAGTCGTAGTCTAGAAGTTGTGAAACCGTCGTTTAGAAGTTGTGAAGCCGTCATGTAGAAGGTGCGAAGCCGTCGTGAAGAAGTCGTGAAGCCGTCGTGAAGAAGTTGTGAATAAGTCGTGAAGAAGTCGTGTAGAAGTTGTGAGATTGGTTCTAGCTACGATTAGAACCCGACATCTAGCTTTGTGTCGTTAAGCCGGTGTAAGCTAAAGTTGTGTAAGGTTTTCTCCGCCATAAGGGAGTTTGTTGACATAGTGAAGAGAACTCTCGAGTAGGTGACTCGGGGAGTGGAGTAGGGCAAGGAAGGTGTCCTTGTAGCCGAACCACTATAAATCCTGGTGTTGTGGTTTGATCTTTCCATCCCTATCTTTCATTTCATTTCATTTACTTTACTTGCATTACTTATTTACATTTGTCTATATTTGTTCATATTGTTTAAGAGTTGAAGTCACATAAGATCGAATCGGAGTTTTTAAAAGTAAACAAAAGTTTTCACAATAAAATTTTAAAAGAAGTAAAACTATTCAACCCCCCCCCCCTCTAGTTTTCCACAATTGGTATCAAGAGCCACGTCAAACAAGAATTTTAAAATATACTGTATTTTAAAACTTGAAACGATCTATGGAATCTGAAAAATATTTAGAAGGGCAATCTATGCAAAGACCACCACTATTTGAAAGTGATGGATTTCTTTATTGGAAAAATCGATTCGAAACTTATGTGAAATCAAAAGATCTAGATCTTTGGCATGTTATTACTAATGGTGATTTTTTACCTATTCAAAATAATCCGGAAACTAAAAAGGATGAAATAGTACGTTTTGAAAAACAAAATGATGATTTAAAAAGAAAACTTGCTAAAAATAATGAAGCAAAAATGGTTATTTATAATGCGTTACCGCGTAAAGAATACGAAAGAATCTTTATGTGTGAAACCGCAAAAGAAATTTGGAACTCTTTACTAATAACTCACCAAGGTAATAGTCAAGTCAAAGATAATAAAATAGATCTTCTTGTTCAACAATATGAACAATTTACGATTCCGGAAGAGGAATCAATTGATAATGCTTTTGTGAAGTTTAACACTATCATCACAAGTTTAAAAGCACTTGATGAGAGTTTTTCTAGTAAGAATTTTGTTAGGAAATTTCTTAGGGCTCTTCATCCAAAATGGCGGGCTAAAGTTACGGCGATTGAAGAATCAAAGAACTTGTCAACTCTTCAACTTGACGAGTTGATCGGCAACTTGAAAGTCTACGAAGCAATAATAAAGAAAGACTCCGAGATGGTCAAAGGAAGAAGAGAGAAAAGCAAGTCAATTGCGTTGAAAGCTAGGAAAGAATCTAGTGACGAGGATAGCTCAACCTCCGAAAGTGATGACGAAGAATATGCTATGGCCGTAAGAGACTTCAAGAAGTTTTTCAAAAGACGAGGAAGATTCGTTAGACAACCACATGACGAAAGAAAGGCATTCCAAAGAAACAAAGACGACAAAGGTAGCAAGAGCGAGAGGAAGTGTTTTAAATGCGGTGATCCAAATCATCTCATCGGAAGATGTCCAATGATGTCAAAGGAACAAAATCAAAAGGCGTTCGTTGGAGGAGCATGGAGTGATAGTGACGAAGATGAGAAAGAAACCACAAAGGAGGAAAAGTGTCTTATGGCTAAGACATCAAGTGAGGTACATTCCGAAACCGAATATTTTAGTGATGAATATTTATCATTAGAAGAAAAAGACTTAGATAGTGAATATAATAGGTTATGCAAACTAGGTAAAAAAGTAATGACTAAAAACAAATCACTAAAACGCATAAATAACCAATTAGAAAACGAAATACTTGAATTAAAAATTAAACTACACAACTTAGAAAAAGGCAAAGAAGCTTTTGCAGAATGTAAAACATGTCTAGAGACTAAAAATGAAAACGATAAACTTAAGGAAGAAATTTGTAAACTTGACAAATTCGAAAATAGTAGTAATTCACTTAGGAAAATAATAAGTGTTCAAAGAGTAGTAGGAGATAAAACCGGCTTAGGATTTAATTCAACTGAGGCCTCAACTAGTGAAACTAAAAATGTGAAGTTTGAATGTGAATCTAGCAAGGAAAAACCCTTAGAGTCAACACCTAAATACATACTTATGAAAGATAGAAAAGTACCCATAGCTAGTAATGATGAAGTAAATTTTTTTTACAAACCATCTTTAAAAACCAAAGAAGAATCCCCTAAACCGAAATTAAGATCAAAAACACCTCGCCTAAGAAGACCAAATAATCCTCACCCTCGACCTAAAACTCCGCAACCTAGAAGAAATCAAAATCGACAAAATCTCCATAATAATAATAGTTACCCAATGTGGAATTATCCAAATCCACCAAGCTTCAATCCTTGGGGAATACTTCCACCATATATGCATCCTAGTCAATTGCAACCCATGTTTGGTTCAAACAACTTTGGACCAATTAGACAATGGGGACCAAGTGGCTAATTTGCTAACTCATTGGGAAATCGGCATCTTTTCTTTGATTGGCTTCTATAAGTCAACATAAACACTTTGAAGTGCTTGAAGACTACTTATTGAAGACTAAAAGGTACGCCTCTCTTTCATGCTCTCTACTATGTTATATGCTTAGTTAATTGCATGCCCCCGTTAGTTTAAAAGTGCCTAATTTAATTCTTATGTACGTGTTAATATGTTACCCCTTTATACATATGCTTATACTATTATACATATACATAATAAGTAGTCTATATATATATATATATATATATATATATATATATATATATATATATATATATATATATATATATATATATATATATATATATATATATATATATATATATATATATATTCGCACATAACCTAGATAGGTCATTTGTTGACTATCTAGAACTAAAAGAAATTGTTCGTCCTCGAACCTTTTCTTCCCCCTTTGGCTCTTTTGAACTTTAAAGTTCAACATGAAAATTTTCTATGTCCACTATCACAAAACTCATGGTGATGAAGAGAAGTGAGTTAAGTGGATCAACGTAGAAGTAATACTTAAACCTTCGCGCAAAGGAAACTATGGATGAAACAAACTCCCGACGCCGTCAGCACTCATCTCCGTCTTTACCTCATCATTTCTCGACACCATTAAACATTCCACTTTCACACACAATATATATATATATATATATATATATATATATATATATATATATATATATATATATATATATATATATATGATGCGTGGTTTTGCAACCTTACAACAGGTTTTACCTCTCGAGGGATCTCAAGAGGCTTACAACCCCACCAGGCAGTGTACCTGACCGATGTAGTATAGTGTAGTGGTAAGTACGGGGGATTGATCGTTCTCCACAGGGAATAGTGTTCGTTAGGTATGAAAAACTACTCTAATAGGTCTAAGGGTGAGAGAAGATTCTTTTTTATGTTTTTATAATTTTATGAAAGCAAGTAAAATCTCGGGTTTGAAAGAGTGGGCGGAATTAGTTGCTAGTCAACTAACCCAAATAACCACGAATGCAAATAAAATAAAATAACTGAAAATGAAAAGGTGGTGAAATTTATGTGGAGAAAAATGTGTTTACTTAGATTTCCTTACTCCCTAACTATCTTTTACCGGTTGATTAGTGTGTATTAATTGCGTGGATGACGGGTGTATTCCTTAATACCAATCGTGGGGTGGCGTACGTACTTCCCCAACTCTACAAGCTCCTACTTCACTCCTATGTCGAGCCGGCTAGGAAGCTCCTAACATGGGATCACTAGAATTCGCTTGTGCATTAAATACAACCATAAAAACCTTAGTACGCATTGGTTCATGTTTCTTAAGACGTTCAAGCAAGTTACCGAATAGGAAGTTAGCCAGTTTTCTTAAGCCTAACATAGATGAACAATCATCCAATACAACTAATAACACACTAATAACCAATAATCAATAGCTAGGTTTCATTAGATCTAAGCAACACATAGACATATTGAATGATTAATTGATAACTTATCTTCAATGTAACATGGAAGATCTCAAGGCAAACAGCCTTGAAAAAGCTGCTAAAATCGTCTTAGGGTTTTCACACACAAAGTTCCACAATAAGTTCCACACTAATGACAAAAAATTGCAAAACTATATATAGACTTTCAGATCTGACGGCGTCACGTTATGGAGTGTGACGCCGTCACCTCGCCGCTTTTAGGGTTCCCGGATGACCTTCTTGACGCCGTCCCTCTTTAGCTCTCCAAAATCCGTTCTGGCTTATCAAGGCTTGACGCCGTCAGATAATGGCTTGACGCCGTCCCTCTTTAAAGTAAGTCGTGACGACCTTGATCAGATTAAAGGGTGACGCCGTCAGAATTCCCATGCAAATTTCTCTGGCTTATCATGAGTAATTTTCACATCCACCTTTTTCTTGCCAAGCCATGACGCCGTCCAGGGCAATCCCTGACGCCGTCAAAGGTAACTTTTAGCCGATTTTGAGACTTTGTCGTTTTCTTCACTTTTATGCTCCAAAAACGTCCAAAATGCTTCCTTTTTCAGATTTCTTCTCAAAAGTACCTAAAATGACAAAAGGAACGATTTAGGGCAATATTTGATCAAATAAATACGATTTAGGGCTTAAATGACCCCTTAAAAGCGGTACACTTTTCGCTTCATCAAATACCCTTACACTTGAGATTTGCTTGTCCTCAAGCAAATGCGCTTTTATTCTAATCAAAATACAAGTTAGGGGTCATTTAATGCTAGCATAAAAGTAATTACAACAAATATTCGTTCCACTTTAATCATAATAAGCACGGAGATTACAAACTAGCACCTCACAAGTAGTGTTTAGATACTCACATCTCTCAAGTGTCATCAAAATAAATCTCATAAATGAAAACGGATAATATCTCTCACTACCTGTCATAGCAAATAGATTACCATAGGCTTGGGAAAGGATCGAAGACCTCCTCCACTAGGCGTAAGCACCTAAGATAAACTATCAAAGAGGGCTTTTAAATGGGTTATAACGTTAGGTGTAGGGAAAAGGAAAACACGGTTTTGTTGGATAAAGGATATTTTACTGTTGGCGAGTTAAAGATCTTGATCAATTACATGTACTATACAATGTTGCTAAGCCAAGACTCGACTCAATCTTAAGCTAAAAAAATAAAATAACAAAAAACATAAAATGAAACGGGATGGTAGTCCGTATGTTTTTTCTACTTTTTTTTTTTTTTTTTTTTTTTTTTTTTTTTTTTTTTTTTTTTTTTTTTTTTTTTGCATACACTTTTGCCCTACCATCCAAAATAATACATCATAGGGGCATTGCATTCCCCTTACACTTGAACTTTTACATAACTTTACAAATAACTATTCTAATGACTCGAATTAAGATAATCAAAACACTTGGAGTACTTTTAAAATATTTAGCACATATGGGGGTAATAAATGATGTTCTTCCCCATTACTCCATTACACTAGTACTTCACCCATGAGTCCCAATCGTCCTAAAACAATATGTACAAGGATATGACTCGACTTAGCAACCATGTAATCAACTAGATAATTAACTTGGGTTTTAAACAAATGTTGTCACAATAATGCACTAAAGATGAGTGCATACAAGGTAGGCTAAGGCGATTTGGGTGTACATTTAAGTGGGGTGTAACAAATTCTTCCTTTAAGTAAAATGCTTAAAGTTAGAAACGAAAAGATAGGCTCTGAGGGGTGTACTAGGGGTATCGTGTACTAAAAATGAGTACAACACAAAGGGTGTGGGAGAATTACTTGACCAATGTAGCCAATGTAATTATAACAAAAACACAGGTGTAAAACAATGGGTTTATCCTAATGCCTCTTATCATGTAGTAAATCTAACTACACGAATGTAGTCTCACTTGTGGCCTCGGAATGGTCCTAACGCAAGTTCTAGAATCTAAGTGCTACCGGTACACACATCATAGCACAAATGCTTTTCCTACCAATTCTAGGGGCGAACCTCACATATTTGGGGTGTGGAAAATTTTTTAGTGGTACGGTTTTTTTGTGCTAGTCATATAACTCATATCCGTGAGACGCTCATTAGAACTAAAGTTTTACTCCTAAATGTTGTAAAAAATTTTAAATTTGGCACTAAAATTACCCTAACAGGTATTTATCTCAGTTTTATTACACATTTACTATTAAACAAACAAAAATCAAGCGTAATAGCATTCTCTAATCGTACTTTTACTCCCCCTTACACTTAAGATGAACATTGTCCCCAATGTTCAAATAACAAAATGTAAAAGAAAAAAGTAAAAGAATGAAATCAAATACTCCCCTGATTCGCTCGGTGGATAATGAAGTAACATGGTAAAATCTTCTTCCAAGAGAATGTAAAAGCTCCAAGACTAATGCATCACCAAAAGCTTGATTCAACAAACATTTCCTTGTCCAAAATAACCTGTTAAACCTGAGAAAACAAACACGAAAACCTGCATAACATCGGCGGGATAAAATCTATATATAAGGATATAATGCTTGTGGAATGATAATTTTGCAGATTCCTGGAGATTATAAGTTAGAGATTTAATAAAAACTTTTTATGAAAACAAAACTTTCAAAAATTTCAGAAAATTAACACCTGACGCCGTCAGGTTGTAGATCCTGACGCCGTCAGAAATAATCTGACAGAATTCTCATGTTATGTTTCCGGAAAATTTTTGGAAAAACCTATACCTTACTTCCTGGAAATCCTGCAAAACATCATTATGACTCGATACAAGCATTTGACTCAAACAAATACTAATATGTATGTTCATTTATTACTATTACGATTCATGTTCATTTGTGTTCTAATAAACCGATTTAGATTTCCCTTACACTTAACTTTTGCAAAATACCTTTATATGTAGTTAAGACGAAGTTAAAAACAAGATAAAGCATTTTCACAAATTAGTTTTTAACATGAATCAATAATAATAAAACTTAAACACACATACGGAAACAAATAAAATCAAACAAACAAATAAATAAACACACAAAGTAAATAAAACTTGGGTTGCCTCCCAAGAAGCGCTTGTTTTCGTTCGAGTCACGAGCCTGACTCTACCCTTATTTAACGGAAATAGGGGAGGTTTTCCCTACACTTAGGATTAAGTGCGGGTGATAGTAGCGATACACACCATCTTGGTGGAAGTATGCCGCGTGAGGAAAGAGTGGTGGATGAATTATATACTCAAAGGGGTGTGCTCCTTTCATCATAACCTTACCTAGTTCACTTTGGTCAATGGGTGAATTAAAGTTTTCTCCTAAAAAGGGATCATCTTCTATCAACTTCGAGAGATTCCTAGTTGGGAATCCATCTTGACCTAATAAACCCGGTTTAAACCCATAATGTTTCTTGTGATCAATCATGAATGGGTGATGTAAGTATGAAAGGTTATGGTTCACTCCTATGTCAGCTTCCTCTCTACAAGGCTTAGAGTCTACTACCTTCAACATAAAATTACCCGGGCTATATGGTTTGATGGGTGGATCGGGACCTAATTCAATTCCTAAGTTCACATCTAAGGATGGAAGATTAGGTAACGGTTTTGGTTTAGGCTCCGGTTCATCAAAACTAGGAACTTCCCTAGAACTAAGAGAAAGGTTATGACTACAAGTATTCAAACCTATTTCCTCTAGTTGTGTTTCTTCCAAAGGTTCTACTTCAATTGGGGTTCCTATAGTCCCTTCTACTTCATCCGGGTAAGTCACGAGCGGTGTGTATGCCTCGAATGATGGTAGGACTTGTGGGGTACTTTGTAGGTTTGTGTTATTTACCTCATCCTTCCTTGTCTCTATATCAATTATATCCACATCATGTGTTTTAGTAGAATCTAACCCAAACGTGTTCCTAAGTATCTCAAATCCTTCTCTAGCCATTTCAAGTTCTAAGTCCGATTCATAAGAATCTTCCCCGATAACTTGATTGCTATGTTCAATTTTCCTAAAGGATTCATCATGTGTTCCTTGAGATTCAAAGTCATTGATCATAAAACCTAGGTCTTTTTGCTCAATATGCTCATGTTCGGCTAAATCCTCCTCAATTGTTTCCTCAAGTTGTGATGTATACGAACCCATTAATTCATTAAACTTATGGTTCATGGTTAGGAGGCTTTCCTCAAATTTTTTCCAAAGGGTCTTATTAAAAGGAGTTGATCCTAACAATGATTGTTTAATAGAAGCCACACATGCACATAATTCATCAAACCTATCAAACTTTATACCCATCTCCTCTTGTATATATCTAAGATCACTTAAAAATTCATTGGAACAATAGGAAGCAAATCTATCCGTGTAAAGTAATTATTCCTCTATTGTTAATGATCTAAATGGAATTTCATCCGCCATGGTGACAAATGAAAATGGTTTTACAAACAAAGGGCACAAAGAAAAAGATAGACTAAAGAAATCTAATAAAAAGAAAAATAAAAATCTCACTAGAAAGGAATCTAGTGAGTAGACCTAATAAAATAAAAATTCAACCTAAACAATAACTATTCCCCGGCAGCGGCGCCAAAAACTTGATGCATGGTTTTGCAACCTTACAACAGGTTTTACCTCTCGAGGGATCTCAAGAGGCTTACAACCCCACCAGGCAGTGTACCTGACCGATGTAGTATAGTGTAGTGGTAAGTACGGGGGATTGATCGTTCTCCACAGGGAATAGTGTTCGTTAGGTATGAAAAACTACTCTAATAGGTCTAAGGGTGAGAGAAGATTCTTTTTTATGTTTTTATAATTTTATGAAAGCAAGTAAAATCTCGGGTTTGAAAGAGTGGGCGGAATTAGTTGCTAGTCAACTAACCCAAATAACTACGAATGCAAATAAAATAAAATAACTGAAAATGAAAAGGTGGTGAAATTTATGTGGAGAAAAATGTGTTTACTTAGATTTCCTTACTCCCTAACTATCTTTTACCGGTTGATTAGTGTGTATTAATTGCGTGGATGACGGGTGTATTCCTTAATACCAATCGTGGGGTGGCGTACGTACTTCCCCAACTCTACAAGCTCCTACTTCACTCCTATGTCGAGCCGGCTAGGAAGCTCCTAACATGGGATCACTAGAGTTCGCTTGTTCATTAAATACAACCATAAAAACCTTAGTACGCATTGGTTCATGTTTCTTAAGACGTTCAAGCAAGTTACCGAATAGGAAGTTAGCCAGTTTTCTTAAGCCTAACATAGATGAAGAATCATCCAATACAACTAATAACACACCAAATACCAATAATCAATAGC
The DNA here is from genome assembly GCA_021014915.2 of Artemisia tridentata subsp. tridentata. Lineage (NCBI taxonomy): Eukaryota > Viridiplantae > Streptophyta > Magnoliopsida > Asterales > Asteraceae > Artemisia > Artemisia tridentata. The sequence goes on along the minus strand of CP139504.1, from coordinate 327,882,515 downwards.
TAGGTTTCATTAGATCTAAGCAAACACAAGATAAATCTAGCCTAGCATGTTAAACAAAAGACAAGAACAAGATAGAATCAAACAACACATAGACATATTGAATGATTAATTGATAACTTATCTTCAATGTAACATGGAAGATCTCAAGGAAAAAAGCCTTGAAAAAGCTGCTAAAATCGTCTTAGGGTTTTCACACACAAAGTTCCCCAATAAGTTCCACACTAATGACAAAAAATTGCAAAACTATATATAGACTTTCAGATCTGACGGCGTCACGTTATGGAGTGTGACGCTGTCACCTCGCCGCTTTTAGGGTTCCCGGATGGCCTTCTTGACGCCGTCCCTCTTTAGCTCTCCAAAATCCGTTCTGGCTTATCAAGGCTTGACGCCGTCAGATAATGGCTTGACGCCGTCCCTCTTTAAAGTAAGCCGTGACGACCTTGATCAGATTAAAGGGTGACGCCGTCAGAATTCCCATGCAAATTTCTCTGGCTTATCATGAGTAATTTTCACATCCACCTTTTTCTTGCCAAGCCATGACGCCGTCCAGGGCAATCCCTGACGCCGTCAAAGGTAACTTTTAGCCGATTTTGAGACTTTGTCGTTTTCTTCACTTATGTTCCAAAAACGTCCAAAATGCTTCCTTTTTCAGATTTCTTCTCAAAAGTACCTAAAATGACAAAAGGAATGATTTAGGGCAATATTTGATCAAATAAATACGATTTAGGGCTTAAATGACCCCTTAAAAGCGGTACACTTTTCGCTTCATCAATTATATATATATATATATATATATATATATATATATATATATATATATATGCACATTCCCTCTCATTCCTCAAAACCTTTGTCGACTTGACGTCTTGATTATTTTATCCAAAATTCTCAAGATATATTTTTTAACAAAATGTTAATAAAATGTGTCAAGTATTCCTTCCTCGTGCCTATACAATCCCAATTATTTTTGATATATTATAAATCTATCTATATACATATAAATATTTAGCCGTCAGAAACAAAACTCAAAAAATTCAGAATTCTGGTAGGCGCCCCCCTTAAAATTAAGGGGACCGGCTTGTTATCGAGGGCGGCCCCCTTAATGTTTAAGGGGACCGGCCATCTGCTGCTACCAAAAATGATTTTGCTCTTAAAACTTTTGCCAAACACTCCATTTCTCACATACCCTTTGTTAGAATTGTTCACACGGTTAAGGTGGTTAAACCTTACGTTCTTTGTGTGTATGATATATTGAGTGAATATGATTAAGTACGCGGAATTTACTTAACCACACTTAGAAGGTGATTTGTGTTGTGGAAATGGAATGGTTGTGATAGTTCTATGACAATGAACAATGAGAGATTAACACCAAACGATTCAATATTATTAATGATAATAATACGAGTGATCTTGAAATATCACTAGGGTTACAACCTTGAATCTTAAGTTTTTACAACTTGTGATATTCTTGTGTTTGTTCTATTTTCTAACAGTTATATGTTCTAAAATAATAACACATGCATGGACTAACATCAACGTCTTCTCATGCACAAGTCTAAGATCTCTTTTATAGTCCAAGAGATCTATTACAATATTGTATAAAGTCTAGCCGACTTACTTTGTTAACTTATCTCTTGAGTGTGTCAGTACATAAGATACAACATGTATCTGTGTACACAACTTGTTAACTAAGCACATGGGGTAAGATATTATCTACCGTATATTGTTGACCAAAATACAAATAATATCTTTTCAATCTTATCCACTCAGCAGCAGAATGTTCACTAGCAGCAGCAATGAGTTATCGCTATCAGTAGGAACAAGTATCATTAGCAGCAGGATCAACAGCAGCAGAATGCTAAGCCTAGCAGCAGGATCATTTATCACTGGCAGCAGGATCAAATGTTCTAGCAGCAGGAACAACATTAGCAGCAGGAACCAAATGCACTAGCAGCAGGATTACACTTAGAATTTTTCTTTTAATAGAATCTGATATTTAACTTCTTGAATATTTAATTCCCAACAATCCTCCCCTAAACATGTGAATCCATTTCAACATGTTTCTGAATTAAATGAGGACTTGTGAAGATCTTTCAAACACTTCTGTTCTTCAAGACTAAATATCTTCTCAGTAATTCATCTACTTTGATCTTCTTTGACTTTAACAATATCAAAACATTGCTCCAATCTTGGTCTAAAAGGTGGTGCAATTTCCTTGGATGGAGGAATTATAAGAGGCAATGATGCTGTGTATCTTGGATGATTGTTTCAACAAGTGAAATCATCTAACAGCATGTCTTTGCAGGTGAAATTGAAACTTTTCTTCGTTTGACCTAGATAGAACTTTCTCCTTTGGAATGTTCTTGTCATTTTTAACCTCCTCATCATCTTGTATGCTCTTGTCTTATCCTTCCATATATTGGATTATCTTCCATTTATGGGCCATTATTTCCTCCCCTGAGATGTTTCCTCCCCTGAAGCAAATAAAATTTTATCCTCCCCTGTTTGGAAGATCTCACGATGTACCTTTGACTGATCTATCAATGTGAACTTGTTGTCAGACAATATTGTACATGAAGCCATCAATTCCTTAAGAGTTTAAGTTACTGCCCTCATCACTTCTAGGTGTGTTAACTCCTATGAGAGGTGAATCAGTGGACATTTGATTCATGGTCCATCAATGGATGGTTTTTTGTGAATCTCTTGAAAATCCTTTAAAAAATTGTTTGACATAGCAGTATGTTCATGATTTTAGAATTGAAAAATCATACTGCTTTCAACCATTTTGAAGGGATTAAGTGTAGAACAGACACTTAATCAAAATTTCGGTTTAAAGCAACCTCTGGTTGTGTGAGAACCAATGTTTTCAGTTATAGATAACTGCTTGTGTAAAGATAAACTCATTTAAAGAGTCGTCTTGACAGGGTTTCCAGCTCATAGTAATTGTTGCCTCTAACACAAGTGTTAGATTCACTTTTACTAGCTATTCTTTCTATCAGATGTCCTCAGACTTACACATTATACTTAAAAGTATAAAATGATAGAAAGTGAGTTGCATCAGTTATCTTTCATAAGCTTCTCAAACTCTAAACACATCTCCTTCCTAGTAGATCCAAAGATAATGTCATCCACATACACCTGCACTAACAGAAAATCCTTCTTGTGCTGTTTGATGAAAAGTGTCTGATCAATCTTTCCTCTTTGAAATCCATTTTCTAATAAGTAGGAAGCTAGTGTTGCATACCAAGCTCTTGGTGCCTGATGAAGGCCATATAGAGCTTTCACTACTCTGTACACTTTGTTTGGATGTAATGGGTCAATGAAGCCTGAAGGTTGTGAAACATACACCTCTTCTTCAATTTTACCATATAGAAATGCACTCTTGACATCCATTTGGTAGACTGTGAAGCCTAAAAATGAAGCATAAGCTAATAAAAGCCTAATTGCCTCAATCCTTGCTACAGGAGCATAAACCTCATCATAGTCTATCCCTTCTTCTTGTGTGTACCCTTGAGCTACTAATCTAGCTTTATTCTTAATCACTATTCCCCTTTCATCCCTTTTGTTCTTGAAAACCCATCTAGTGCCAATTACCTTCACACCTGTAAGTAAATCAACTAGCACCCATACTTTTTGAATCTTGAACTGAAGAAGCTCTTCTTGCATAGCCTCTAACCAGCTTGAATCATCTAGGGCTTTCAGAATATTCTTTGGTTCATCTTGTGAGAGAAAACATACAAACAAGCAAGAGTTTGAAAGCTCATGCTGCTTTGAAGCATAAAGGGCATCAAGAAGCCCTTGTTAGTCTGAAGTCATCAATTGATGTCTTGTCTTCACACCAGATTGTACATTTCCAATCACATTATCTAGGGAGTGAACTTTGTGAATTCTTGTTTGTGGAGTAGAAGGAACTTGATAATTTGATGGAAGATTATTAAAATCCACCTCATTATCTGAGAATTCTGCTTCTTTTATTTCTGAAGGGCCAGCAGCAGAGTCAGTTGGCCGAACAGCAGAATCAGTAAGCTTAGCAGCAGAATCACCAGCAGAAACAGATACACTACCAGCAGCAACAGAAATACTACCAGCAGAAACATTTTGTTGTTCCTGAGTTTCATCTTCTTTTCTTTCATCTTCAACACCTTCTTTAGCCTTGCTAGAAGAAGATTCATCAGTTGTTGAAGTTGATTCCACACCTGTACTTGACCATATTGGCATCCAAACATGATCTTGGTTTGACTCCTTTTCTAACCTTGCCTCATCTGTTGCTGTGAACTTGAAAATTCATTAGTTTCGGCAACAACAGGCACATAATTCATTGATTTGGTTAGAAACTCAAGTTCAAATAGCCTTTTTGGTCCTTGACCTTCTACATTGGATTTATCTTCTAAAAACTCCACATGTAGGTTTTCTTCTACAATCTTAGTTCTTGTGTTGTATACTCTAAATGCTTTGCTATTAAGAGAATATCCAACAAAGAATCCTTCATCTGCCTTACCATCGAATTTTCCTAAATGGTCTAAGGTATTGAGAATGGTCACATGACATCCAAAAGGTCTAAGAAATCCTATTGCAGGAGTTCTACCATGAAAAAGTTCATATGATGTCTTATTGTGAGGCTGCACAACTAAAACTCTATTTTGAACATAGCAAGCAGTGTTGAATGCTTCAGCCCAAAAGGTTATTGGAAGCTTTGAATCAGCTAACATTGTTCTAGCAACTTCAATTAGTGTTCTATTCTTTCTCTCAACTACACCATTCTGTTGTGGTGTTCTAGCAACACTAAATTCTCTCCTAATACCTTTTTCTTTGCAGAAATCATCCATAACTCTATTCTTAAACTCTGTCCTATTATCACATCTAATGACCTTCACTTTCTTGCCTACTTGGTTTTCTATCTGTGTAATGAATGTCTTAAGGATGCTTGTAGTCTCATCCTTAGTAGATAGAAAGAAAACCCATGTAAATCTAGTATAGTCATCAATTACAACAAGACAATATCTCTTATGCATTATACTACTTACTGAAACAGGTCCAAATAAGTCCATATGCAGCATAAACAATGATTGATTGATAGAGTTAAACATCTTGGGCTCACAAGTGGCTTTGTGTTGTTTGCCTTTTAGACAAGCAATGCATGTTTGATCATTTTCAAATCTTTTGTGAGGTAAACCTCTTACCAAACCATTCTTAACAATTTTATTTATGGTTTTGAAGTTAATATGACCAAGCCTTCTATGCCATTTCATTGATTCATCCAATGTGGCCATTGCAACAAGACAAGTTAAATTCTTTTTAGGAACAATGTTCTTCATGTCTACACTGTACATATTGCCCTTTCTAGGAATTCTAAGAAGTACTTGACTTTCATCAGGCATCTTAAAATCAGGAGAAAGTACAAGACATTCAGTCTCACAGAAAAGAACATTGTTCTTTTTTTCACACATTTGTGAGACACTAAAAAGATTATAATTTAGCTCTTTTACATAGAACACATCTTCAAAATTGAAATTTTCTAAGTATCTCTGCAACATATTTATCTTGACTAATAAATATGCCTTCAGATGATTGTTTAACTTGCAAACCCAAAAAGATTATAATTTAGCTCTTTTACATAGAACACATCTTCAAAATCTAAATTTCCAGTTTTAATGGTACCTTTACCGGAAATTTTGCCACCAACACCTCCTCCAAAGGTAACATAGCCTCCATCTATTGATTGGAAATCTGAGAGATAAGACTTGTTGCCAGTCATGTGCCTTGAACATCCACTATCTGAGTATCCTTGATCCTCTTCCTGATCATTTGAATGTTCCTGCACACAAATAAGAGTGTTAGTTTCTTTTGGGGACCCAAGCCATTACTAACTTGGATCTGCCTCTTGCATCAATATAATTCAATCTTTTAAGGATAGTTGATGCAACATTGGATTTTAGAATCCAACATGCTGAGGCCTTAACAGCATTTGCCCTGTTTCCCTTAGCAGCAGGAACTGATTGCTTAGCAGCAGGAACTGCTAACTTTTCAGTTCTACCCTTTGGTTTCCAAACTTGTTTTTGGACCACTGCTTTTGTTTGAATGGGCCTTAGAACAGTCTTTGATGCATGTTTGAAAGTTTTTTTTGCACCCTTAGCTGTTGATTTTGGGTTAATAGTCATAAATGGTCGAGCAGCAGGAACAAATAGTCTAGCAGCAGGATCATTTGGTCTACCAGCAGGATCAGATTTTGAGATAGACTTGTTTTTTACTACTCTAGGGTTTGATCTCTAAGAACTAGAGTGAAAGTGAGATCTAGGTGTTTGCCTTTTATAGTTCACTCTATTGTTTTCATACCCAGATACCCATTGGTTGCAGAAAGCTGCAAGATGGTCAAAACTACCACATGAGTAACAAGCTTTGTTATAAAAAGTAAAGTCATCACCTAATTGGTTAGACTTGAGGTTGTTCCAATTCCTTTGGTTACCTCTGGGCTTGTTGGTGGTCCTATATTGCTCACAATATCTAACTGGTTGCCTAACATGCTTAATGTTTGATTTAGGCCTATCAGTATTATGTTTGACTATCTTAGGAAGACTTATTTCTACTTTCTTAACCACTTCAGGTTTAGACATAACCTGTTCTTCATCATCTTCACTATCAGTTGTGCAATCTTCAACAACTATAGCATCTAAGTTTTTAGCAAAGGACACCTTGTCCTGATAAAGTAAAGTTTTATCTAAACTTTTACTTACTTTTTCTTCCTTAAGGCTCTTACTAGCCTTAGAACCATATTCCATGATTGGTTCTTGAAACTCAAGTAAACCTGAATTTCCTAGGTCAATCCCTGGGGGTTTAGGGATGCCTCTATAAGGAGGTGGGACACTCTTATATCCTACTCCTGACTTAGCTCTATTAATCACCTGACATTCTACTATGTTGTGCACACTTTTAGAAGCATGTTCTAGTGCCTTAGTAGTCAAGTGAATGTTTTCATTTTCCTTTTTGACCCTATCAAAAGCTTCTCTCAAAAGCTTAATTTCAGCATCTCTAAAGAATATGTCCTGTCTTAGGAGAGCTTTGTCATCAGAAAAAGCTAATTCATTTTCCTTATAGTATATGATTTGCTTTTCTACTTTCTCTAAACCATACTTATAGTTTATAAAGTTTTGAAAAGCCTTGCTTAGCTCTACCTTTTGGTCATCAAATTGTTTCATTAAAACCTGTAGAGCATTAAGAGCAGTGCAAGTATTAGAACAAGCTTTATGATTTTGTACCTCAGTTGCAGAAAAAGCCATAAGTGCCATCTGAGCAGGAGTTTCTTCTTCATCTGCCATGAAGCTCCAATCAAAACCTAAGCCATCAATAGCTACCATAGCTTTTGGCTCAGTAACCTCCTCTGTTTTGGATTTGCTTCCAAAACCTCTATTCTTGCTATCTTGCTGCCTTGGTCTTCTGCAATCTCTTGAGAAATGACCCATCATGTGACAGTTATAGCACTCTATCTTTGACTTATCAAAACCAGCAGCATCAGTGTTGCTGATTATGAGCTTCTTCCCCGTCTTGTGATAGAACTTCTTGGCTCTCATGCTAAGAAGAGAAATTTGCCATTTCAGATCCATTTCCTCCAGATCATCTTCATGGATCTCTTGAAGGTCTTCATAAGAAAGCATGGACCCATTATTCTGACTTGTAAGAAAGGCACAACAAGTCTTTTCATCCAAAATGCTTATGGTACTGCTTGATGAACTAGCAGCACCAACATCATCAACAACTTTCACCTCTTCACTTGATTTTGAGGTACTAGGAGTTGACATAAATGCCTTGTTCCCAGTATTAGAACCAGTACCTCCATTCTTCTTCAAGTCTTGCTCCACAATCTTGAAGTTGCTATACAAGTCCATCAGTTCCATGATGTCTAAGTCTGGCTTGTTCTTCCAGACAACAACATGTATAGCCCACTCTTCTGGTAAGCTTCTCAGAAACTTTGAGTTCAAATCTTCTTGAGGCATTTCAATCCCAAGAATAGCAAGTTGGCTCACAATATTCTGAAGCCTATTAAACATGTGGTCAAGAGATTCATTGTATGTAGAGGAGAAGTTTTCAAACTGCTGCTTGAGCAGTGTCTTGTGGGTTTTCTTGGTAGCTTCATTTCCACCATACCTGGCAATAATAGCTTCAAATAATGACTTGGCATCCTTGAACTTGCTGAAGTTTAGAAGTTGATCATTGGGAATGGTCATCATCAGCATGCTTCTTGCCTTCAAGTCATTTTTCTTCTTTATTCTATCTTCTGCAGATGATGGATTTGTCTGCAGAGTTGAAACAACTTTGCCGTCCACTGTTGATGTAGTGGTGATAGGCTGGTAAGAGTTTCCATCTTCTATGATTTCCCAAAGTGCATAATCTTGCACTTGGAAAAATTGCTCTATCCTCAGCCTCCACATCTCAAACTCATTCTGTTTGAGCATGGGAATCTTTGCAGCAACATTTGTCTAAATAGATTCAACGTCCATTTCTTTAGCTTCTTCTTCTAAGTCAATAATATCAACCTGACGCTCTGATACCACTTGTTAGGATTGTTCACACGGTTAAGGTGGTTAAACCTTACGTTCTTTGTGTGTATGATATATTGAGTGAATATGATTAAGTACGCGAAATTTACTTAACCACACTTAGAAGGTGATTTATGTTGTGGAAATGGAATGGTTGTGATAGTTCTATGACAATGAACAATGAGAGATTAACACCAAACGATTCAATATTATTAATGATAATAATACGAGTGATCTTGAAATATCACTAGGGTTACAACCTTGAATCTTAAGTTTTTACAACTTGTGATATTCTTGTGTTTGTTCTATGTTCTAACAGTTATATGTTCTAAAATAATAACACATGCATGGACTAACATCAACGTCTTCTCATGTACAAGTCTAACATCTCTTTTATAGTCCAAGAGATCTATTACAATATTGTATAAAGTCTAGCCGACTTACTTTGTTAACTTATCTCTTGAGTGTGTCAGTACATAAGATACAACATGTATCTGTGTACACAACTTGTTAACTAAGCACATGGGGTAAGATATTATCTACCGTATATTGTTGACCAAAATACAAATAATATCTTTTCAATCTTATCCACTCAGCAGCAGAATGTTCACTAGCAGCAGCAATGAGTTATCGCTATTAGTAGGAACAAGTATCATTAGCAGCAGGATCAACAGCAGCAGAATGCTAAGCCTAGCAGCAGGATCATTTATCACTAGCAGCAGGATCAAATGTTCTAGCAGCAGGAACAACATTAGCAGCAGGAACCAAATGCACTAGCAGCAGAATTACACTTAGAAATTTTCTTTGAATAGAATCCGATATTTAACTTCTTGAATATTTAATTACCAACACCCTTCCTTTGCTACATGCTGTGAACGAACTAAACCACCCAAAAACCATCAAAACCACTTTCCAAATCACCAATTCGGGCTAAATTCGCAAAGGCAAACACTTATATCTCGATTAGCAACATATATTGTAAGTTTTCCAAAACACATTTCATCTAATTTCATCAAATTTCGAGTCTAATCACAATTAGGCATTTTATTTAAATTTTTTAAATTCAAACTTATGTTGAAATTAAGTCTAGGATACTCATTGCCAAATGCTTCCCATAGGATTAGAGTACTTAATTAACCTAGAATCTAAGTAATCTAAAACTCTCATGCCAAAAATTTTAAAAACCAAACACTCTCATTCAAAATTTGTTATACATTGTTGAATTATGCCATAAACACTTATTATAACTAATCACATTATAATATCACAACTTTTAATCCTAAAAATATATTTTTTGAATCATGAAAAATGATTTTATAAACATAAAAGGGTGTTTGGATTGAGTCATAAAATTGTCAAGATTAAGTCAAAATGAATTTCACAACTAATGGACAAGTTTATAAACATGTAACTAGTCATTTTGAGTCATCAAGATACATAATTCATATGTATATTGAAATATTAGTCTTTATTTTTCTAGAAAAAGGGAGCGTTTGGAATAAGAAATTAAAAGACATTTTTGAGTCAAAATCTACGTTTTCATTTTTTTTATAAGTTACTTAGCATAAATACTCGTAAGAAATAGCTAGACATACAATCTAATGTTTGTCTAGCCACATTTCAAAGAGGCTATGATGTATAAAGGAGCGTTGGGATACGTTTGGTTCTTATCAAAATATCATTACAACTACTCCTTAACATCATAAAATACATTTTAAGCGAGTTGAAAATTAAAAATAAGGAACATTGCAAACTACTTCTTAGGATTAAAATTTTAGAGTCAAAGTATGTTTGCGTTCCACATGAGTAGTATATGTCACATATGCAATTTTTTTTTATCTTATTTTCTTGTTGTTATCTTGTTTAGGTGAAAATGCCTAAAGCCACGGTTGGTGATGTCTCCAAAACAAAACAATACATTCCAAAAGTCTCCGCCACTCCCGGCATATCTCCCGCTATTGCATGTTTTTATCGTTCCATCGAAAATAGAAACATTCATGAGGGGAGAATTGTCGATCCATCTTTCTATCAATCCGACTATATCGAACTAATGTTCTCCAATGTTCGTCTCGATTGTCTTTACAAAATCAATGAGCGTATCGTTCCTCGCTTTGTTCTTGACTTCTATAGCCAAGTTACGGTGCAAACCGATGACTATGGTTATATCCTCATTTCCTTCATGATCCGAAACGAATTCGTCACTCTTACTCTCGCTCAATTCGGTCAAATTCTCAAAATTCCCCACAATGGTCAAGCCGTTTTCTCAAATGAGTGGGATCTTTCTTCTCTTGAACAACATCGACCTCAAGGAGGTCCATACTATTCTGAGATCCCAACTCCCAACAACATTCGTCTACTTCTTGAGCTAGAACGTGGTACGACTAGCAGAAAGATTAAGTCGAAAAATGTCGACATCCATGAAAACCAAATCCTCCTCAAGGAGTTAAGCCCCGACATGAAGCGTTGGGAAGAACTCATTCGCGAGAATGCGTTCGGTACCGGTGGTCACCGTGATCATCTCACGGCGAGCATTGCTCACATGTTGTATTGTGTTGTTGCGGAAGAACAATACAATTTGGCTTATCTCTTTGTTCATCGAATCATATCCGCTAAAAACACTCCCAATGCCAATCTTCCTTATGGTATGTTCCTTACTCGACTTTATTATCATGTCATGGAACATTACCCTCATCTTGAGAGTGATATTTATGAGTTCGTTCAACCGGTCTTGCGTCCTCTTGTTCGTGTCCAACCTCGTCAATCCCGAAGTGACAAGGGCAAATCTTGTAGCTCTTTCTCACTCCCACCTCGTGGTTCTACATCTCATCGAGGAGATGATGATGATGAGGAGGAGGACACATCACGTGTTAGTACCCCATCACCCACGACATTCGTTAATAATCTTCTGGAACTTGATTACACCGACTATCAAGTTCCTTCTCCTTCCCAACAAAACGATCAACTCCTTTTCGAAAGACAAACCTCATTGCTAAACACCACTCAACAAATGCATCAAGAGGTTCGAGGTGGATTCAAGTCAATAGGAAAGGTCTTCAGGAAGATTCTTGGAAAGAAGAAATAGATTTATTTGGTGTGGGTTTAATTGAACATTGATGATATGTTATTAGACAATTATGTGTAGTGTTATTATTTTGACATTTATTTTGCATTGTGCTAGATGCTTAACTACTATTATGTTAGAACTTTAATATAATATGCCTATGATATGCTTATAACAAGATTTTGCTAGTTTATATATGTACATTATTACTTGATATATTATTGTTACTATTGGATCATTCCTAGTGTACATGGTTCAAATAGAGCTTGCTGCAAACACACCCCAAAAATTGACCCTTTTCTGGAAATTTTTCAATTTTGGTCGCCTGGAAAAACACCAGATGGGCGGCCCCCTTAATTTTGCTAGGCGGTCCCCTTAATTTTAAGGGGGCCGGCCTACAATTAAGGGGACCGGCCATCTGGACAGTGAATTTCACTGTTTTCTTTTGCATCTTGTGACCCCTTTTCTCTAGTCTCAGCTACCTTTTCTCTTAATAACCCAACTGAGTTTGGAATATTACTACTAAACCTCAAAACCTTACCCAAACCAACCATACTTTCATATTATAAATTCCCTCCAAATGATAAACCCTCATATCATCAATCCTCATCTCCTTCAAACATCAACCTACAACACAATGCTATCACCAAAATCCTCCATCTCCAAGACCTCTAAGAAACAAAAATTGGTCATCATACCACCCAAACAACTTTTCATTGATCTTACTAAAGAAGACAACACCACTCCATCACCACCACCTAAATGCTCATCTCCAAGTGCACCTAATGCACCATCCAAAACACCTTCCACCCATGGTACCTCCTCTTCTTCCATACCTTCAACCTCATCTATCAATGACTACATCAACAAACACCTATCCTCACCACAAATAACACCACCATCAACAACATCACCACCACATCTCACTCAAGAACCTCCATCCACCGAGCTTGCCATCTCCCTCTCACCAATCACACCTCTTGATGCTCACTTTTCATCCTCACCAATTCCACCACCTCTCTTTGTTAATCCTATACCTTGGAGTCTCCTTGAAGCTCATGGAGACACTTGCCTTTGTTGCATTCATAACCGAACCATCATCTTTGGTCTTCGGGATGAAATGCAATATATGTTCTCATGCATTGAGCACATGTTAACCAACCCACCTCCACCACCACCTCCACCATCTTCACCCATTTCACCACCACCTCCTCCATTCTCTTCAAACTAGATAAAATGTTTCAACACCAATAACGTTTTCCACTCTTTTTGGTTGCAAGCTCTATGAGGATCATGTACTCTTGGGATGATTATGAAGTATCATTAATTGTATTATTTTTTGCATGTTGTATGTTTCACCTATGATGTACTCCACTTGGTTGTGTATTTATACACAACATCTTTAATTAATGAATGTCTTTCTTTCATATGCTTGCTTATTTTTGCTATATATATGCTTGTGCTTCTAATATTTTTCTTGCAAGTATTCCATATCTCGTTTCCATTATGCTCTCAAACAAGGGGGAGCACACATCAAGGGGGAGTTCTCGTCCCGAAAAATTTCATATCTAAAACTTGTCGGCATAACCTTTTTGATTCTACAAAAAGGGGGAGAAGTAGATATAAAGTCACTAAATACTTGACTAAAAATTAATTTTTCAATTTAATGAGTTTAGATTTTGTAATCATCAAAAAGGGGGAGATTGTTGATATAAATAATGCCTAAACACGTTATTAATATTTTTCGATATCTCTACGTTTTGATAATCACAAAATGTAAAATCATTAAACGGAAAATTATGACGTAAACAAGTATTTAGTTGTTAATATCTATTTTAACAACTCAATCACTTAAGGTATGAACAAACAAATGCTTAATGCATTATATGATCAAAGGAACATTTTCTTAATCACTAGATTTTTTTATAAAATGTCACAAACATTTTATATCTTTTAGAAAAACATTTTTGGTATTAAATAAATATGTTTAATCTAGTATAAATTTATGAATTCAAATTTTCAACCAAAAATGGCAAAAATGTTCCAGAAAAACCTTCCCCACAAAAAGACAAATCTGAGCAACGTTCAGGAAGGGCGGCCCCCTTAATTATACTAGGCGGTCCCCTTAATTTTCAGGGGGCCGGCCACCTATTTAAGGGGACCGCCCCGCTCCTCTAGGTCCTCAGATTTGCCTATAAATACTGGTTTATCTCTGGACTTTTTCCTCACCTTTTGCACCCCAAACCTTCTGTTCTAAATCTTCTCTAATCCTTGTAAATCCTTTCTAAAATCCTTTGATCATATTCTCTTAAGCATTGGTTTCCAAGTGATCCAAGCTTTCATCATCCAAGTGCAAAAGAAGAATACTCCTTCAACTAGAGAAGAAGTATTGTAGTTCAATTCATATCATTTTGTAGTTGTGTAAAGTAAAGTGTTGTATAGTTGTGATAAGTAGATCTAAGTGTAAGTAAGTAGTTGTGTTGAAAAGAAGTAGTGTAGAAGTTGTGAAGTCGTAGTCTAGAAGTTGTGAAGCCGTCGTGTAGAAGTTGTGAAGCCGTCGTGTAGAAGGTGTGAAGCCGTCGTAAAGAAGTTGTGAATAAGTCGTGAAGAAGTCGTGTAGAAGTTGTGAGATTGGTTCTAGCTACGATTAGAACCCGACATCTAGCTTTGTGTCGTTAAGCCGGTGTAAGCTAAAGTTGTGTAAGGTTTTCTCCGCCATAAGGGAGTTTGTTGACATAGTGAAGAGAACTCTCGAGTAGGTGACTCGGGGAGTGGAGTAGGGCAAGGAAGGTGTCCTTGTAACCGAACCACTATAAATCCTTGTGTTGTGGTTTGATCTTTCCATCCCTATCTTTCATTTCATTTCATTTACTTTATTTGCATTACTTATTTACATTTGTCTATATTTGTTCATATTGTTTAAGAGTTGAAGTCACATAAGATCGAATCGGAGTTTTTAAAAGTAAACAAAAGTTTTCATAATAAAATTTTAAAAGAAGTAAAACTATTCAACCCCCCCCCCTTCTGGTTTTCCACAATTTTTGGAACTTTCGTAATCTCTTTAGAAGTATAAAAATACATTAGAAATAATCGTTGAAGGAATTGGGTGCATCGGGTGTTAAATTTTAAATAACGAATATGGTTTGTTGAATTGACAAACGTAGTAATTTAAGAAAAAGGAAATTGTTTTAGAGTTTAAAATTGTGAACTGGAGCAGGAGCAAGGTACTAGAGCGTTGTGGACTAAATATAGCGTAAGTTCTGGCATACTTGAAATTCATTCTAAGTTTCACGTTGGTTCAAGTAAAAAGTATATGTAAAAATGGTTCTCAAATAAATGTCTAGAAGATAAATTTGAGTCTGTTGAATAGAATTGTCATGTAAATTAGCGGTTTGTTATACCTATATTCTGCTTCAGATGAGGACCTAGACACAACAGCCTGTTTCTTTGATTTCCAAGAAATGGGTAAGTCACACAAGAGAATACAATAGCTTGTTGTGGACCTTCTAGCCATTGGACAACTAGCCCAATCAGAATCACAATAAGCTTTCAATTGAACTGCTGAATCACTAGCAAGTAGCATACCTTGGCTTGGATAAGTCAACAAGTACCTCAAGAGATGCTTGACAGCTTGCATGTGAACTGAGGTTGGAGACTACATAAACTGGCTCAACAATTGAACTGTGTAACAAATGTCTGGCCTTGTCACAGTTAGATAAATCTGCTTACCAATGAACTTTCTATAAATCTCAGGATCAGACAATGGAGTACCCACATCAACTTGTAGTTTGAGATTAGGATCCATAGGCAGCTTATAAAGTTTGTTATTCAGAACTCCCCCTTCTTTAAGTAGTTCTTTGGTGTATTTACGCTGAGAGATAAAGATTCCTTGGGCAGACTTACACACTTCCAAATCTAAGAAATATCCCAAATCTCCTAAATCCTTCATATGAAACACTGAGCTTAACTGTGATTTTAGACTGCATATTTGAGCTTCGTCATTTCCAATGATTAGAAAATCATCTACATACACTAGAACTGCAGTGAAACTCTTATCATTTTTCTTCACAAACAAATAGTAGCCTGTTTTAGACTGCTGATAACCAAACTCAATCAAAGCAGATGACAATTTTGCAAACCATTGCCTGGGTGCCTATTTTAGGCCATAAAGAGACTTCTTCAACTTGCACACAAGGTTTGGATCAAGAGTATTCTCAGTTGTCACAGACTTTCCTTTACCAGCATAGCCTAATGGAACCTTCATGTAAACTTCTTCAGTCAAATCACCATGTAAAAAGGAATTTGACACATCCATTTGGCAAGTATGCCTGCTTTTTAATGCAACCACTGCTAACAGAGATCTTACAGTTACCATTTTGGCAACTGGTGCAAAAGTTTCTATGTAATCAACACCAAACTTTTGTCTATTCCCCTACACAACCAATCTAGCCTTCTTTTGGTCTACTGTACCATCAGCTTTAAACTTGGTTTTGAAGATCCAATGACTACCAATAGCTTTCTTACCAGCTGGTAAATAAGTCAATTCCCAAGTACCATTCTCATCCAAGGCTCTCAGTTCACAATTCATAGCATCACACATCCATATCTTGAACAGCCTCTTTAAAATTCACTGGATCATTCTGAGCCAAAAGAGCAAATACTAAATCCTGAAAGTCAGACACAAGGGGTGTTTGGGACACTTGATTTGCTTTTGGAACATGAGTCAAAACAAAGTCCTTGAGCTTAGATGGAACTGTGGTTGTTTTGGATGACTTTCTTGTTGGCAATGGTTGTTGTTGAGGTGGATTGGACTGTGTATTGTGAGGTACAGAGGAAGTTTGATTATCAGTTGACTGTGACTGAAGGGGTGTTTGGTTAAAAACATTTGGACTAGAAGTAGGTATATCAGGTGCATTTGATGATTGATTAGGTTGAGCAGAGGTTGTAGGAGGTACATCAAACTCATCACAGGTATGATTAGACTCAAAATTACAAGGTAAGGTTTTTGGCACAGGGCTCAAAAACTGGTTGGCACAGTCTGATGCAAATGGAAAAATGTGTTCATGGAACACTGCATCTCTTGACACAAAAGTAGAATGAGTCAACAAATTGTAGAACTTATAGCTCTTTTGATTTGAAGGATAGCCCAAAAAAACACAAGGTACGCCTCTTGGATCAAACTTATCTTCTGTTTTTTAAGGATTGCTTGCCACAGCAAAACAACCAAACACTCTCAAATGATCATACACAGGATTTTTCTTCAACAAGACTTCATAAGGAGTTACATTGCCAAGCATAGAAGAAGGAACTCTATTGATCAGATAAGTTGCTGTAGTGACACAGTCTCCCTAAAAGTTAAGAGGCAACTTAGAGTGAAATCTTAAAGCCCTTGCAATATCCAAAATGTGCTTGTGTTTTCTTTCAACCCTCCCATTTTTTAATGGTCTATCTATACATGAGGTCTGATGTACTACACCTTGACTTGTAAAAAATGGTCCACACTGCTCTTTTACAAACTCCAATGCATTGTCAGACCTTATTATCTTAATTTGCTTCTCAAACTGTGTAGCCACAAACTTAATAAATGACTTAGGTGCCTCAAATGCATCTGACTTTTGTACCAACAGATAAATCCAAGTAACTCTACTACAGTCATCCACAATTGTCAAAAAATACTTAAATTTACCATTTGTTGGCACTTTATAAGGTCCCCATATGTCTATATGAATAAGCTCAAGAATCTCAGACCTATGAGAATCATTATCTGAGTAAGGAAGCTTGGTAAACTTAGCCATAGGACATGATAAACAAGTATCAGAACATGAAGATTTTGACATAGAAACTGGCAAGTCATTCATACATTTCAACTTTGAGTCTGACACATGTCCTAATCTATGATGCCACAAGCCATATGAGTTTACAACACCTTTATTTACTGAACTGAAACTACCTGAAGCAGACAAAGAAAACTTTTGTACAGTAGAGTTTACCAAGTTTGAAAACACACTATCCACTTTATCAGAAGCCATGTTAACCAGATGGTACAGACCTCCTTTCTTCCTACCCAGTCCTGTCACCTTCCTTGTTGTCAAGTCCTGAACAAAACAAAATTTGGGATAAAATGACACAACACACTGACAATCCTCTATCAATTTAGGTACTGATAGCAGGCTAAACTTAAATGATGGTACCACTAACACATCTTTCAATAGAATCCCATTTTTAAGCTGTACTTTGCCTACATGTGAGATCACTGAAGTTTCACCATTAGACAGTCTAATTTGAGGTTTAATTTGCAACAAATAAGGATCAAACACACTATCATGTACTGGTGTCATATGATCAGATGCACCAGTATCATAAATCCAATCCTCAAGTATTTCTAGCATATCTAAATGGCTACTAAGACATGCAATACCTGCTGCAAATTGATGATCAAACTCTTCTTCACCACCATTGAACACATTCATCTGCTGCACACTTTTCAACAACTGCTCAAATTGCTGAGGTGTGAAGCTGATATTCCCACTTTCCACATGTGCAGATGTTCTTAGTACACTTTGAAACTGATTCTTGTTCTAAGTTTGATTTGGCTTAAACTATTTTGAAGCAACTTTGTGTTTAGGATGCCAATAAGGATACGCCACTTTCTCCCAACATCTCTCTGGTGGGTGCCACTTAAAGCCATAGATAGAACACTTGTCTTTCACTTTGCCTTTGTTGTACAAAGCTGTTGATTCAACTCCAGAAGAAGATCTAAACAACAACCTCTGTGACTCTTCTTGCTGCAACAAAGAACAAGCATTCTCAACACTAGGCAAAGGAACAATCATCAAGATATGACTTCTTTGTTGACTATAGTGATCATCCAAACCATTAAGAAACTGAAACAATATTTGCTCTTCCTTTTGCTTATTCAAACTGGCCAAAAACACATAAATCTTAGGAGTAATCACACTTACAACTGGCAACACATTGATATTATCCAATTCCTCCCAAACACACTTCATTTTTGTATAATACTCTCCAATTGATCCACCAGACTGTGTAATCTCATATGTATCTTTGTTCAACTTACAATTTCTTGATCCATCACTCAAAGAGAACCTTCTTTCCAATTGCAACCATATTTCACTTGCTGCCCAACAAACATAATGGATTTAGCAATAGAATCACTCACAGACCCTATAATCCAACAAATCAACATGTTATTACATGTGTCCCATAATTTAGCAAGATTTGCATCTGTTGTTGATCTAATCACAGTACCTTTATTGAAACCTAACTTCCTCTTTGTGGACAACCCTATCTCTATGGATCTTCTCCATGCACGATAGTTCTATGCACCAATGAGTTTTTCTTGAACAGTTAGAGATCCAGGCCCATCAGAAGGATGAAGATAGAGTGGATTCTAGAAAAGTGTTGGTGGTGTGGGTTATGGTGGTGTGGCCGCCATTGTTGATTGATCAAGAACTCAAGAAACTATCAAGAAACTAACAAGATTGCGCGGAAATGTGAAAACAGAGTATCAACACACACTAGACACACTTGTGTGTGAAATAACAGACTTTTTAATAGTTTTTAATGGTCATAACTCCATGGATGAAGCTCTAATACCATGTGAAGTTCTAACAAACAAGAGAGTAATTTGGAAGGAAAAGTTGTTTATTGAATTATTAAAGTGAAATGATCAACTGAATTACATATATAAAGGAAAGAAAATAACTACCAAACTTTACAACTTAACAAGCTTGGTCCCTACATTTATACAATAATAACTAACTAGCCCTTGTCTCTTTCACATTTTTAGTGACACATTTTCTTTGACACAACCAACATCAACCGAGTGAATGCTTCAACTGTGTCATGTCAATTATACACACTTTCTTTTCTTTTTTTAAGCAATAAAGGCTAAGTCATAGATTTTTTTAGTCATGCTTCATATGTGTCATTCAATTATACATACTTGCTTTACTTTGGTCTGCCCACTTAGTTTTCCCTTAAAAGATGGTATTCAAATGACATCTATTGGAGCCTATTGATGTCAATTGCATGAAATTCAATTTCAGTAACACCGTGAATCGCGTTCTCGATTAACCAGAGCGAAAAACATCTATACATTTAGCTTTATTTATTGGAAATGTGGGTAAAAACATAAAACTGCAAAACAACCGCATGAAGAGTATTTAGATTAGGAAAAATGCGACATCCACAACAAACCACAACCAACCAACAACATCAACTACACAAAGCACAACCTCAATCCCATTCTCATCAACACCAACCGGCTAATACACAACCCGAAACGAGTAAAACTATCGGATCTAATTCAAAATCGCTTGATACACCAACCGGTTCATACACAAACAACTAAATCATACACAAACTATTAAAAAAAAATATATATTAATTTTGCAACATTGATACAAAAATAACTAATTGCTAACTACTCATAAACAAATGTGTAGTATATGAACCAGGAAAAAGAAAAGAAAAAGAGAACCGAATCTACGGGAAATTGAAAAAGGATTGATCGATAAAAACCGACTCAATCAAAATAATTTTCTTCCTTTTTTATTTTTTTATTTCTTTTTTTTTTAAAAGATCGACCATCAGTTCGAATCATGATAACCACGAAGTCTCATCGGAAAAATAAGAGAGCATCCATTAAAATCAACATCATACCAGAAATAAGATCTATCTAATGACAAAAACCGATGTTTGAAGATGTAGGTGCGGCGGCCAGAACTAGGTGCGGTGGTTGCTGTAGATCACTCTAAGACAGAGGTTGGTTTATTGATGGTTACCGGAATAATTGGATCAAGGTTGAGGGAAAGGTTGTCAGGATCACGATCCTGCTCGTAGGATCGTACGATCCTACGATCCCACACACACAAAACGAGCAGGATCGTTACGGGATCGTAATTCAGGTAGGATCGTTACAGGATCGTGGGATCGCTCGTAGGATCGTAGGATCGTGAACGATCCGATCCTGTTGGTAACCCTTTTTTCAAGTAGGATCGTTACAGGATCGTGGGATCGCTCGTAGGATCGTGAACGATCCGATCCTGATTTTTTTTTTTACTTTTTTTGACTTTTTTTTAGAAGAAGGTTTTTAAAAATGGTTTGTATACATATGTAAAGGAAAAGCCGAAAACGATCCTAGGTAGGATCCGATCCTACGATCCCGATCTTGCAAAGCCGAAAACGATCCTAGGTAGGATCCCGATCCTGACAACCTTGGTTGAGGGGTTGGGTGGTAGATCTGTATTTCATAAATGGATGAGAGAAAACAATTTTCTATGAGAGAGAATGCGAGGAAGAAATATACGGGTTTTAAGTTGACTAGGGTTAAAAGGGAGATGTGATTTAATTAATACTCCCTCCGTCCTAAAATTATTGTCTCATTTTAAATTTTTTGTTCTTTATTTTTCAACTTTAACTATAAATATTTTTATTTGTGTCATACAATTTTTGATAAAAATTATACCAATGAAAATACATTTAAAACTCAATCCGTTCATATATTTTATATCAAGTATTATGTAATATAAACAAAAATACTTAAGGTCAAAATTGAAAAGTAAAGACTAAAAAAGTCAAAATGGGACAATAATTTTAGGACGGAGGGAGTAGTATTAGTTAAAACGAAGATTACTATAATACCCTTAAAAATATATAAATTAGTTTACATTTTTTTTAAATCAAAGGACACTTGCTTTATTCTTATTGGTTCCTATTGTTTACCACTTTAAAGGTGTTCACAACTTGAACATAAATCTATGTATATCAGTATATGTATGTATGAGTATATTTAGGGCCAGTTTGGTTGGGGGGATTTCATCGGGTTTATGATTAAAAAGTGAAATTAAGTTGTATGGTTGTTTTTTTCAAATTCGGGTTTGGATTTGTAAACCAAATATAAGGGTGTGTTTAAAAGTAGGGGTTATGTGGGGTTTATGATAATGGTGAGACCACAATTTTTCTCATTCTCATATTTTTATTTTTATCCCCTCAATATTATTATCAATAATTTTTAATTTATATTTTAATATTTAATATATTTTTAAATATTATTTTCTCTCTCCTACTTCAAATTCAAATTCAAATCCTAAACCAATTTTAAATCCAAATCCAAATCCTAATAATAAACCCATCTCCAAACCAAACAGACCCTTAGATATATTTGTAGGACCTTATATTTATCAACCTTATTAATATATATATATATATATAATATATATATATATATATATATTAAGTTATGGTATCTGAAACAAGATATGTATGTAAACTTAGAGAGATAAAGTAGAGAAAGAAATAGAGAGATCTTATTAAGAAAACACACACATTACACCTTGAAGCACACCTTACAATGAAGAGTAAGGTGCCTTTTATAGTTCCATACATAAGCTAAATGGGCTTGGCCATGGGCTTTCTCATGGGCTTGCATTAGGTGGACTTGGATTACATTTATATTAAGGCTTACACATTACTAACTTAAAGTAGCATATTCCAAAGTCCACGAGCCCATTTAACTTAAACAATTATAACGTCTACGACACATTACAAAGTTCCTATTAAGTGAATGACCATCACTTCTACTTTAATGCTAACAATCTCCCCCTAAGGGGTGGTTATTCAAATGATGCTCCACGTGATTAGGTATTTTTTCTTATTGGTCTTGAACTTTGTGTGTCATCGTAGATTAGTCTTGATTCTTTGTTCCTTCATGCTTTGTGATCTTTGATTAATGACTTTTAATCGTTCTTGCCTTTGATCAACATCTTCTTATGATTTGTTGTGGCGTCTTCTCCATCATACTCATACTTCTTGGAAATACTTTGAGCTTCATACTTATGTCTTCCTCACTTGATACTTGGACTTGTTATTGACTTTCTTGATTAGCTCTTGACTTTGATGTAACTCTTTGCCTTAAAATTGATCTTTTTGTCTTGAACGTTCTTCACTTGAGCTTGCTGAGGATGAACTTCATAAGTATGAGTATGTGGAGGTGAAGATGTTTGATATCTGAAATGATGGTGTACGGTCTTTCGCCAAGGGGACTTTTGATGAGTGTCTAAATACTCATCATTTTTACCTAATCTGAGCTGCCAAAACATCCAAAAACACTCAGAAATGCATCATAATACTGAAATTAACCTAGAATTGTGTTTTATATGTTTCAGATGCAAAATGTTTAAAAACAGTTGAAAAACGAACAAAGTTTGCATAATTGGCAGTTTCAGTCCCTCAACTTTCAAAAGTTGTCAAAACTAGTCCCTGGTTATTCTAAAAATAGGAAAAGTCATCAAAGGTCCTTTAAGAATCATAAAATTACATAATAAGTCCTTTGGTGCAAAGTTTCATAAAATTACAAATTTAGTCCCTCAACTTTGAAAAATGTCAAAAATGGTCCTTAAGGTTTTAAAAATGGAGAATTATCAAAAATAAACCTTTGAACTATTCACACTTGACAAGATTGGTCCTTTTGATAATTTTGGAAACTTACAACTCAACCCTTCATAAAATCAGTAATTACAACTTTGGTCCTTGTAATTATACTAAAATCTAAATCCGGACCACCCTTTTATTACTAAACCCAATCCCTTTATAACCCAACACAAACCAACCCATTCCTTTATAATTAAACACCAGCCCAAGCCCAATCCTAAAATAAAATAACCCGACCAAGCCTGGTATTTAAAACCAGAGTTTGACTCTGGTCAAACTCTTCTTCCTCACACAAACCCGCCAAAACCATACCACTACCACCCATAGTATTTCTTTTCCACCTCCCCCTCCTCCTCAGCAATTTACCTAACATGCCAAAGTGCATTTAATGCCTCTTCTCCAATCACCTCAGACCAGAGATAGTGGATTTTTCCACTATCTCAATTTTGGCGCCAAAAGTGAAATCAAAGGCTCCGATCAATTGAGGATAATTTAAGGGTGCAGAAGAGCTCAGAGATGTCGACTAGGGTTTTCCCATCTCAATTTTGTATAAATAGATCAATGTAATAGGAATTAGATTAGTAGTTAAATTTTATTAAATCGTCTTTTATTTAATTGTCTTTTCTTATTGTAATTTTCATTTCAGTCATCAATATAGTCACTTTACAGTCAATTTGATCTCATTTTAAATATATCTTGTCATTTAATTTCAGTCAATTTACAATTTCATGCTTCACTGTAATTCGTTTTAATTTAAATGTTGTTTGGAATAGCTTATTATCTATTTAAATAAGCTCATATCAGCTTAATATAGCTTTTAGTGAGTTTATTTTAGTTCTATATGTTCTATTCCAAGAAATCAAGAGGAAGTCAACCAAAGTCAACTGATGGGTCAAAATAAGCAATTCTGGGTTTAGAAGCTAAGCTGGATGGTTTTCTGGTTTCTAGCTTGTTGACAACAAGCTAGGAGTAGTTTTTGATCCTTGGTTCTTGTTCTAAAAGCCCTTTGCAGTTGTAAGAAATTTTCAAGCTTTTTCTCAATTTCTATAGTTTACTGTTACAGTGCTTATTTTTAGCTTATCTTCACAATTTATTGCTTATTGTTAGTTTACAATCATATTTCATCAGTAGTATAAGTATTTAATAGTCCTTATTTCATATTGCTTAAAAAACTCTAAAAAGTCAAAAAACAGTCAACTATAGTATAGCTTATTAGATTGCTTATTGTCCTGTTATAAGTTGCTTATCATAGTTAGTATAAGTTATTTAATCACTAAAAGTCAGTACTTATAAGTTAATTTATCTACTTCCTTTGAAAATCCAAAACAGACTCAACCAAAAGGGTTGTTTGGTTTAACACAGTCAAAGGGTCAAACCTTGGTTTACTGTGCATTTACCACAATCCCAACTTTGAGTGAGCTTATTTTGGCCATTATAAGTTGTTTTTAGGATTTAATAAGTCATTTCACTAAAAAATCCATATTTGAGTTGCCTGTGCATTTTTAAGCAATCAAAAAGCTCAATTAAGCCATTTATAAGCCCAAGCTCTTTTGGCCCTTATTGGTAGCTTCTCTGAGTTCATTTAAGTCCAAATTGAGTAGCCACAAAAGTTGGTTTAAAGCCTTTTGGCCTGTGCACTTCTGTGCAGCCCTGCATCAGCACAATCAGCATATGCTGATTGATGAGGCTGCTGATCTAACCTCATTTGTGGCTTATTTACTTAAGCTCTTGCCTAGCTTTTTGTGTTTCTGAATAGTTCATATTGCTAGCTTGCTTTTGCCCCCATAAGATTGCATCTCAGTGCTTATTCATTGTGCTTAATCTGCCTTGAAAGTTAGCAATTTTCTGAGGTTTCTGCTGAAACCTTGTTACTGCTAATCTTCTTATTAGCTTGATTCATTGTGCTTATTTGTGTTTATCAGTTGTTTTGAGCTTATATAAGTGTATTAAACCTTTCCTGAGCATTTGGTTAAGTTTTGTGCTCATTAGCTTATTTCTAGCTTATTTGCTTATTGCTTATCTGCCCAAATCAGCTCTCCAGGCTTATTAAACTTTTGATTTTATTTTTCCTATCTTTTAAATATTAAATTAGACTTATCCTGAATTTTTCATATTTTTCTAAAGTCATTTGATATTTTTAATTCTTTTTATTAGTTTCTAGTAGTAATTAAATCATAATAAATAAAATAATAATCAGAAAAATATAATTTTAATTTTCATATTTTTCTTTTGTCATTTTTAATCCAGGAAAAATATAATCTTATTATTAGACCTTAAGAAAATCAAAAATAGAAATATAGTGATAGCTTCTATTTAATAGAATTTATCTTTTTAAATTTTAATTAAGCAAGTTTCATTTTTATAATTTTCTTAGCTTCTATTTACTTAATAATATTTTTAGAAAAAGTTTTAGAATTTTCTTTGTTCATTTAGTATTTTTTATAAATTTAAATAGTTTAATAAGTAATTAAATAATAAATAATTAATAATAATTAAATAAAAAGTATAAAAAAATATATAATTTAAGTTTTTAAATAAGTTTTAAGTAATTTTACATTTTTAAGTTTTAATTTTCTAAAATTTTAGTTTTAATCCCATTTTAGCTTTCCCGTTACGCGTTTGTAATTTATTAATTCGCGTTTAATTTTCTTGTGTATATCTGTTTTTAATTTGTTATTTAGAATTATAAAGCAAAATCAAATACCTAATCACATCAGTCACTCTAATCCTAGCTTTTCACAGTTTCCCATTCACACCTCGTTGGGAAACGATTCGGGTAATTATTTGCCTGTCTTAAACACTACACACGAACGTGAGTTTTTGCAAGTATCCTTTTTCACAAAGGGGTAGTTTGTAATTATTCACGAGCATCCGCTGTCTGCATTTATTTATAGGTGTGTTCAGCACGGATCAACTTTCATCAGTACCTGCATAAAAATGTTAGTTAAAATCACTAATCGATCATCGTGGAATTTTCTTTGAGAGTAGAGCGCTACGATTGTTTTACTGGTGAATGTCTTGATTCCATTCACCTTGGTCGGGCACATCAGCCGTCCTAATCCTGTTAGGGACAGTTATCAATACTATGGATAAAATCCAAGTAAAGACCCACGTCTTAAGGACTCGATTCGTGAAAGGAATCTCCTTGGTGGGATTTCCAGCACTTACAGGTTCAGACTTCGAGAGAATTAATAGCATAGTATGAAAACCCTCTCTAATCCTTACAAAGGTTGTTCCTGAATTGGATACCCTCAAGAAGGCTTACAACAGATATACCAAAGTATACCCACAATTCAGGTGAGCCGCTAAAGTATCACTCCACGACTGTAGACCGTTTGAAACATAGTAGCAACCATCATGATGTATGTGGCAAGATCCGAAGATCCCATAAAGACTATTATACAACTTGTGTCCTTTTTAGCGAACACAAGTGTATGCATAGGAAAGTGTATCCTAAGAGATCTTTTGATGAATCTCATGGCTCTAGACTCGATTATGCAAGGTTCTCCATGAGAAATGAAACAAATATCTTTTAAGAGATACCTGAGTGGCTAGGAGGGGTTGTGCAGTGCGCCACTGGGTCCATGACATCTTGTCTTCAATACCGGTAACATCTTTGTGATAACCGATAGCAGATGTAATGACTCGGTTTCTGTTCCTAAGTTTACTAACTTTACTCCTTTTTTCACCTTTTTTACAAACTTTTCTTTTTAATTCTTCAACCCCTTCTTTCTCCTTTATCACTTTACTTCTTTTTCAATCATTCCTAAGGACTTCTAATTCTAATCTATCAGAATTGTCCTTGGATAGATCCCTCCGGCTCTGGCGGATCATAGGACATAAACCTAACCATAATCACCTTATTACTCCATGATTATCCTAGGTTCATTGATCGCATGCCATAAAACATTTTGTGAAAATCTCTCAAATTGTTTATGATTATAAAACATATTTTGTTAACACTTCGAGAGTTTTGCATTTTCTGAAATACTCCCCCTTCACATGTGCTTATGCGTTTTAAGATAGATTTACACATGTTGGGTAGAGTTCGCACTTTTGAATTGATCGATTTTCAGTGAACATGACCGATTCGAGACACGCTTACATCACTAGTTACACTAGCTTGAAATTATTACCCGTCCTGGTCAAGTTAAAAGAAAGTCTCTCGAGACAGTACACTATACTTAGACAAGTCCTATTCGAGACACGTTTAAATCACTGGTTATACCAGCTTGAAATTATTACCCGTCCAGGACAAGTCTTTTCGATTACAGACATTTAAGCTTCGTCAATTCGTTGGTTATATCTGTTTCGAGCTCTTTTAAGATTCAACAACGATCTTAAAACATTTTTGATCATATTTTAATCACGTCTTCTCCCCCTCAAAAATTGTATATTCGTGATATTTTTGATATCAACTGATTAATAGAAGAGCTTTTGGAGAGATAGACGAATTTGATTTTGCATGAAATTGGAACATTGTGATTTTATACTTCTCCTTAAAGAAAGCATATTTTTAAACATAAAGTTTAAAATCGATTAAGGGTTTGGAGGGAGTTATCTTTTTGAAATGCGAGTTATGTACTTAAATATACATAAGTCTTTTTGGAAAACTGAGTTTTTGTTTGAAATCTTTTCGTTTATTTATACTCGAACTTTTTGAAAAAGATTTCGTCTTTGAAAATACGAGTCCTGATCTAAAATGATCAGAAGTCATCATTTAAGTCTGGGTTTCGTACTGAAGTATACGAAAGCCATAGTGAAGAAACTTTTGAGAAACGACATGTTTTAGAAAACATTTTAGAGAACTCTCGCTCAAGCATCTGTACATGTCCGTATCATTGTTGAATGACATTTCTAGATACGTACAGAATATCGATTATACGAGAGTCATGTCGTGAGAAGAATATTTTTGTATTTTTTTATATTGTTTTTGTATTTTTTGAAATTTTCTATGTTTTTAGATTTTTGAAATTTTCTATTTGTATTTTGTTTTTCAAAAATATTTAGAGCAAAGCTTTTTGAAAGATATTTTTCAAGGAGATTCGAGAAGACGTTCTAGCTCCTCAGGAGTTAGGGTTCGCATTCCAATTCTTCGAACTAAATCATTAAACCTTTCTTTTGGAAGGGCTTTAGCAAATAGATCGGCGAGTTGGTAATCCGTCTTCACGAAAAATAATTCAACAATACCCTCTTGTACATGCTCTTTGATGAAGTGATAGCGGACTCTAATATGCTTGGTCTTCTAGTGTTGTACTGGATTGCACGAGATGTCTATGACACTTTTCGAGTCACAATACAAAGGTATTCTATCGAAAGTAAAGCCATAATATGTGAGTTGTTTCCTCATCCATTGAACTTTGGGACAAAACGCAGATAGGGACACATACTCAGCTTCTGCAGTTGATAATGCAGTACAATCTTGTTTTCTTGACAACAAGCCTACTAGCTTTTCACCCAAAAATTATGCTCCTACTGATATACTTTTTGCTGTAACTTGGCAACCTGCGTGATCGGCATCTGAAAATGCTATTAGTTTAAACTCGGAATCCTTCGGATACCAAAGTCCCATGTTAATGGTCCTTCGTAGGTACCGAAAGATCCGTTTGACCTCTTGGAGGTGAAGTTCGGTAGGCCTTGCCTGAAACCGTGCTAATAAGCAAACAACAAAATGAATATCGGGTCGACTAGCAGCAAGGTACATGAGAGAACCAATCATGCTCTGATATTTCTTCGGATTGATGGGTTTCCCAAATAAATCAGCACCGATTTTTGGTTAAGTGACCATTGGTGTTCCAGTAGAATCACAATTTTCCATACCATGTTTTTTCAAAATCTCAATTTATTATAAATTATGTATGGCCTTATGGGTTATGTTTATTCATCCTATTCTTTAGGAACAAGTTAGGGTTTAGACTATTACCCTTATAAATACATCCATTTGTAACCTCCAGTAATTATCCATTCAATAATAATTCCTCTCTTCTCTTTACTCTTGTTCATTACTTTCACAATAAGTTATCAGCACGAATAGCTTTTAAAGATTAAGAGCTAAGGAATAAGAGAACCGGATTGGGTCTCCTTTATATTCACGGTTTTTGAAATTCTCAATTTTTGATTGTCAAGAGGATATGGAAAGCATTTTGGAAAACGGTGAAGACGAGTGTCTACTAGATAGTGGAACAACAAATACCATTTTGAAAAACAGAAAATACTTTTATGAATTTCATATAGCAAATGCAAATGTCAACACAATTTGTGGTACTAGCAACTTGATTGAAGGCTCTGGCAAAGCCTGCATTGTGTTAACTAAAGGTACACAATTAATAATAAATGATGCGTTATATTCTAGTAGATCCAGGAGAAATCTACTAAGTTTGAAAGATATAAATCGCAATTGTTATCATCTTGAAACCATGACTCAAAACGAAATTGAGTATCTCCAAATTACATCCATTGAAAATGGAAAAAAGACCATAATGGAAAGAATGAAAGGTCTATCTTCTGGATTGTATTTTACATACATCAATCAGACAGAAATAAATATGGTTTCTACCCGAAAGGGTATAGATCCCAAAATATTTACCCTTTGGCATGATCGATTGGGTCATCCGGGTGATATTATGATGAGGAGAATAATTGAGAGCTCAAATGGGCATCCACTAAAGGATCTCAAGATCCTATTATCAAAAGAATTATCATGTGGAGCATGCTCTCTTGGAAAAATGATAACTAGACCCTCAATCAATAAACTTGAAAAAGAATCTCCTTTGTTTTTCGATACTTTATGGTATTAATTGATGCATCATCCCGATGGTCCCATGTCTGTCTGTTAGCATCAAGAAATGTTGCTTTTGCGAGGCTATTAGCCCAAATAATCCAATTAAGAGCACATTTCCCAGATCATCAAATCAAAAAGATCAGACTTGATAATGCAGGAGAATTTACATCTCAATCATTTAATGATTTTTGTATGTCACTTGGGATTACGGTTGAGCATCCTGTAGCACATGTGCATACACAAAATGGTCTAGCTGAATCTTTAATAAAAAGATTACAACTTATTGCTAGACCACTACTTATGAAATCAAAATTGCCATCATCTGCATGGGGACATGCTATCTTACATGCTGCTGCTCTTATTAGATTAAGACCAAGTGCATCTCATAAGTATTCTCCACTCCAACTGGTTTCTGGAAGAGAACTGTGGAAAACTAGAAGGGGGGTTGAATAGTTTTATGTCTTTTTAAAATTTATTTTGAAAACTTTTGTTTGCTTTTAAAAACTTCGATTCGATATTATGTGACTTCAATTCTTAAACAATATGAACAAGTATAGATAAATATAAGTAAGTAATGCAAGTAAAGTAAAGTAAATCAAATGAAAGATAGAGATGGAAAGATCTAACCGAGACACAAGAGATTTATAGTGGTTCGGCTACAAGGTCACCTTCCTTGCCCTACTCCACTCCCCGAGCACCTAACTCGAGAGTTTTCTTCACTATGTCAACAAGCTCCCTTATGGCGGAGAAAACCTTACACAACTTTAGCTTACATCGGCTTAACGACACAAAGCTAGATGTCGGGTTCTAATCGTAGCTAGAACCAATCTCACAACTTGTACACAACTTAATCACACCTTCTTCACAACTTCTTCTTCACGACTTCTTCTTCACGACTACTTCACGACTTCTTCTTCACGACTACTTCCTCACGACTACTTCTTCAAGACTACTTCACGACTTATTCACAACTTCTTCACAACTTATATACTACGGCTTCACACCTTCTTCACAACTTAGCACAACCTATGTACACTTCTACTTCTTCACACCTTCACTACTTACACACCTTAACTACACAACTTCACTACTTACACACTAACCTATCCCAAATAATTATACACACAACTATCTAACAAATATACAACTTATATACGAATGAATGATGACACACACAACTTAGATAGCTAAGATGCAATACTTCTTCTCTAGATGTTGAAGGAGTATTCTTCTTTTGCACTTGAATGTAGGAAGCTTGGATCACTCAGAAACCAATGCTTAATAAGATATGATCAAAGGATTTTGAAATGTATATACAAGGATTTAAAACAGGAAGTTTTAGTGTGCAAAAGGTGAGTAAAAATTCAGGGGAAGGCAGGTATTTATAGGGAGAAAAACTGGACAGCTGGAGCCTACTGGAGCGGGGGCGGTCCCCTTAAATAGGGGGCGGTCCCCTTAATTTTAAGGGGGCCGCCTAGCAAAATTAAGGGTGCCGCCCCTACTGAACGTTGGCCAATTTTGTCCTTTTGTGGGGAAGTTTTTCTGGAACATTTTAACTGATTTTGGTTAAAAATTTGAATTCATATTTTTATAAAAGATTAAATATTTTTATTTAATACCAAAAATGTTTTTCAAAAATATATAAAATGTTTTTGATGTTTTATAAAAAATTTAGTTTTTAAGGAAATGTTCCTTTGATCATATAATGCATTAAGCATTAGTTCATTCATACCTTAAGTGATTTTAGTTGTAGAAGTGAATATTTACAACTAAGTACTTGTTTAATTTATAAGTTTATGTTTTAATGAGTTTATATTTTGTGATCATCAAAACATAGAGATATGAATAAATATTGATAATGTTTTTAGGCATTTATTTATGTCAACAATCTCCCCCTTTTTGATGATTACAAAACCTAAACTCATTAAACCAAAAAGTTTATTTTTCGACAAGTATTTAGTGAGTTTACATTCACTTCTACCCCTTTTTGTAGAATCAAAAAGGTTAAGCCGACAAAATTCAAACGTGAAATTTGTCGGGACGAAAACTCCCCCTTGATGTGTACTCCCCCTCGTTTGGGGGCACCAAGGAAACGAGCTATGGAACGCTTGCAAGAAAAATATTAGAAGCACAAGTATATGCAACATAAGGCATGCAAACATTCAAACAAAACAACTAATGATACTACA
The DNA here is from genome assembly GCA_021014915.2 of Artemisia tridentata subsp. tridentata. NCBI lineage: Eukaryota > Viridiplantae > Streptophyta > Magnoliopsida > Asterales > Asteraceae > Artemisia > Artemisia tridentata. The sequence continues at coordinate 327,850,499 of CP139504.1, read as the reverse complement.
AGTATATGTAACATAAGGCATGCAAACATTCAAACAATAAGCAAGCATATAGAATGAGATCATGCATTTAATAAAGTGTTGTGTATAAATACACAACCAAGTGAATTACAACATAAGGCATGCAAACATTCAAACAAAACAACTAATGATACTACATAATCATCCCAAAAGCACATGATTCCCATAAAGCTTGCAACCAAAAAGAAGAGGTGGTGGTGGTGATGGGTTGGTTAATATGTGCTCAATGTATGAGTAGTGATATATGGTGGGGATGTTGTTGGTGGTGGAGTTGTTTGTGGTGAATTAGGTGCATTTGGAGATGAGCATTTAGGTGGTGGTAATGGAGTGGTGTTGTCTTCTTTAGTGAGGTCAATGAGAAGGTGTTTGTTGAAGTGGTCATTTATGGGTGATATGATGACTATTTTGTGTTTCTTGGAGGAATTGGAAATGGAGGATTTTGGTGATAGCATGGTGTCTTGGGTTTTAAATTTGGAGGGAATTTTTGTTATGAAAGTGTGGTTGTTTTGGGTAAGGTTTTGAGGTTTAGTGATAATATTCCAAACTCAGATGGGTTTAATAAAGGTAAGTGTAGGGGTTAATTTTTGAGTTGTGTTTGTAGCAAGCTTTATTTGAATCATGTTCATTTGGAATGGTTTAATAGTAGCAATAACATGTTAAGAGGAACAATGTTTATATGTAGACTACTAAGATCATATTTTAAGCATGTCATAGGCAAATATACATATATATATCACAATGAAACAAAAAGATGAAACAACACATCTATAGCAAACTATGGAATATAAAGACAACAATCATGGCAAACACATAGCAAGACATATATATGCATAGCAGAAATATTTAAAACAAGCAAATAATCTATTCATGCATTCAAGATGATCATGTATAACACATGAATCATCATTATATCACACAAAATGCTTAAAACATAAGAATTACAACATAAGTAAAGATACTAATAGTCTTAATATTGCCAAAGAGGGTGATTGGGCTTGCTTGCGACAAAAAAAATTTGTTTTGGGGCGGAACGCATGTGGATAGGGCTTAGTTATTTGATGGTGAGGGAAAGTTTGATGGTTGACCAAAATGATGAGGATATTCGAAGGTTTCATGGGAGTTGGTTTGAGGTTGAGATGTGTTGATTGGAATGAAGGTGGAGGTTGAGGTTGTTATTTGGGATGGATGTTTGGTCATGCAACATAGGAGTAACATGTGAGTTGGTAGGAGGTGGTGGTGATACTCTTGGTGGTTTAGACATCTATGGTGTTGATGGGTGTGAAGGTATGGAGGATGAAGGTGTATTTTTGGGAGTAAAGGTGAATGGTTGGTTGTTGTGATGAGGTTTGTGAAAGGGTTCATTGGAATGAGCTTGAGGATTAGGAGTATAGTTGGGAACAAATGTGGTGGAGGTGTTGGTTGTTTAGCCACATCATTTGTTGTGATGGACTTGTTTTGGGGGTTTGGTTTTCTTCTCCAACTGAGTTTTATGGTCATCCTTGCTAGCTTTGAGGTTTTTGGTTTTGGTTTGATGGGAGAAGACATGATGGGGTAAGTTAAAAATGGTGATGAAAGGGATTATTTATAGTGGAGGTTTGAGGTTGTTTAAGGATGGATAAAGGTGTTTGGATGATAGGGACAAAGTGTGTTTGTGAATTTGGGGAAGTGCAGGATGAAATGGGCTAAAAAGCAGAAAAAAAAATTTATGTGAACCCGTCCAGCAGATGGCTGGTCCCCTTAATTGGGGCCGGTCCCCTTAATAATTAAGGGGGCCGCCTTATCAATTAAGGGGGCCGCCCATCTGGTGTCTTTCTGAGTTCCAGAAATGAGTTTTTCTGCAGAGATGGGTAAGGAGGGCTATGTTTTGAGCTTTTGGTTTCAGGCAAGTCCCACTCTTTGAGGCAATAAAGTATGTATTATGCATGCAAGTCATATTAATTAAAGGGATTAAGCAAATAAGTAATTTCATATATCATGCAAACATACTCATCAAGCAAGTAATATCATCTATCATGTAATATCATCAAGCAAGTAATATCATCTAGCATGTAAACATACTCATCAAGCAAGTAATATATATGAACTAGGAAACAATAAACTACTCCAAGTATTTTCTTAATTATATGTGCCTATGTGAGGGATCCTAATGAAACAATAAACTACACCAATTAATGAACTATTAGAGGGATCCTAAAGTGTGCCTATGTGCAATAAATGGGAACTTAAGATAGCATGGACTTCTAGATTTGTTACAAACAAAATCTTAATAGACAAACCATGGTCCGCTTGATTTGCCTTAGTTCACTTTTAAATGTCATGTATATAAATATAGATGACAAATATGAGATCACCATGCATGATTTAAAAAAAATGTTTTTATCATTATTCAACAATGTTTGAAAGTGGGTTTTTTATGTAGATGTTAAAGTTATTTGAATAAAATAGATTGGGTTTTATTTAAAAATGTGTTTATGAAGAATGAGTAAAAAGAAATTCCCAATCTTTGACTTTGATCAAAATAGGATTATGGAAAAAAAATGAGATAGTAAAACATGTTAATAGAAAGATGACATAATCTTTTGAAAAATCATTTTTCCAAAATGTGAAGTTTTTGCATATTTTGAAAACAAATAACATTAATGAAAAAATGGTTGTTAATGATCTCATGCTCAAAAGAATTGGTTAAGGCTATTGTCACATGCTACCCTTTTCTACATATCCTATGGTCATAAGGAAGTGACGACTAAATTCTATAGGTTTGATGTGAGAGTGTTGAATGGGGTATAACCTAACATCTATAGCTCCTTTGTTGTCGCACACTTATCTAACTTAATGCCATAATCTCCGAGAGCTTGTTTCATCCATAGTTTTCTAATCCTACTTCTATGTTAATGATTAATCCACTCAACTCATTTCACTTCATCACCATGAGTTTTCTAAAAGTGGACATAGAAGATTTCCATTTTAAAAGGTATTGCTAAAGAGGGCCAAAGGGAAAATAACTAGTGACTCTAGGTTATTCATATAAGCTATTATGTGTATATATATATATATATATATATATATATATATATATATATATATTATATATATATATATATAACTAGGCATTACGAGCTAAATAGGCATGAAATAACTAGTCATTAATATAAGCATATATTATAACACCAAACTTAAAAAGAAAGCGTACCTTTTAGTCTTCAGTAGATTATTCTTCAAATGCTTCAAAGTGTTTAGGTTGACTTGTAGAAGTCAATCAAAGAGGAGATGCCGATTTCCCAATGAGTTAGCAATTTAGCCACTTGGTCCCCATTGTCTCATTGATCCAAATTTGTTTGAACCAAACATGGGTTGCAATTGACTAGGATGCATATATGGTGGAAGTATTCCCCAAGGATTGAAGCTTGGTGGATTTGGATAATTCCACATTGGGTAATTATTATTATTATGAGGGTTTTGTCGATTTTTATTTCTTCTAGGTTGAGGAGATTTAGGTCGAGGGTGAGGATTATGTGGTCTTCTTAAGGGAGGTGTTTTTTATCTTAATTTCGGTTTAGAAAATCCGGTTTTGGCTTTTAATGATGGTTTATAAAAACTTTTTACTTCCTCATCACTCGAAATAGGTATTTTTCTATCTTTTATAAGTATATACTTGGGTTTTGACTCTAATGGTTTTTGTTCACTAGATTGACATTCAAACTTTACATTTTTATTTTCACTTGTTGAAACATTATTTGAATTAAATCCTAGTCCGGTTTTATCTCCCGATGCTCTTTGAATGCTTATTATTTCCCTAAGTGAATTACTACTATTTTCAAATTTTTTAAGTTTACAAATTTCTTCCTTAAGTATTTCGTTTTTATTTTTAGTTTCTTGACATGTTTTACATTCAAAAACTTCTTTACCTTTTTCTAAGTTATGTAGTTTAATTTTTAATTCTAGTATTTCTTTTTCTAATTTGTTATTTATGAGTTTTAGTGATTTATTTTTACTCATTACTTTTTGACCTAATATGCATAACCTATTATATTCGTTATCTAGGTCTTTTTCATCTAATGATAAATTTTCATCACTAAAGTATTCGGTTTTGGAACGTACCTCATTCGATGTCTTAGCCATAAGACATTTCTCCTCCTTTGTAGTCTCTTTTTCATCTTCATCACTATCACTCCATGCTCCTCCAACGAACCCCTTTTGATTTTGCTCCTTTGACATCATTGGACATCTTCCAATGAGATGATTTGGATCACCGCACTTAAAACACTTCCTCTCACTCTTGCTACCTTTGTCGTCTTTGTTTCTTTGGAATGTCTTTCTTTCGTCATATGGTTGTCTAACGAATCTTCCTCGTCTTTTGAAGAACTTCTTGAAGTCTCTTACGGCCATGGCATATTCTTCATCATCACTTTCGGAGGTTGAGCTATCCTCGTCACTTGATGCTTTCCTAGCTTTCAACGCGATTGACTTGCTTTGTTCTTTCTTTCCTTTGATCATCTCGGAGTCTTTCTTGATTATTGCTTCGTGGACCTTCAAGTTGCCAATCAACTCGTCAAGTTAAAGAGTTGACAAGTTCTTCGATTCTTCAATCGCCGTAACTTTAGCTCGCCATTTTGGATGAAGAGCCCTAAGAAATTTCCTGACAAAATTCTTACTAGAAAAACTCTCATCAAGTGCCTTTAAACTTGTGATGATTGTGTTAAACCTAGCAAACGCATTATCAATTGATTCCACTTCCGGAATCGTGAATTGTTCATATTGTTGAACAAGAAGATCTATTTTATTATCTTTGACTTGACTATTACCTTGGTGAGTTATTAGTAAAGAGTTCCAAATTTCTTTTGCGGTTTCGCACATAAAAATTCTTTCGTATTCTTTACGTGGTAACGAATTATAAATAACCATTTTAGCCTCATTATTTTTAGAAAGTTTTCTTTTTAAATAATCATTTTGTTTTTCAAAGGATACTACTTCATCCTTTTTAGTTTCTAAATTATATTGAATAGGTAAAAAATCACCATTAGTAATAACATGCCAAAGATCTAGATCTTTTGACTTCACATAAGTTTCGAATCAATTTTTCCAATATAAAAATCCATCACTTTCAAATAGTGGTGGTCTTTGCATAGATTGCCCTTCTAAATATTTTTCAGATTCCATAGATCGTTTCAAGTTTTAAAATACAGTTTATTTTAAAAATCTTGTTTGACGTGGCTCTTGATACCAATTGTGAAAAACTAGAAGGGGGGTTGAATAGTTTTACGTCTTTTTAAATTTTATTTTGAAAACTTTTGTTTACTTTTAAAAACTTCGATTCGATATTATGTGACTTCAATTCTTAAACAATATGAACAAGTATAGATAAATATAAGTAAGTAATGCAAGTAAAGTAAAGTAAATCAAATGAAAGATAGAGATGGAAAGATCTAACCGAGACACAAGAGATTTATAGTGGGGCTACAAGGTCACCTTCCTTGTCCTACTCCACTCCCCGAGCACCTAACTCGAGAGTTTTCTTCACTATGTCAACAAGCTCCCTTATGGCGGAGAAAACCTTACACAACTTTAGCTTACACCGGCTTAACGACACAAAGCTAGATGTCGGGTTCTAATCGTAGCTAGAACCAATCTCACAACTTGTACACAACTTAATCACACCTTCTTCACAACTTCTTCTTCACGACTTCTTCTTCACGACTACTTCACGACTTCTTCTTCACGACTACTTCCTCACGACTACTTCTTCAAGACTACTTCACGACTTATTCACAACTTCTCCACAACTTATATACTACGGCTTCACACCTTCTTCACAACTTAGCACAACCTATGTACACTTCTACTTCTTCACACCTTCACTACTTACACACCTTAACTACACAACTTCACTACTTACACACTAACCTATCCCAAATAATTATACACACAACTATCTAACAAATATACAACTTATATACAAATGAATGATGACACACACAACTTAGATAGCTAAGTTGCAATACTTCTTCTCTAGATGTTGAAGGAGTATTCTTCTTTTGCACTTGAATGTAGGAAGCTTGGATCCCTCAGAAACCAATGCTTAATAAGATATGATCAAAGGATTTTGAAATGTATATACAAGGATTTAAAACAGGAAGTTTTAGTGTGTAAAAGGTGAGTAAAAATTCAGGGGAAGGCAGGTATTTATAGGGAGAAAAACTGGACAGCTGGAGCCTACTGGAGTGGGGGCGGTCCCCTTAATTTTAAGGGGGCGGTCCTTATTTTAAGGGGGCCGCCTAGCAAAATTAAGGGGGCCGCCCCTACTGAACGTTGGCCAATTTTGTCCTTTTGTGGGGAAGGTTTTTCTTGACCATTTTAACTGATTTTGGTTAAAATTTTGAATTCATATTTTTATAAAAGATTAAACCTTTTAATTTAATACCAAAAATGTTTTTCGAAAATATATAAAATGTTTTTGATGTTTTATAAAAAATCTAGTTTTTAAGGAAATGTTCCTTTGATCATATAATGCATTAAGCATTAGTTCATTCATACCTTAAGTGATTTTAGTTGTAGAAGTGACTATTTACAACTAAGTACTTGTTTAATTTATAAGTTTATGTTTTAATGAGTTTACATTTTGTGATCATCAAAACATAGAGATATGAATAAATATTGATAATGTTTTTAGGCATTTATTTATGTCAACAAGAACCAAGTTTGTCTCATCTAAAAGTCTTTGGTTGTGGTGTCTATGTCCCAATAGCACCACCACAACAAACAAAGATGGGACCTCAAAGAAGATTGGGAATTTATGTTGGTTTTAATTCTCCATCAATCATAAAATACTTGGAACCATTAACTGGAGATGTTTTTACATCACGTTTTGTTGATTTCCAGTTTGATGAAACAATGTTCCCAATCATAGGAGGAGAAAATAAAAAGTTGGACAAACAAGATGTAACTTGGAATGCATCACAAATATCTTTTCTTTACCCTCGGAGTGGTCAATGTGAATTGGAGGTTCAAAAGCTCATTCACTTGCAAAGAATAGCAAATGAATTGCCTGATGCATTTACAGGTACAAAAAGAGTTACAAAATCATATATTCCAGCTTTAAATGCGCCTTCTCGAATTGATATTCCTGAAACTCTAAATGAGTCAAATGTACGCAGAAAGCGTGGAAGACTGATGGGTTCTAAGGATACAAATCCACGAAAAAGGAAAGAGCAGAATAGAACTGGCAAAGTCCAAGAAGTTGTTATCCATAAAATCCCAGAAGAGATTAATAATAACACAGAAAATGTGGAAAAATCTCTTGAGAATGGCCATGTACCTAATGAATATGAGATCTCAATAAACTTTGTACAAAATGGTACAACATGGAATCAAAATGAAACATGTGTTGATGAAATCTTTGCATATGCTATAGCAAGTGAAATAATAAATGATGAAGTTTTTGTGCCAAAATCTATTGAAGAATGTCGACAAAGAAAAGATTGGAAAAAATGGCAAGATGCCATACAAGCTGAACTAGATTCACTTGAAAAGCGCCAAGTATTTGGCCCTGTGACATTAACCCCAAATAATGTGAAGCCGGTAGGCTATAAATGGGTATTTGCTATAAAAAGAAACGAGAAAAATGAAATTGTGAGATACCAAGCAAGACTTGTAGCGCAAGGTTTCTCACAAATACCCGGGGTAGATTATGAAGAAACATATTCACCTGTTGTGGATGCAACGACTCTCAGATTTTTAATTGGTCTTGCAAATGTTGAAAGGCTCCAAATGCGCCTTATGAATGTTGTCACAGCTTACTTGTACGGATCACTTGATAGTGACATTTACATGAAAATCCCCGAAGGATTGAAAATGCTGGAAGCTTGTAAATCTAAGCCCCGTGAAATGTTTTCAATTAAATTGAAAAGATCTTTATACGGACTAAAACAATCAGGACGAATGTGGTATAATCGCCTAAGTGAATATCTTTCAAAAAAAGGATACAAAAGTAATCAAATAAGTCCGTGTGTTTTTAAAAAAAGATCATAGAGGGGTTTCACAATCATTGCCGTGTATGTTGATGATTTAAATATCATCGGAAATATTGATGAAATTGAACATACTGCAAATTTGTTAAAGAATGAATTTGAAATGAAAGACCTTGGTATGACAATGTTTTGTCTGGGCTTGCAAATTGAGCATTTGTCAAGTGGAATATTTGTCCATCAATCAAACTATACGGAAAAGATATTGAAACGATTCAATATGGATAAAGCTCATCTGTAACAACCCATAATTTTCCGAATATAGTTTTAAACGAGACTTTCTCTGTTCTTTATATACAAATCTTTCTGAACTTATTTGGGTTGAAAACAAGAAATTATCTCGTGAAACCTGGAATTCGTACACAACGCGTGACTTGGCTCAATAATGAATAAAACGTAAATATTTAGTGATTCGGGTGACGAAAAATAAAGATATACATATTTATAACCAAGTTTAACGGAAAAAAGAGTCTAAAGTTAATGGTAATAATCTCGGGTGCTCGGGAAATAATTATGACAAGTTTTATTAGCCCCGTTATCATTTCACTAAAAATATAAAGAAGTTGGCAGATTTAGTCCCTATGGGTGCTTTAGGGTTTGCATCTAATCCCACACTCACCCTATATATACCCTATTATAAAGAAATTAGGGTTTAGTTATCTCCTTTCTCCCTCTCTCCTCTCAGCCGACAAACACCCACCCTCTCCCTCTATCTTTCTGGCAACAAAAACCGGCCAACGCTCCACCACCATCGCGCGTCACCTCACACCTCCACCACCATCATTCACCAAATCCTATCCTCTTTCGATTGAGCTATTGCACGCGCTACCATCACCACCTTTACGCGCCTTCACCGCCGCGTACAACCATCACCACCATAATGTTAACCGCAAGAAACGAGTAGATCCGTACGTTTTGAAGGTGAGACACACCGTTTCACACACGTGTGTGACTCGGTGTGAATTAAACTCGCGGTTATCGAGTTGTTTTTAATTGTTTTGATTCGGTTCGGGCTTAAAAACAAATGGGTTTACTATTTTTGATAAATAAAAACGAATATAGTCGAGTTTGGTATCGTTCTTGTGTGTTTAGGTGTCGGTCTTGGTCGAGTCGTGGGTATGCCGTGAGCTCTAGCTCACGGCCAGATTGATATGCTTATGTTTAAGGTCGAGTTTAGACGTGGTTGTTTTTTGGTTATATTGTGTAGCTCACGGTATTCTTATTGTTCTTGTCGTTGTTGTCTTGGTCTTGAGTTTAGGATGAGTTTAGTGGTTGTCAGATTTGGATTCGTGACCCTTTGTGGTCCGTTTGGCTGTAGCTGTCGAGAAGGGATTCGAAGCCGAGACCTCTCATGGTCTCGGCATAATGAAGTTGTTGTTATTCTTGGTTACTGGTTGTTGTGTCGAGAGTTTGGGATCCGGTTTGTGGTCGAGTCGCATATAATGATTGTCGAGTCGTGTTTGTTGAGTCGAGACATGAAAGAAATTCGTTGATTGCGTGGTTTTGTAACCTTACAACAGGTTTTACCTCTCGAGGGATCTCAAGAGGCTTACAACCCCACCAGGCAGTGTACCTGACCGATGTAGTATAGTGTAGTGGTAAGTACGGGGGATTGATCGTTCTCCACAGGGAATAGTGTTCGTTAGGTATGAAAGGCTACTCTAATTAGGTCTAAGGGTTGAGGAAGATTCTTTTTTTTATGTTTTTATAATTTTATGAAAGCAAATAAAATCTCGGTTTTGAAGGAGTGGGCGGAATTAGTTGCTAGTCAACTAACCCAAATTACTACGAATGCAAATAAAATAAAATAACAAAAATGAAATGTGGTGAGAAACTTATGTGTAGAGAAATGTGTTTACTTAGATTTCCTTACTCCCTAACTATCTTTTACCGGTTAATTAGTGTGTATTAGTCGCGTGGATGACGGGTGTATTCCTTAATACCATTCGTGGGGTGGCGTACTTACTTCCCCAACTCTACAAGCTCCTACTTCACTCCTATGTCGAGCCGGCTAGGAAGCTCCTAACATGGGATCACTAGAATTCGCTTGTGCATTAAATACAACCATAAAAACCTTTAGTACGCGTTTGGTTCATGTTTCTTAAGACGTTCAAGCAAGTTACCGAATAGGAAGTTAGCCAATTTTCTTAAGCCTAACATAGATAAACAATCATCCAATACAACTAACAACACACTAACAACCAATAATCAATAGCTAGGTTTCATTAGATCTAAGCAAACACAAGATAAATTTAGCCTAACATGTTAAACAAAAGACAAGAATAAGATAGAATCAAACAACACATAGACATATTGAATGATTACTTGATAACTTATCTTTCAATGAAACATGGAAGATCTCAAGGCAAAAAGCCCTGAAAAAGTAGCTAAAATCGTCTTAGGGTTTTCTCCCAAAACTCCACACACTAAGCTCTCCTCAATGACAAAAGATTAGAAAACTATATATAGATTTTTGGATCTGACGGCGTCACCTTATGGAGTGTGACGCCGTCACCTCGCCGCTTTTAGGGTTCCCGGATGACCTTCTTGACGCCGTCCCTCTTTAGCTCTTCCAAAATCCATTCTGGCTTATCAAGGCTTGACGCCGTCAGCTCGTGAACGTGACGCCGTCCCCTTATGATTTAAGCCGTGACGCCCTTGATCAAGTTAAAGCGTGACGCCGTCAGAATTCACATGCTATTTTCACTGGCTTATCATGAGTAAATTTCACGTCCAACTTTTCTTGCCAAAGCATGACGCCGTCTAGAGTAAATCTTGACGCCGTCAAGAGTAACTTTTAGCCGATTTTTGAGACTTTGTCGTTTTCTTCACTTTAATGCTCCAAAAACGTCCAAAATGCCTCCTTTTCCAGATTTCTCCTCAAAAGTACCTAAAATGACAAAAGGAACGATTTAGGGCAATATTTGATCAAATAAATACGATTTAAGGCTTAAATGACCCCTTAAAAGCGGTACACTTTTCGCTTCATCAAATACCCTTACACTTGAGATTTGCTTGTCCTCAAGCAAATGCGCTTTTATTCTAATCAAAATACAAGTTAGGGGTCATTTAATGCTAACATAAAAGTAATTACAACAAATAATCGTTCCACTTCAATCATAATAAGCACGGAGATTACATACTAGCACCTCACAAGTAGTGTTTAGATACTCACATCTCTCAAGTGTCATCAAAATAAATCTCATAAATGAAAACGGATAATATCTCTCACTACCTGTCATAGCAAATAGATTACCATAGGCTTGGGAAAGGATCAAAAACCTCCTCCACTAGGCGTAAGCACTTAAGATAAACTATCAAAGAGGGCTTTTAAATGGGTTATAATGTTAGGTGTAGGGAAAAGGAAGACACGGTTTTGTTGGATAAAGGATATTTTACTGGTGGCGAGTTAAAAATCTTGATCAATTACATGTACTATACAACGTTGCTAAGCCAAGACTAGACTCGATCTTAAGCTAGAAACAAAATAACAAAATAACAAAAATATAAAATAAACATAAAATAAAACGGGATGGTAGTCCGTATGTTTTTTCTATTTTTCATTTTCTCATTTTTTTGTATTTTTCTTGATTTTTTCGATTTTTTTTTTTTTTTTTTTTTTTTTTTTTTTTTTTTTTTTGATCATACACTTTTACCCTACCATCCAAAATAATACATCATAGGGGCATTGCATTCCCCTTACACTTGAACTTTTACATAACTTTACAAATACTAATCTAATGACTCGAATTAAGATAATCGAAAAACTTGGAGTACTTTTAAAATATTTAGCACATATGGGGGTAATAAATGATGTTCTTCCCCATTACTCCATTATACTAGTACTTTACCCATGAGTCCCAATCGTCCCAAAACAATATGTACAAGGATATGACTCGACTTAGCAACCATGTAATCAACTAGATAATTAACTTGGGTTTAAACAAATGTTGTAACAATAATGCACTAAAGATGAGTGCATACAAGGTAGGCTAAGGCGATTTGGGTGTACATTTTAGTGGGGTGTAACAAATTCTTCCTTTAAGTAAAATGCTTAAAGGTCGAAACGAAAAGATAGGCTCTGAGGGGTGTACTAGGGGTATCGTGTACTAAAAATGAGTACAACGCAAAGGGTGTGGGAGAATTACTTGACCAATGTAGCCAACGTAATTATAACAAAAACACAGGTGTAAAACAATGGGTTAATCCTAATGCCTCTTATCATGTAGTAAATCTAACTACACGAATGTAGTCTCACTTGTGGCCTTGGAATGGTCCTAACGCAAGTTCTAGAATCTAAGTGCTACCGGTACACACATCAAAGCATAAATGTTTTTCCTACCAATTCTAGGGGCGAACCTCACATATTTGGGGGTGGAAAATTTTTTAGTGGTACGGTTTTTGTGCTAGTTATATAACTCCTATCCGTGAGACGCTTATTAGAACTAAAGTTTCACTCCTATATGTTGTAAAAAATTTTTAAATTTGGCACTAAAATTACCTTAACAAGTATTTCTCTCAGTTTTATTACACATCTACCATCAAACAAACAAAAATCAAGCGCAATTGTATTCTCTAAAATCGTACTTTTACCCTCCCCTTACACTTAAGATGAACATTGTCCCCAATGTTCAAATTACAAGATGTAAAAGAATAAAGTAAAAGAATGAAATCAAATACTCCCCTGATTCGCTCGGTGGATATTGAAATTACACGGTTAAATCTTCCTCCAAAGAGAATGTTGAAGCTCCATGACTAATGCATCGCCATAAGCTTGATTCCATAAACATCTCCTTGTCCAAAATAACCTGTTAAACCTGAGAAAATAAACACGAAAACCTGCATAACATCGGCGGGATAAAATCTATATATAAGGATATAATGCTTGTGGAATGAAAATTTTGCAGATTCCTGGAGATTATAAGTTGGAGATTTTAATAAAACTTTTTATGAAAACAAAACTTTCAAAAATTTCTGGAGATTAAATCTGACGCCGTCAGGTTATAACCCCTGACGCCGTCAGAAATGACCTGACAAAAATTTTCATTTTTAGTTTCCGGAAAATTTCTGGAAAAACCTTTACCTTACTTCCTGGAAATCCTGCAAAACATCATTATGACTCGATACAAGCATTTGACTCAAACAAATACTAATATGTATGCTAATTTATTATTATTACGATTCATGTTAATTTGTGTTCTAATAAACCGATTTAGATTTCCCTTACACTTAACTTTTGCAAAATACCTTTATATGTAGTTAAGACGAAGTTAAAAACAAAATAAAGCATTTTCACAATTTACTTTTGAACATGAATCAGTACTAATAAAAATTAAACACACATACGGAAACAAATAAAATCAAACAAACAAATAAATAAACACACAAACAAATAAAACAAATAAAGCTTGGGTTGCCTCCCAAGAGCGCTTGTTTTTGTTCGAGTCACGAGCCTGACTCTACCCTTATTTAACGGAAATAGGGGAGGTTTTCCCTACACTTAGGATTAAGTGTGGGTGAAAGTAGCGATACACACCAGCTCGGTGGAAGTATGCCACGTGAGGAAAGAGTGACGGGTGAATTATATGCTCAAAGGTGCGGGATCCTATCATCATAACCTTGCCTAGTTCACTTTGGTCAATGGGTGATTTTGAGTTTCCTCCTAAAAAGGGATCATCTTCTATCAACTTCGAGAGACTCCTAGTTGGGAATCCATCTTGACCTAATAAACCCGGTTTAAACCCATAATGTTTCTTGTGATCAATCATGAATGGGTGATGTAAGTATGTAAGGTCATGGTTCACTCCTATATTAGCTTCCACTCCACATGGCTTAGAGTCTACTACCTTCAACATAAAACTACCCGGACTATATGGTTTGATGGGTGGGTCGGGACCTAATTCAATTCCTAAGTTCACATCTAAAGATGGAAGATTAGGTAACGGTTTTGGTTGAGGCTCCGGTTCATCAAAAATAGGAAATCCCCTAGAACTAAGAGTAAGGTTGTGATCACTATAAGCATTCAAACCTATATCCTCTAGTTGTGTTTGGTTCAAAGGTTCTACCTCCATCGGGATTCCTAAAGTCTCTTCTACTTCTTCCGGGTAAGTCACGGGTGGTGTGGGTGCCTCAAATGATGGTGGGTTTTGTGGGGTACTTGGTGGGCTTATGTTACTTACCTCATCATTCCTTATGTCAAGATCACCTATATCCTCATCATGTGTTTTAGTAGGATCTAACCCTAACATTTTACCAAGTATCTCAAGTGCTTCTCTAGGCATCTCAACTTCAATGTCCGAATCATAAGGATCATCCTGAATATTCTGACTGCTATATTCAAATTGCCCAAAAGATTCATCATGTGTTTCTTGAGATTCGACGTCATCAATCACAAAACCTAGGTCTTTTTGATCAATATGATCATGTTCGGCTAAATCCTCCGTCATATCAAGGTCACCTATGTGTTTGTTTTGTAATATGGCATTACATGACATCCACTTAGGTATCTCAACACTAACATATTCATCCCCAAACAAACTTGTTTCATGATCCTCGAAATTTGTGGTCAATTGACTTGTACTAACGTTTGTTGGGTTGTCTACTATATAATAATATTGGGCACACTCTTCAATAGCTTCCCATGCTTTCTCAGCACTTAATTCCCTAATATCCCTGCCGGCAATATGGTAAATGTCCCTTTGGACATGTCGGTCGACATGATTGTAAAAGATTTGAGTTAGGGACCAAAAATCGAAGTTATGATGAGGGACTTTTTGGAGTAAATATTTAAAACGAGTCCATGCATCATAGAGAGGTTCATCTTTATGTTGTTTAAACATCAAGATGTCATATGGAGTGGGTGAATTACGTGGCTGGTAGTATGGTGGATTCGCGTTCTCCATAATGGTGAACGGAAGAGTCAATGGAAATTACGAACAAACACACAAAGAAATAAGATAGACTAAAGAAAACCTAGAAAAATAAAATAAAAATCTCACTAGAAAGGAATCTAGTGAGTAGACCTAATAAAATAAAATTTCAACCTAAGCAATAACTACTCCCCGGCAACGGCGCCAAAAGCTTGATTGCGTGGTTTTGTAACCTTACAACAGGTTTTACCTCTCGAGGGATCTCAAGAGGCTTACAACCCCACCAGGCAGTGTACCTGACCGATGTAGTATAGTGTAGTGGTAAGTACGGGGGATTGATCGTTCTCCACAGGGAATAGTGTTCGTTAGGTATGAAAGGCTACTCTAATTAGGTCTAAGGGTTGAGGAAGATTCTTTTTTTATGTTTTTATAATTTTATGAAAGCAAATAAAATTTCGGTTTTGAAGGAGTGGGCGGAATTAGTTGCTAGTCAACTAACCCAAATTACTACGAATGCAAATAAAATAAAATAACAAAAATGAAATGTGGTGAGAAACTTATGTGTAGAGAAATGTGTTTACTTAGATTTCCTTACTCCCTAACTATCTTTTACCGGTTAATTAGTGTGTATTAGTCGCGTGGATGACGGGTGTATTCCTTAATACCATTCGTGGGGTGGCGTACTTACTTCCCCAACTCTACAAGCTCCTACTTCACTCCTATGTCGAGCCGGCTAGGAAGCTCCTAACATGGGATCACTAGAATTCGCTTGTGCATTAAATACAACCATAAAAACCTTTAGTACGCGTTTGGTTCATGTTTCTTAAGACGTTCAAGCAAGTTACCGAATAGGAAGTTAGCCAGTTTTCTTAAGCCTAACATAGATAAACAATCATCCAATACAACTAACAACACACTAACAACCAATAATCAATAGCTAGGTTTCATTAGATCTAAGCAAACACAAGATAAATTTAGCCTAACATGTTAAACAAAAGACAAGAATAAGATAGAATCAAACAACACATAGACATATTGAATGATTACTTGATAACTTATCTTTCAATGAAACATGGAAGATCTCAAGGCAAAAAGCCCTGAAAAAGTAGCTAAAATCGTCTTAGGGTTTTCTCCCAAAACTCCACACACTAAGCTCTCCTCAATGACAAAAGATTAGAAAACTATATATAGATTTTTGGATCTGACGGCGTCACCTTATGGAGTGTGACGCCGTCACCTCGCCGCTTTTAGGGTTCCCGGATGACCTTCTTGACGCCGTCCCTCTTTAGCTCTTCCAAAATCCATTCTGGCTTATCAAGGCTTGACGCCGTCAGCTCGTGAACGTGACGCCGTCCCCTTATGATTTAAGCCGTGACGCCCTTGATCAAGTTAAAGCGTGACGCCGTCAGAATTCACATGCTATTTTCACTGGCTTATCATGAGTAAATTTCACGTCCAACTTTTCTTGCCAAAGCATGACGCCGTCTAGAGTAAATCTTGACGCCGTCAAGAGTAACTTTTAGCCGATTTTTGAGACTTTGTCGTTTTCTTCACTTTAATGCTCCAAAAACGTCCAAAATGCCTCCTTTTCCAGATTTCTCCTCAAAAGTACCTAAAATGACAAAAGGAACGATTTAGGGCAATATTTGATCAAATAAATACGATTTAAGGCTTAAATGACCCCTTAAAAGCGGTACACTTTTCGCTTCATCATTGTCGAGTCGAGACATGAAATAAATTCGTTTATTGCTTTCTTGATTATTGAGGTTGAATTGATAGAGGTTAGGATTTGAAGGGTGGATTTGGATTTGACCCTTGGTGTTAATGTTGTTGTTGTTGTGGGAGTTAGCCGAGAGCACTGGGGTCTCGGTATTGATGTTGTTGTTGATTGTTGAGAATAGCTGACGGAGATTAGGCTAGAAACGAGCCGTAGTCAGCCGTTATTGTTGAAGTTATTGATTTGCGGCTACATGTTCAAATTGTGGGCGTATTGATATATATCTTGTGATGACTCAGACTTGTGACTCGAAACAAATAATAATTCAAAAAATAATTGTTTATAAAACATAAATAAATATACTTGACAACGAAAATAAACAATAAAGGTTATACGATAAATATTAACTAACAAAAGTTATTGTTACTTAATATTTAACGGAAACTAATAAATGGAAAAAGGGAAATTTTAAAATGGAAAGTTTTGTTTAAATGAGTTATTAAATGTTTTGAGGGCACGCTTATCGAGAATACCATTTATAGTAAGGTCGTTTAGGGGTAATTGTTTTGTGTGGTCTGCGTAGTTTGACCTAGTCATTTCGTGTTGAGTCTTATCTCGTTTCTCGTTAATTTCATTGGTTTATCTTTCCTCTTGGCATGAGTACTCTTGAGACGTGTTGCGTCTTCACTGCACACACGATGATACCAAACGCTAATAAAACGGATATAATAAGGAGATTTTGAAATAGAAGCGGGTAACCATTGGGGATCTTTAAAGCTTTAGATTATCGTTGAGAATCTCGTATTAAGATAATTCTTATATGTATTAGATTTCGCCGCTTCTGTACCGTTGTACCCGTCTTCTGGATACCGTTGAGATTAACTCTAGATGCCAATTGTGTCAGTTGTGATCTTGCATCGCTGTGGCTAAGGTGAGTTCATGGCCCCTACTTTTACTGGTTTTTAAACTATTTTTGGGGAGAATACATGCTCGTTGTTTTTCACTAAACTCAATGCTTTTGAATGCTTAAATGCTGTGATCTACTGGTTTTATAATTTTGGACAATATATGTGCTTCGATTGAAATATGTGCTTTATTGTGAGAACTTAATTTGTGTGACTTGGCTTGAACGTGTGAAACTGTTTAGTGATGCATTGGTAGTATATGTTTTGGGAAGTGACACCCAGTATACATTTGGGAAGTGGCACCCAGTACAACATTTGGGAAGTGGCACCCAACCTATGTGTGGATCATTTATGCGTGTTTGTAGTATAAGGTTCAGTTAGCGCGTCACTATATGTGTGTAGTATCTGTGTGATTGATTATGGTTGAGATATTTTGAATTATGATATTATTTGCAAATTTGTTTTGGAACTGTGATTTAGGCAGCGTGAGCCTACGTGGAACTTGACTTGTTTGTGAACAATGATTTGAACTCGAAAACCTTTTGGTTCAACCATTTTGTTTTAAACTAAAACCTATGAACTCACCAACCTCGTGTTGACACTTTTAGCATGTATTTTCAGGTTAAGGTGATAGTTTATCTTTGGAAGCGCTTGGCAAGGGGCACGGTCATAGACTACTCTGATATGTTTTGTTGGGACCGCTTTACTTATTTCATGGGCCTATTTCCGCACTACTTTTGATAAATGTGAAGTCAACACTTTTGTAAATAAATTTTATTCTAAATGATTGAGGTAAAAACCGTTCTTTGTACTTGTGTTGTGATACCAATTGAGTAGCACCCCAGTGACATGTATGCTTCCGCTGGACCTGATTTTCGGGGTGTGACATCATTCACTAAGCTCACCAATGGTCGGTCGTTCACTTGACCGGGAACTTGATCTGTTCCGCCCCAAAGAACATGATTAGGACATTCTTGGTCCTTAAATACCATATCTAAGTGCGATAGGGCTTTGATGTACCTTGCTAGTAATACACGCCCAGAATTGCTTTTTCAGTCAACTTACTAGCAAGATATAGTTCCGAGCCAACACGCCAACATTGGAATGAAATCAAACGCATTTTTCGTTATCTTTGTGGTACCCGTGATATGGGATTATTTTACCAAAAGAATTCGAAAGCAAAGTTGGTTGGATATGCTGATGCTGGTTACTTGTCTGATCCACGTAAGGCACGATCCCAAACAGGTTATGTTTTCACATATGGAGACACTGCAATTTCTTGGAGGTCGACAAAGCAATCTTTAACTGCAACATCATCAAATCATGTTGAACTTATTGCACTTTATGAAGCTGGTCGAGAGTGCGTTTGGTTAAGATCGGTGATTCAAAACATCCAAGAAGAATGTGGGCTCGAGTCTATTAAAGGAAATCCAACCATGTTATGTGAAGACAACGCGGCATGTATAGCTCAAATCAAGGAAGGGTATATCAAAGGAGATAAAACAAAACACATTTCTCCGAAATTTTTCTTTACATATGATCTACAAAAGGATGGAGTTATTGATGTTCGTCAAGTTCGATCAAGTGACAATTTGACAGATTGATTCACAAATTCTTTGCCAACAAGAGTTTTTGAGCTACTGGTTCGGAAGATCGGCCTTCGACGCTTAAAAGATATGCATTAATTTGAGGAGGAGCATTATGCGTACTGCACTCTTTTCCTTCATCAAGTTTTTATCCCGTTGGGTTTTTCTTGGTAAGGTTTTTAATGAGGCAGCTTATGGCGTGTAATGAACGATGAATATTGTAAAACCCTGAATTTTGAATTCCAAGTTTTACGTCTAATTTGATTTTACCTAAGATATGTAATAATTAATAAATTACCTAAACTATATGTTATGTGGTAATTACCTATTATTAGAACTAAACCTATAAATAATTAAATAAATTTGGCTACATTTTGAGTCCTAACCTAACAAATATTGTACACGATGGTTCCTTTCTCTTGATCCTACACGTTGTTACTTGTATGTTTAGCACCGAAAATATTAGTCCCCATATAACTTCACACGTTCATTTTAAGATAAGACCAAGAGTATCATTGTTATAATTAGAAGATTTGTTCGTTCCCCTTTTCTTTGATCTTGCACACGGTATTCTATTTGTGTTATATATACCCACACGTTTTCTTTTCTTGGGAAATGATTCTATCATCCCATGCACTCCTATTTCATTGTATACGCACGTCAATCCATCCTTTGTAAAGATTTGATCTTATCAACTATATGCATACTCAACATTCCTAATCCACATAACACGTTTTCATTATTTAGTATAATATCATATCACCAGCCTGTTTATCCTTCCCATACCAAATAAAAAAGAAAACCTTAGAACTCCAAGTCGTTTGTTTCTTCTCCAAGATTGAGGGTCGTGGTTGCGGCTGAGTTTGTGATCGTTTGGAGTAAAGGTGGTTGCAGCTTGGTGATCGGTTAGAGTAAGGTTTTCCGCTTTGTGTTCCTGTTCTTTAGTGAATCGTTTGATGTTGCGTCCATGTTCTCTTGATTTTCACTTGTTCGACTCAAGGTACTTGCGGTTTTTCTCTTGTCGCACACCTGTCACCATACGACACATAATACCAGAACCTAATAAGAATTTATGATATGTGAATCGTTAACATGTTGCTGCTTTGTCACGATAAAAGAAACATATGTAATGAAGTTAAATGTCACGTAGTGTCTTGTTAACATGTGTTTCGCGTATGGTTGTCTTTCTATTTCGACCTAGACCATTACAGCCCTAACCTTGCTGTTAAAATCTGTATATGAATCAGAAAACAAAACATTAAACGTGGATACTAAAACTAGAAAACCCTAATAAAACATTAATGAGGGTCGCCTAGGGTTGATCGGGATTATGTAGTGTCGCATGCATGTTTTGGTATCGTATGCGTGTTTTTCTTTTGATGTCGATCATGTCTTTGTTTCTTGGTGATTATGTGTGCGTCTTGATGTCGAATGCTATCTAAAACTTGCATATATTCATGCATGTTAATGCGGTTTGAAGTTGTAATTTTATGTGAGTAATTTGTATTGTGTGTTAAAGTGGAAAACGATCCTGTCTCGTTTGTTCGTGTTTGTGTCAATCCATCAAGCGTTCAAAATGCATATCAACCTAAAGTAATTTAAAACTATCTTTGTCATGGCAGATTATACGAATCAGTATAAGAAACTATTTTGAAAGGTTTGCTTAGCGATTCAGCCTAAATACGAGATCATGCACGAATCATTAATTATACATAATAATATGTGAGTCAATCATGTCGTTAGTGTGTGCTTTAGTGTCAAGTACATCTAAAATCTGTGAAAACATAAACATGCAATGAGTGTGTTAAATGAAAAATATTCTCTTTGACCGTTTCTTGTATTATCATTTATTGTAATATTTATTTTGCTTATTTCTTGCTATCAATCCCTCAATCACAGGATTGATTGTTGTAACCTTTGTACCTATATAAAGACATATATCCCTCAATCCTTTTGATGAGGTTGAATTATAAACATTATATGACATCAAAGCTTTTTTTTTTCCTCTCTCTCACAAATAATCGCCTCCCCTCTCTTTCCTTTATATCCTTCTTTTTATGAGCTGCTCCGATGGCCTCCTCTGTTGACAACAACACCATGCCATCCGTCCATCACCTCTCCCCATCAAACTTTCCTCTTCCAATTTTCTGGTGTGGCGCAACCACATGTCTCTGCTGATTGCTCTTCATAATCTCTCAGCCCATATTGACGAGCCCTTTGTCCAGCCAGCACCTACAGTCACCGTTAATGACAAGTCCACACCGAACCCAGAATTAGCCACTTGGAATGCTGTTGATCAGAAAGCTGCCCTCCTCCTTCTTTCTTCTCTCACTGAGGAGGCGGCAGCCAAAGTTCTTGTTCTCATAATTGCTTGCCAGATCTAGCTCGCACTCGAGGATGCGTACAGCAACGCGTCTGTTGAACGCGTTCAATCTTTAAGGGACTCACTGCGCCAACTTTCAAAAGGTACTTCTACTGTTACCGAATTTTCACGTCGTTTCCGACTCATTTGTGAACAACTTCGTGCAATGTGGTTGGCTCCAAGTGGTTTACCGGATCAAATACCACTCGGATGGGACAATTGAACGTTATAAGGCATGCTTAGTCGCTCAAGGCTTTACGCAAATTCTGGGTTTGGACTACTCACATACCTTTAGTCCTGTGGTCAAAGCCTCCACCGTTCGCATTGTCTTATCGCTTGCCGTTCTCTATAACTGGAAATTGCACCAACTTGATGTTAAAAATGCCTTTTTAAATGGCAACCTAAATGAGACGGTTTTCATGGAGCAACCACCGGGATTTATTAATCCTCAATATCCGAATCATGTTTGTAAATTGTCTAAAGCCCTTTACGGACTTAAGCAAGCTCCCCGTGCATGGTTCCAGCGATTGAGCACGTTTCTTCTTTCCTATGGGTTTACATGCAGTCGTGCCGATACATCTCTGTTCGTATTCAACAGAAACTCTTGTCTCATGTATCTTCTAGTCTATGTGGATGATCTTATTCTCACAGGAAATGATGAACGCGCCATCCATACTTTCATTTCTCATTTAAATCGTGAGTTTGCCATTAAAGATCTTGGAGATTTAAGCTACTTTTTGGGCCTTGAAGTTATTTATACCGATTCTGGTCTTTTCTTAACTCAGGCGAAGTATGCCAAAGACATCCTTCTACGAGCCAATCTTTATGACTCCAAACCGGTTGCTACTCCACTTGCTCCTCATGAGTCATTTACAGCTACAGGACCACCTTATTCGGATCCTACACTTTATCGCTCATTGGTGGGTGCTCTGCAGTATTTAACAATTACAAGGCCCGACATATCCTATGCAGTAAACCAACTCTCGCAGTTTCTCCAACATCCAACAATTGACCACTTTCGTGCAGTCAAACGACTGTTGCGG
The DNA here is from genome assembly GCA_021014915.2 of Artemisia tridentata subsp. tridentata. NCBI lineage: Eukaryota > Viridiplantae > Streptophyta > Magnoliopsida > Asterales > Asteraceae > Artemisia > Artemisia tridentata. The sequence continues at coordinate 327,827,978 of CP139504.1, read as the reverse complement.
TACGTTAAAGGGACACTTTCTTTTGGCCTCACTTACAGTCGCCCAAACAAGAATTCAATTCTAGGTTATTCAGACGCTGATTGGGCTCGTTGTTTAGATACGCGTCGATCCACATACGGCTACTCCATTTATCTTGGGGGATGCTGGGTATGAGTGTTGAGAGTAGGAGCTAGAGGACCTACCCATGATTAGTTTCCCCATTGTTGGATTATAATTATGCTTTGGATATGTATTTCTTTTTAGACTATTGTTTGGATTATATTCCGTAAGTCTTTGTAACTCTTTACTTAGTATTTTAATTAGATGTCTTCCGCTTGCGTTTATATGTTCTGATTGACACCATAATGTTACACTTAGGCCCTTTCCGGGTTGGGGTGTTACAAATATCCAAAGAGGAGTATTATAAATTATGTATGGGCTTATGGGTTATTTCTATTCATCCTATTCTTTAGGTACAAGTTAGGGTTTAGACGATTACCCTTATAAATACATCCATTTGTAACCTCCAGTAATTATCCATTCAATAATAATTCCTCTCTTCTCTTTACTCATGTTCATTACTTTCACAATACAATTGTATATTTAGCTTGATTATTAAAAATAACACGAGGGGATTGGTGTATTTGTAAACCAAGAAAGAATTTAAGTTCCCCCATCATGGTCAATTCAAATTTGCTTTTCATGAGATTTTCAAAATGTTTTGAATGATTCAGATTAGTGAACCCAAAGATAATGTCGTCCACATAAATCTGAACAATCAAAATGTCATCTTTGTATTTTCTTGTAAACAAGGTAGGATCAACAGTTCTTATGGTGAAATTGTTTTTTATCAGGAAAGATGATAGTTCGTCATACCACGTTCTTGGAGCTTGTTTTAAACCGTAGATGGCTTTCTTAAGCTTGTAGACGTAGTCTGGATGTTCCTTGTCAATGAATCTTTCTGGTTGACTCACATACACTTCTTCTTTCAGAGTTCCATTCAAGAATGGAGTCTCGATATCCATCTGATATACTGTGATGTTTTTGTGACCTGCACAGGCTAAGAAAATCGGGACTGCTTCAAGTCTTGCTACTGGCACGAATGATTCTTCGAAATCTATCCCTTCTTCCTGTCGGAATCCTTTAGCCACGAGACGAGCTTTGTTGCGAATTACAGTTATTTCCTCATCCTTTTTGTTCTTCCATAACCATTTGAGATCAATGACAAGTTTTTCAATTGGTCTTGAAACTAATTCTCAACTATCATGTAAACGGTATTGAAGAATTTATTCCTATAGCGCTTCTATCCATGCGTTTTCTGCCATTGCTTCTTGAATGTTCTTTTGTTCTTTGAGGCTTATTGAGCAAATGTAAATGCACATGTCGGGGTCTGTGGCAAGTTGTCTTCGTGTCTGAACTGGTCTTGAAGGTTCACCAATAACTTGTTCAATTAGATGGTCTTTAGTCCATTGGAGTGTAGAAGGGTACCTTGGGTTTAACGTATGCGTATTAGATGGTTCTTGTAACCTTGAAGATGATTCACTAGATTCCATAGCAAACGGGGTTTTAAATACTTCTTCTTCTAACGCAACATCGTTTTGATTATGTGTTGGTTCTTCTTGAAATGGTGTGTTTTGATTTTGCTCATCAACTCTTGGTAGAACAATTTCAAGAATTGGTGTTTCTGGAGTAGATGTAGATGAGGTTGATGGAGTTGGTGCGTTATCTTCGATTGTAGTAGATGCATCTTGTGGTGGTGGTGGTGGTTGATGGTTTTGAGCGGATGTAGCGGAATGTTGTTGTGATGCATTTGTCGAAGTTCCACCATAGTATTCATCAAACATTAACTCGAAGAAATTTTCCAGTTCTTGTTCTGAAGGTTTGTCAGTGATTGTTGACTGAGCTCCTTGAGGTACGAGTCATGAACTAATGTGTCCAGAAGTCTGCGGGTTTGGTGCGGGTCCTAATCTATTTTGATTAGAAGCCATCGGGTTAAGCGCGGGTTCTAGATCGAGTCTCTCAGAAGCCATTTGTGAAATCTCGTCAAACTTCACATTCATTGTCTCCATTATCCTTTTTGTTCTTCTATTGTACACCCTGAATGCCCTCGAGTTTTCTGAGTATCCAATAAAGATTCCAATATCACCCTTAGATTTCAGCTTTCCTAGATCTTCTCTGTCGTTCGTTGGATAGCACAAAGCGCCAAACACGTGAAGGTAAGATATATCAGGTTTTCAATTGTTCACAAGCTCATATGGGGTTTTATTGAATCTTGGATGGATTAAGGAATGGTTTTGAGAGAAACAAGCAATGGCAACAGCATCAGCCCATAAGAATATTGGTGAACTAGAATAAATCAGCATTGTGCGAGCAGCTTCCACAAGAGTTCTATTTCTTCTTTCAACTACCCCATTCTGCTGTGGAGTTCTAACAACGGATGTCTGATGCGTGATTCCAGCATCTTCAAAATAAGTTCTTAACTCCTGATTAGTAAATTATGTGCCGTTGTTTGTTCTTACAATCCTTGTTGGAGCTTGAAGTAGAACTTGAATACGCTTCAGAAAGGTGATGATGATGCCTGGTGTTTCGTCTTTTGACCTCAGAAACTTAACCCATGTATATCTTGAATAGTCATCGATGATAACAAGGATATACTTCTTTCCATTTATGCTTTCAACTCTCATTGGGCCACATAAGTCCATGTACAGCATACGTAACTTTGCTTCAGAACTGGGTACGGTTTTAGGTTTATATGATGCCCTTTTTCTTTTTCCTTGTTCGCATGATGGATATAAGTGATCCTTGGTGTATTTGAACTTAGGAAGTCTGGTGAAGATGTTTTCTTTGGCAATGTTAGGAATATAAATATTCATATGAAAGACTCGGTCACCCCGAGTATCTTTTGGCATTAGATAGCTCGTAGGCTTTATAGTTATAGTTTAGATATCGTTTCACCATGGAGTCGGGTCGGGTCTTTACCCACTGTAGCCCGCTCCATAGCACACGTGGGGCATTAAGTAAGTTGTATAAATACCCTCTCCCACCAAGGGAGAGGGTTGGAGCTTCTAATCTAATATTCACTTTTCCTTCACTTTCTCTCTCTAGAACTCCCATCCTCCTTCTCTCTCTCTCTCTCTCTCTAAGATTCGGCCAAACACAAGAATCACGAGTGTGTTATGGTACCCTATATCTTACAATTGGTATCAGAGCCAGGTTTGATTAGCTAGATTGTGTGTGCGTTTTCTTGCTTAGTTTAGATCTAAAGTTTGGTTTTTGAAGGTTTATGGTCGTATTCTTAGCTCTCTTTGATTCTCACGTTTGTGGTGTTAAAGTTAGTGTTTTTATGGTTGCTATAACCTTCTAGGATCAAGTTGTACAAAAGAAACCAAGCAAAAATGTTCAAAAGGGTGATTTTTAGGTGATTATAGGTGATGTTCTTCACTGCGTTTTGACATTCTGTGAAGATTTCTCGGCTGCCTTTTGAGGTTGCTTGGGAAAGTCTTGATTGCGGTTTGGTAAGGAATCTGACTGCGTTTTGGTTTTTAACTAAAACGGGAAAGAAGACAAAACGCAGTGAAAGTGACACTTTGTCTTATTGTGACTGCGTTTTGCCCTCCTGCGTTTTGAGCTACTGCGTTTTGGATTTCTGCATTTTGGGTCTCTTCGTTTTGGACTCCTGCGGTTTGAGCTACTGCGTCTTAACTCTATTGCGTTTTGATCCTCTGCGTTTTGTGATGAACTGAGTTTTGAGGCATTGCGACTTGACTATTGAGTTTTGGTCTTTGCGGTTTGCTTCTAAGGATTGAGTTTTGCTTCTGAGATTTGGCCATTGCGTTTTGACCTGTGAATGTTGCGTTTTGATTTCTGAGTTTTGTTTACTTGCGGTTTGACCGAAAGTTGACTTTTTACATCAAAACTTCAAACGACCATAACTTTTGAACCGTAATTCCGTTTTCAGTGAAATACCTGTCTGAATATTGTGAGGCTTCACAACAAAGTTGTGAAACGAATTTTTCGAGGCCCAAATGCCCTCCGGAATGAAGTTATTGAGGTTTTAAGTTTTCAGACCAAAATTTCACCATAACAACTTGCATCAACCAAACCAAATCACAACTAAACAACATATCACCTAGTCTATCAAACAATCATCACTTTTAACATACAATCACTAATCATTTTAACGATCCAATGATTATCATAACACAATCAATTGATCATTGTCTCACGGTTTCCTCTTGATTTTGTAAAATCCCGCGAAAGAACCTATTTCTCGGTTTAAATCATAGACTTGTAAAATCACGTGCACGTTTACATCATGTCTACTACTTCAGATTCTGCTATATCTAAGGTACTCAGATTGTACAATATGATTGACAAACAAACGATTCCCAACAATGTACAACAGATAAACGTGTTTGAGTATGTTAGTGCCAATAGGGACTTTGTGTGCTCGAATTCTCAAGAGAAAGAGCTTCATCAGCTACAAAAATTGCATGAAGATGCAAGGGAAAGTTGCATAGAATGTTTTCAACTACTTCATTCACATTTCAAAGTACTCTTTGAAAGACCTGGATACATGGGAGGATACAAACGTGCATTTGCATCCCTGTTTAGTCAAGATGTTCAGACTTTCACAGGCAAAATGATATTGTATTTAGATCAACTAGAACAACAACTTGACAAAGGAGAATTCTCTAAAGATGGATCCATGGCTGCCTTTTGTGTAATCAACAAACAACTCCAAATGTTCATTTATTTCGCAATTCATTGGGGATTATGACTATGACAGTCAAATGACGAAAAAGTGTTTTGCTAATTACACTGGAATCGAGGTTGACATGTTCAGAGTTACACTACTCCAACTCATGAGTAATGTTAAGGAGTTCATTAATGAAAGGGCGCATCATCAACAATGCAGTGACACTATGTTTGATAAGCAGGATACAAACGACAGTTCTGGGACTTATACCACACTTGATATGGATACAGATCACAGACCAGAAAATAACCAAGTTCCATCTGCTGAGGTACATGTCACTGATCAACACAATGTGCTCCCTAATGAACGACTACATACTAATCAAGTTATGCCCACTTATGACACATATTTGTTGGAAAAGACTGATAGCAATACCATTTCTAATTCAACAAATATGAATCATAAAGGGGGAGAAAGTGATCAGGATGATGCTGAACATGATGATGAGTCAAGTTCTTTGTTTACGGCTGAGACTTTTAAATCAAATGATGTGGTTGATAAAGAAGTTTTTAATGAACTTTCAAACAGATTTTTACAGCTTGAAAAACATTGTATTTCACTTGAAATCGCAATGCAAAAAAAGGAAGAAAGTTTTCAAACTAAACTACCATGTAAAAATTCGGAACTCCCTGATTTCCGTGAATTCTTTATGATAAATGATTTGAAAGCTCAGCTAGAAGCCAAAAACTTAACGATCAACAACCTGAAAAAACGTATTGCTGAGATGTGTGATATGTGTAATGAAGTTAAGGCCAAACATGACAATGATGTTATTGCAACAAAAAATACTGAATTGGAACATAAAGTGGCTAAATTACTTAATGAAAATGAGACTTTGAAAAAGCATTGTAAAAACCAGAGTGATTCCATCAAAGAAACGAGAACTAGGGCTTCAAAACACACAACGTCTTTGATTGCTAAAAATGATGAATTCAAAACTCAACGTCAAGAGAAAGGTTTCACAAATACTGCCTTAAAGAACGAGTTAAGGAAATTAACTGGAAATGGTGTGAACACTAAGTTTGCAAAACCATCAACCTTGGGAACACCAGTTTCACAACCTCTTAGAAACCAAAAAGTTGTTAGGCAACCAACTGCGTTTAGATCTGAACGACCAAAATCTTCTAAACCGAGGTGTGCAACCCAAGTTGATGCGAAACAAGATTTGTCAAAACCAGTCACTTCACAATCTAGACCAAATGATCAGATAGTTAATGTTCGTTCTAAGGCTCAATCTCATAAGTCTAAAGCAAAGGAAGTAAATGCTCATGCTAAGGTTCTATCCCTTAAGACTAGAAACCATAACAAGCCCTTAGAACCAAAGAGTCATACTCAGAAACCTGGTAGGCAGATTGATGTAGGACTAAGAACTTCTCTCAACATGCATTCTACTGTGTATGAGAAATCTAACACTCCTAGATCTTGCCTTAGGTGGTTACCGACGGGTATAATTTTTAAGATGATTGGTCTTAGATGGATATACCTATTAGTACAGATTGAATTACAAAGTTTGACTGTGAAACTCCAAATAGGTTTGGATACCAATATCACTAACCCATATAAAAGTAAGCAAAATCGTCATGTTAGTGCAGGGAATCCTTACTTAAGTGCAGGTACATCGACCATTTCCTTCAAAGAAAAACTCAGAGTTTGGCGGCCAAAAGGACTGAAATCTCCTAATTTAGGGGTTCAGGAAACTCAACATTGATGTACATGCAAAATGACTCCTTAATACATTTTTTCAGGACTCGTGCAACAACAATTTTTTATGGAAGAATTGTGATGTACAGGACTCGTGCCACAAGTGCCTCCTCCAACACCTAATGTTCCACTAACTAAGGATGACTGGGATTTATTGTTTCAACCTATGTTTGATGAATACTTCCAACCTCCTACGAATGTTGATCATCGAGTTCCTGAAGCTCCTGCTCCGGTTCCTGCTGACTCAATTGGTTCACCTTCTTCAATTTTCATTGATCAAGATGCACCATCTAGAAGTACAACTCAGAAACCCAATCTCCAGTTATTCCTCAAGGTGTTGATAATGAATTTCATGATATTGAAGTTGCACACATGAATAATGATCCATTCTTTGGTATTCCTTTCCCAGAACCTGGTTCTGAAGAATCTCCTTCATCACGGATTGTTGTTCCTTCCAATGTGCACTCTGTAAATCAACCACAAGTACATAAAGGAAAATGTCGGCTAAAACTTCAAAACGGCTAAGAATTTGGACATGGAATGTCAAGTGATAACGAAGTTTATTTGGCATCCCTTATTTGAGATTGAAGTGGGTTTCACGAAGGCTTCTACTTATTTCATCATCGAGACTTCATCTATCGATTGATGACTTGCTTGAACTTATAAAGTTTATGATTGGGACTTGGATTATCTAGTTATACCCGATGTAAGGAGTTACATTGTAGTACTCACGGGTTATAGCTATCACTTCAATGAGTTACATTGTAGTGCTCAGTGTCACACGCAGATGCAGATGTGGATAGTCTCAAGAGGTGTTGTACTTGTTTTGGCCCTTAGTTGAGTGTATAAGGGTACTTAGAGGTTTTTCTTCTGCATCGTTCTTCAATCAACAACAGTGCAAGCTTAAGTAACAAATTTGGGGAATTCTACTTCATTTTCAAGTTTGGTATATTGGGTTTACTTCACCAAGTGGTCACAGCAATAGCCGACAGAACATAAGTGTTGGTAAAGATAGTCAGAGAGAGTTTCTGTAGCAGTTGATTCTCACAGGATACATTTGAGCCAATTGTGTTCTTCTCACAAGATTTCAAGTATACGTGCATAAAATGTGTTGCTGATTCTGAGGTATCAAAACCAGCAAGGGGGAAGGAGACATACATCTGAACGCACAACGAGTACACGTGATGAACTTTATACTTCTTCTTAGTTGAAGTTATTCTGGGAAGACAAATGTCATCACCGCAGAGAAAATCAGTGTTTTAACTCGTGGCTTTTGGTGTATTATTCCAACTACGTGGGGGAAGAGATGTAAGAAACAGTTTCTGATGATAAAAGAGGTACACAATTGTATAATGATTCCTCTAGTTAGTCTGCATCCTACTGAAGGAAATGTGTTCATCCGGGACTTACTTGATTTTTACGGTACTGTTTTGGTGTTATCATTTCGACTACATCCGGTACTTAGTTGCTTTTGTGGTACTGTCTTGGTGTTATCATTTCGACTACATATGGGATAAATTGCTTACACTCGGGACTTAGTTGACTTTGGTGTAGCAATTCTCATCTGCAATTTCCTGAAGGGAGAAAAGTGCATTTCCGAGTCTTAATTGATTTTGATGTTACATTTTTGACTTCATTAATGGGATTGAGTGTGTACTTCGAGTCTTTGAGCTTCATACAATGAGAATGATTGCATCACTTCAACTACTTGGGGGAAGTGGCCTCTTGATACTTTTGGTATGCATTACTTCAACTTCAGCGGAAAGAAATATGAGAAGAATTACTCAAGCGTATGATGATACGTTACTGATCCCCCGAACGAATAATCACGATGATTATTCTTAAAAGGAGCAGCAATATTTGATGTGGTTTGCTACAGATTCCACTGTGAACTTAACTAATGTAAGCTTGAAAGAGAGTTTAGAAACTGCTCAAAAAGAAGATTGTCGGTTTGGGGGGAAGCCATCAAAGCTTCACATTGAGAAGGCTCAAGCTCAGACGATTATTCAGGACCCTCGAAAGCTTTGGTGGTGAAAGTTTAAGAGATGTTGACTACAGACTTCTACAACGTACAGAACGATATCCTTATTTCGGTATTCATGTCAACATCTTCTTAAATTGAATAATATATTTTGTAAATATCTTAAACCAAAATTTAATTAGAAAAATATAAAACCAACAAATACCATAAAAATCAGAAAAATTGAAAATACCAAAAAAAAAAAAAAAAAAAAAAAAAAAAAAGAAGTTTTTCAAGGCATGTCTTGTGGTATCGATAACATTTACAGTCCTAGAAATGTCATTCAATAATGACACGGGTCTTTAAATGAAGTTCAAAAAGTTTTCAAAACATGCCTAAATGGCTTGCTATTATTTCAGATACGCAACCCGTTTTTCAAAATGAGGAAAGCACGTCGCCAAAAAGACGGCTGTTCCTGTCAACGGGTGATTAATTTCTCCCGGGCGTGGATTACTTTACATCCATGCACCCTCGACTTGATGTACGTTTCAGTGCATCATTTCTCATATAAGAAGAGAAGTCTTCTTTACATCGCAAATACTTTTCCATCTATGATTCTTCATGAAAGTATTTGTGCTAAACTTGGTGGTACCATGAATTTTTTTGGAAATCAATCAGACTTGAAGTTTTTCATAAAATTTGTCACTCAATCAATGACTACAGCTCTTTAAATAGAAAACAGGTCATCGATTGAGGGGGAGAGTGATTTCAAAATTTTATATCATCAAAACACGCCACTTTGTACATAATAAGCAAGTGAATAAAATTTGTTGTTATTTGTCAGTGTATGAGTTTCATTCAAATATCTTTCAAACTTATCATATCTGACACTAACATTGTCCCTCATTGATTGAGGGGGAGCATCATAATGTTCCATTATCATAATACATTGAATCAGACCACATTGTCTCCCAAATTTTCTAACATATTTAAATCAATTGAGATCCCAAATCTCAAAAGGTTTGAAATTTTTGATCGGGGGAGAGAATGTGATTTAAATATGAAAACTGATAAAATGTGTTCTTTTGGACTCAAGTGTAGGCTCTCTCATATGTGCTAAACTCTTTCGTATATCGATGCACATATTGAAGGGGAGCGAATGATTTATGATGGCAATTGTGGAAGAATACCAAAGACCGACCATTTTATTTAATGTACTGGAGTTATAAAGATGGTAAGGTTAGGTATCAGTTCCCATGATCCAGCCAGAACCGGAGGGATCTTTCCAGGGATAATCCTTTTGTTAGAATAGAAGTCCTTTGGAACGATCAAAAAGGAGAAAAGTGAGAATAAGGGAAGAGTGCCGACTGAGATGGAGCTAGTACTGGAACGAACCCAACAAGGTACTAGTGATGAAGTCTCGGTAAGCGCTGAAGGGGTTGAAGAATGAAAAAGAAATGTAAAGATAAATGGTGAAAAGAAATAAGCCCTCCTTACACTTTAGGCAGAAACTGGGTCAATACATATGCTGTAAGAATCACTTAGTTGATTGCTGACATTGAAGACAAGTATCATGGACCCAGTGATACGCTGCACAACCATCCCTAGCCACTCAAGGTCCCTCAAAGGACTCTTGTTTCATTTGTCACGGAGATCAATACATTTCTATCGTCTCTCTCACTCCGAGTTAGACGATATTGAAAAGGTGGCAGTCCTCTCCAGCCTCCAATCACTAAATCAAAATGCACTATTGAGTCTAGAGCCAAGAGATCTTCCATAAATCTCATTAGGATACACTTAAAATGTTCTTGTTATTTCATAAACCGTGAAAAACAAGAAATATATATACATTAAGAGTCCTACGCATTATCCTCGTGGTATTGCCAGAACATCTTAGTGATATGCAAGTATTCACAATGAAGATGGAAATCCTTCTAGAGCGAACATCAAAAAAGCTCTTGGTAGGTGACATGTGAGATCCTTCATGGATCAAACTAGTGACAACTGGAAAGAAACGATGGGGCGATTCACATTTGAATCAAACTTGTTCCAGGAAATGGATTGACGGATGCTTTTGGAAAACCTTTCAATGTGCTCACCAACTGAGTTTCGAGCACATTGATTGTGTAAATTTTCAAACAAAAGTGTTTATGACAGAAATGTGATTCAATTTATAAAACCCTCGTCGTGTTGCACAAAATATTTATCCAGTGACACGCGAGTGATTTTTCTAATCAATTTCTCATCAATCAGTGGGTATTTAATTCACTGATTCACTCTACCGTGCTGTCTGCTTTGAGACGTTCCGGTATGAGAACATGCTTAGTATAATGATTCTGATGTTAATTCGTTGGATGATTCTTTACAACAAGCTGGAAAGTCCTATCAAGGAGAATTTTCTTTAAAGGGGATTCTACCTGATCACAGGTCGGTCCTCACGAAACCGAAGGTTAATCCAACCACACCGAGCGAATGACAAAGCCATATTCGTTCTCCAACTTTATTGCTAACTGTTTTATTTCAGATTTATATAAAGATGGTGATGGTGGTACCTAATTCCAGCAGAGACATGTCAATCCACACCCCATGCTCACACGACCAATTCATTATCAAAGGATCATGAAAGTTGAGAGACTTACAACAATGCTTCCGCAACTCTGATGCAAAGTCTCCTGATCCAGAAAAGTGTGAGCATGTCGGTCCAATAGTCACTACATCACATTAAGGCGATACTACAAAGGATGAACTTGGAGATTTACGGTGGCTGATGATCTCAAAGAATACTTAAAGATCACATATGCCAAAGGAAAATTAATCACACGATCATTGCTTGAAGTATGCTGAACTTGAAGAATCAAAAGACTACGAGCTAGTAATTTACAGTCATGTAATAGAAAGCTAGAATTCAAAGTGTATTTTCTGGGGTGACCTCCCTTAGGGGGAGATTGTTAGGAATATAAATATTCATATGAAAGACTCAGTCACCCCGAGTATCTTTTGGCATTAGATAGCTCGTAGGCTTTATAGTTATAGTTTAGATATCGTTTCACCATGGAGTCGGGTCGGGTCGGGTCTTTACCCACTGTAGCCCGCTCCATAGCCCACGTGGGGTGTTAAGTAAGTTGTATAAATACCCTCTCCCACCAAGGGAGAAGGTTGGAGCTTCTAATCTAATATTCACTTTTCCTTTACTTTCTCTCTTTAGAACTCCCATCCTCCTTCTCTCTCCCTCTCTAAGATTCGGCCAAACACAAGAATCACGAGTGTGTTATGATACCCTATATCTTACAGGCAAGTTTGTTGATGTTGTCGAAATTAAGATGGGATAATCTTCTATTCCACAGCCAGGACTTTGTTCCAGATGCTCTTGTCATAAGACAAATTGGTGATGAAGAGGCCATTTGGTTGATGTTGATAGCATACAAGTTGGTGCCGCGATTCCCAGTTAAGAGATCACCACCTTCTAAATTTCTTACAAAACATGTATTTCTCCTAAATGCAACCTCTAAATCTGCATCACAAAACTGCCTAACTAAAAATAAATTGTGCCCCAACCCTTCGACGTAGTAAACTCGAGTGATCAAATAGTTCCCAAACCGAAGATCTCAATAACCCAGAATAGCTGCTACATGATCATTTCCAAATCATACAGTTCCCATGAATTTTCAGATGAAATTGATCAGCAACTTTAGATTTCCGGTCATGTGCTTGGAGCAACCCGAGTCGACGATCCAAAACATATTACGATAACCTGCGAAGAATAGAAGAGTTTGTATTTGAAAACTGCTTTGAATTTGGTTCCATGGGATTAGGGGTAAAATCCGGATCACACTCATAAAAGTTTCTACTGGTTCAATTTGAACAACTTTCAATTTGCCATTCTGGAGTATGAACTCTCTACCCGTTGGTTTCCATACAAAATACTTAAGATAGTTCCTAGGCATTTGACTACTAGTGGTTGACTTAAATCGTGCAATTAGTCTTCCTATAGATCTAGATCTAGCACTAGTTCCTTTTGGAACTTTCTTTTGTTCATGTGTAACAGGCACAGTTTTAGAAACATAATCATCATGAACATCATTAGATAAACATTTATTGCACATTAAACAAACAGGGTTATTACATGCATTAAAAACAGTACTTTTGACATTACATTCAGATGACATATGTCTCTTATTACAAATCGGTAAATTCCTAAGGTGTTCTTCTACTTCTTCAACTTTATTCTGGAATCTACTCTTAGATACAGGCGAGACTCTATTGTTTCTTGTATTGCTCCTAGACTGTAGTCTGCTACTCCTAGAGCTGCTTTCTAATCATGTAGAAGGTAAGGCACACGCATTAGGATTTATATTGTTGTCCTTAGAAGTTGTTGTAGCATTCCTAGAGTCCTTAGGTGTAACACCCCCAAAATCGGGTCCAGCGGAAGCATACATGTCACTAGGGTGCTACTCAATTGGTATCACAAGTACAAAGAACGGTTTTTACCTCAATCATTTAGAATAAAATTCATTAACAAAAAGTGTTAAATTTACATTATTCAAAAGTAGAGCGGAAATAGGCCCAGAAAATAAATAAAGCGGTCCCAACTGTTTATCAGAGTCGCTTATGACCATGCCATTGCCAAGTGCCTCCAAGGGTAAAGTGTCATCTTAAAACCTGAAAATACATGCTAAAGTGTCAACATAAAGTTGGTGAGTTCATAGGTTTAAGTATGTAAAAAAATAGTGTGGACCACAAGATTTAATATTTGCTTGACCGTACATTTGGTCGAGTAAGGGTAATGGCATACCGATACATTTGGTTATGTATGTACATAGCAGGTTGGCCAGTCCAATTGGCAGGTTTGCCAGTTCATTTGGCTTAGCCGGTCCATTTGGTTACGGGAGTATAATCGTTTAAGTGCTTGTGTCCATATGTTAAAAACGAGCAATGTATTCTCACCCCGAGTATTTGAAAACAAGTATAAACAATGTAAATGTAGGGCTATGAAACTCACCTCAGCAAAAATAGTCAGACAGTGAAATAAGTCAGATAGTGTTCGGCACCAACACACGACCTAGAGTAGTAAGGCATGTTTTAGTTCATAGTTTTAGTTTAAAACTCAACGAAGTTTAATTAAACTCGAAAGTTTTAAAGTGTAGTGTTATTGTTGCTTGTGTGGCAGCGTTTAAGTTTAAAACAGTTTTCTAAATGTTCGTAAGTATTGGCTCTTGGAAGTGCATAAGTATGTAAGTACATGATACAAAAGTATCAAAGACGAATAAATCTCCGGTTCGAAAATAACCGAAAGACGACGTTCGGAAAGTAACCACAAGTAAATGATAGACGAAGTCGGATTATAAGAATGTCGTTTAAAAGTATATATATAATTATATAAAATCAAATATTAGTTGGTGATAAAAGTATGTAAGAATTATACTTTAAGTAATGGTTTAATTAAAAGAGTTTAAAAATACATGTGTAAATTATAAATGTAGGGTCTCTAGAAAATTCGGGCATGACCCGAGTATATGTTTTAATTGTACGTGGTGACTAAGCGTCACGATGAATAATATACCGTTGTTATTCAAGATAAGTTTCGTTTAGTTTGATTATGAGGTATGGACTAATGGTTCAAAAACTTAAGTTTTGATTATAGTTATAGTTTATAATATGTTTATAAAATATGTTTAGTAAATTTTAATGTATATCGTACATCAACGTCGTGTAACAATGAGTCGAGTGAGTCGATTACGTCGTATCAAGTCGTGAGATAATATGACGAAATAAGTCGAAATCAAATAAGTCGAATAAGCCGAGAATTAAACCAAACTAAAACTAAGCAAGACAAGTAAGCAATTCCAAATACTCCCTTTATATTTTTAATAAGCCTTACCCTTACGAAATATTGAATTGAGAGGGTTTCTAATGCTCCGTACTAGTTTATATGTGATACAATAGCATTCGCTAAAGTTTTCAAAGCTCAAACGGACTCGAAAACGCTTAAAAACGCCAATTTAATTTCCAAACAGCAATGGTACTTTGACTTTTTCAGAAAAATTGCCCAACTTTGACCAAGCTTAAATCCCTCGTTTTACACTTTCAAGCTTAAAAATCTCGCGTTGTCTTTAGTAAAACATCATTTCGGACAACTTTCGTGTTTTACACTTAAGCCGGTTCGAACCCGAAAGGGTCCAAAACCTTGTTTTAAAAATCAGATCAGCAAGTTAATTTTATGAAATTGTTGTCAAAATTTTTGTACTTTGTCAATCTTAAATCGGCCGTATCTTTTTCGTTATATGTCCGTTTTTTACGTTCTTTATATGAAAATTTATCTATACGAAATAAGCTATCCAAAAATTAATATTTTAGCTTGTGAAAACATTTTTAAGTCACCCAAATCCTATAATTTAAATTATGACAGCAAATGATTTAGCCGAAAAACATAATTTCACATATGCCAAGAATGAAAAATAAACCAAAGCCAAACACATGCAATCGGTGGGTTTCTACAGCCAAAACAAACATACTCCTCGAACACAGATAAGCCGCAACAAATACGCTAAACAAATACCCGCATAATAAGCTAATAAGCACATAAGCTTTTTTAAGCCAAAAATCAAAATAAGACCAAACCAAACGCACCCTCTTGGGGTTGTGATACACAAAAACGAACACCCCTTTGGGGTGGGCTGCGACACCAGACAAACAAATACCTCTTGGGTGTTTCTTGTTGAACCGAATACCAAAAGAAACCAACAAGTCATAAACCCAAATAAGCTTATAAACATTAAGCAAGTTTATTAATTAGCACTTTCATATTATAGCCAATACTTAGATTTTTGATTGAGATTAATTATTGCCACACAAGAGTAACAACAACAATAAAAAGGATTCATTTACAGGTCATATACAGCTCAATCGATTTACACATGAAAACCAAATCAAGATTATAATCAACAAAACCCAGTAAATCACAGAAGTATATACGGATACAAATGAAAACATCAAGACAAAGATTTTAAGATCCTTACAGAAGAATAGAGTCGATTACAAAGGAGACCAAGAAGATCAAAACTCGAATCCGATTCAAGCAAGCAAATCCCACCACAGCTCCTTTTGAGTTTTTGAGAAAAAATTTTGAGTTGTGGCTTGCTTGTGAACCGATTAGTGCTATAAGAAAGAGTTATAAAGAAAGAAGTTTGACCCTTCTTTCTTCGTTATCAGATGATTTGTAGTCGATTAGGGAAGTCGTCCTCCCAATGGCTTCATCCTTTTGCGTTGACCTCCAAAGTTGAGACAAGGAAGGTCAGGCCTGTGTTGCTATGACAACCCTTGTTGTTTTGTTGACATCGATTGGGTCAGATCTGTTGCGTCGTATCTGTTAGTGTAAGGGATGAGGGAGGTGATGATGTGGGTTTTCAGAGAGGAACGTGGGTGAGAGAGAGAGGAGGACAAAGAGATATAAATTTCCCCTTTTCTTTTTTTCTTTTTTTATTTTTTTTTATACTATTTATCAGGAAAAGGGGTTAGTGGGATTTGGTTATAAAAAGAAAGGAAGTAAATATAAAGGATAATATTTAATTTAAGTTTTATAACTTTTGTGGGTACTAAGTGTACCCCGTGTTTTGCTGAGCTCTAGTGTAATTTGGAGTTTTCCAGGTTGTCGTGAGTGCGAGAAAATATTATTTTCGAGGACGTTTTTATAAAAGCCATATAAAAACAAAACTATGGATTCCGAATAACATTTATTGGACTTATGCCATTACTAGATTTTTGTCGGTACACGTGTGGTGTTGTGTGCGAGATATTTCTCGTTGTATTACGTAAATACTTGGTAATAGTCAGAAAACAAAAAACTCATATTTTCTGATAAAATAACCAATGTAATGAGTTACTGTAAGCTACAGTGTACGGGTTTGCTTCCCGATTTAGTTATGCAAGCTCATGAATGCTCAGTTTAAACAGTTAGGTAATAATAAATTAACATTATTATTGTAATATTGGTTGAAAAATTACCGTTTGTCACATTAGGATTATCTTTTACGCTCTTTGTCGTTTGTCCCATATGTTTTAGATGTTGAGGCAGACGCAATAGTGAGACTAATCCTATAAAGGCCAGGTGCTATCACTTTTGGTTTTTCAACAACCGCTTTTCCATTATCAACATTTGTTTCTTTTTGTTTCGGTAAGGGTTGTGGAGTGACTGGTTTTGTCAAATTATTGTTCACATCGAATTTTGTAACAGATTGAGAAATTGACATTTTTGGTTTAACAACCGGTTTTGAAGTATTTGGTTTGTCCGAAGTCGATGGTTTAGCAAACTTAGTATCCATGCCCTTCTCTTTTTGACTTTCTAGCTGAGCTCTCAAAAGATCATTTTGTGCTTTCATGTCCTAGTAGGCACGCTCATATGACAGTTTTTCATACTTGCATTCCTCAGTTTTTCGATCAAGTTGTTTAAAATATGACACATTTTCTTTTTCAAGTTTTACAAGAGCATTTTCATATTTTGAAACAATTTCAGAGGTCTCAGCTTGCAGTCATTCATCGTCTTCAACATAGTATGTTTGTAAAATAATGGACATAATATCAGTGGACATAACTGCTTCTAAGAGAGAATCATTTAAATTTTCCAAAACATTGATTTGCTCAATAGATTCATTAGCCTTCTTTATCAGGGATTTGTGGTCCTTGACAAAGTCAACTGTTTCAGTTAAAAATGCTTTTTCAAAATGAATTACTCGAGCATTAATTTTATTAATTTGAGGAGCAAATTCACTTTCAAGAATCTTTTTCAGCTTTAAATGAACCGTTGAATTCCAATTGTTCTTAGTTAGTCTCATTTTAGATTATAAAGTCGTTTGAAGTTGCCCAGTTCTGGTTTTAATATCATCAAGAAATCCCCTGGCAGCACTTGTGTTAAAAGTGTTGTTTGAGGACATCTGTTCCATTTTTGAAAGAGATTTGAAAACAACTAATGGTTCAGAAACTAGTTTTCAGATGCCTCAGTTTTTGGAAAACTCAGATGTTTGTTTTTGTGGAACAAAAGTAATTCCAAAAAGTTTGTTCAGTTTGTTGTAATCAATTGACTTCTGGTCTGGATTCTTTTGTTTTATTTTGGTTTGACTCTCTTCAGCAAGTTCTATCATTTCCACATAATCACAAACAATAGGAGGATCATGTTTGGTATATATAACATTTCCATTGTACAAAACATTTTGTTCTTTCTAAGCTTTCTTGAGATTGTAAGGAGTTTTGTTACCTAGAGCCATTTTTTGTTTTGTATAGTAAATCGGATCAGTTTGACTAGTAATCATATGAATTGTTTGACTTGAATGACCCATTTTAACCAGTAAGTTTTCTAGTTTTTCGATTATATGTTCTGACTCTATGATTTCGTCCAAAATTTTATCTTCTTTCTTAGCAAAGTCCTTTTTCAACTCGTCCCGTTCTTTTTCAAGATTGGTATAAGCTGTTTTTAGTTTTGAAGGTTGGTTTGTTAAATCAGAAATTTTTTGTTTTAAAGAGTTGATTATTTTTGTTGAACTAATTTGAAGATCATCAAATTTGGTTTGCAATTGCCTATCTTTAACAAGTAACTTCTTATAACCAATTTCAAATTCTGACTCGCGTTTTGTATCAATTTGAAAACTTTTTTCATTTTCATTGTATCTCTCAAGCTCAGCGGTCAATTTTTCATTCGCGGCCTTAACATCACAATTGACTTTTTTCACTTTCTCAATTTCAATGCTACAATTAGTCAATAATGATTCAAATAGAGCACGTGTTTCCTCATCATTCTCAGCATGCTGTGAAACTGAGCCTCCACTATGATTCATATCTGGAGTTGCTGAAGGAATATTGCTACTACTCAGAATGATGTTGCTCATGAGGAGACATATCAAATATATCATTATCGTGGCATGTATTGAAGGTTGGTACCTCAGAGAGTGCACTGGTGTCATAAATAGGAGGTGTGTCAGAGTCTGTGTCGTACTTAGGCTTCTGAAGATTTGCCATAAAGATGCAGTTTGCATTGATATCCTCTCGATCTTCCATTTCATCCATAAAATCATTTTCCTCAGCTAACAACTGAAACCCTGCTTCTTCCTTTTGAGATAACAACAACGCTTTCTACAGATACGCTGAGTCCTTCTTTTTCAGCTTAGTAGGACAGTTCCTTGCAATATGACCTACACTTTGACAATTGAAGCACTTCATCGGATTACCCTGATTCACATTTCCATAATTCCCAACAACTAGAGCTGTCGCATTCCCAATCTGATTACCCACTGTCTGATGCCCAACATTCTGACCCCTCTGATTTTCAACAAACTGACCCATCTGATTCCTTGCATAATGACCCAACTGATTCCCTGCATACTGTCCTGCATTCCGCATATTCTAATTACCCATGCGAAATCCAGTAGCATATCCCTGCTGATTTCCAACAACTCCAACCATTGGTCCTTCTTGGCCCATATTAAAACTTGGCTGAGCAATTTGCTTATTGCTAATGTTCGATGAAATCCTTTGGTTTTTGTTTTTTGGTGTTGAATAGCGTCCTTGGAATGCCTTTGTCAAATATGCAAATGCTTGTGTCAACGCAGCAGTAGATTCATCATTGTCAATGAACTGTGGTTCTTGGAATTGTGGATATTGTTGTTGTGGAATAACATGTTGTTGTTGTGGGTAGAATTGTTGTTGCGGAATGACAGTAGTTGGTTGTGGAATGTATTGTGATTGCATGTAATTGTGAGTGGAAGATGATGATGGTTAATGTGGTATGTTCACTAGTAAAGGTGTTGGTGTGTTAGCAATTAATGCGAGAGGATCATGCTTTTTAGCGAGTAATTCTGCCCTAACTTCATTTGCCTCCGCTTGGTTCTGCTTTAAGAAGTCATACAGCTGATAATAGTTAACTTCATGCAAGTTCTTTGTCTGATAAACAATGGTGACGTAACTTCCCCACTCTGGTTGTAACTCTTTCAGAAACTTGGTGTTGTTAGCTATGTTCTTTTGTGTGAGGTTGTGTCTGGATAAGTCATTCATGATCTTATAGAACCTGTGATAGTACGACTCTATTGATTCACCAACAATGGAAGTGAACTTGTGTAGTTCCTTGAGAAATTGTGTTTCCATTTCTTGCTTCCCGATGTCTGTCCCGTACATTAACCTCTTGACTCTTTCCCAGACTGCATAAGCACTTCCTTCACTATCCACAGTTGCATAAGTCGCTTTAGGTAGCCCAAGAACAACTAAATGAAATGCTTAATCATCAGCTGCAATTTGTAGTTTGTCTTCCTCAGTGTACTCAGCCTCAGTCTAATCTCTGTAGAATGGTTGTACTGGGGGGGGGGGGTTCCATTAGGATCTCCAGGGTCTAGGACTTTTCGTGGTTTAAAGGGTCCTTCCAAAACGGAATTGACGAGAAGTTTTCCGTTTGGTTTGCTCTTAAGATAGCTTATCATACAACTAGCCCACTGTGAGTATCCACCCTTTAACAACATGGGAGGACGGTTTTCAGCACCGCTGCATGAATGTCTTGCTGAGTTGCCATTGATGAAGGTATGTATGATAAATTTGATCTTGGATCGGTTCAACGATGTAAGAGTTGTGTTTGTTGTAGGTTAATGCAAGTTGTTATAGTGAAATTTTGGTCTTAAATCTGAAAATCGTCGATAACTTCCTTCCGGAGCAATATTCAGGCTGTTCTAGTCGTTTTGACAGGTATTTCGCTGAAAACGGAGTTACGGTTCAAAAGTTATGGTCGTTTGAAGTTTCGTCGTAAAAAGTCAAACAAAAGTCAACTTTGAAGGTTCAATTGTGATAACACTGTTCACTTTGGTCCAATTTCGATAACTTTGACTGGATTGCAATTTCGATAACTTTGACTGGTCCGATTTCGATAACTTTGACTGGTCCAATTTCGATAAGTACAATTGCGATAACAACAATTTCGATAGACACTTGGCAATTTCGATAAACCCTTGGAATTGCGATAGACACTTGGCTATTTCGATAAACCCTTGGCAATTTCGATAACCACAATTTCGATAGCTATTTCGATAGCAATTTCGATAAACCATTGGGCAATTGCAATAATATCCATCAAATTTGTACAAATTAGAAGATTTTTCCTTAGTCGAAGTATTCCACAAACTTATAAAAGCAAGGGAATACTGAGTAATCGTTGGAACGTGAAGTAAACTTGTCCTTGATGAATTTCAATAACCAAATGCGATAAACCCTTAAGCTTCAATTGCGATAGACCCTTAAACTTCAATTTCGATAAACGGACAAAATTGTGAAGCTCATTTTTTCGAAAAAAAACAAACTTCTAAACAGTTTCTTTCGACCAAAAACCTTCAAAACTACTTAAATAACAATAAAGTTGAGACCTTTAACGGTTATAACCAAATTTGAAGAAATTCGATAAGGAGCCACAACTTTTTAACTCGATAAGAAACAAGTTTTGACGTTTTTTATGCGAATTTTTGCCAAAACTCACTAATAATTAGAAGAACTATAAGAAATACATCAACTTTAACCTAGAAAACGTAAAAAATCAAAACTTTAAAGGAAAAAGCTCACGTTTTTATAAGAAAAACGCAACCTTTTCAAAGCTTCAACTCAAAAAACGAAACACATGTACTCCTAAATTATTGTTAGGCGATTGATACCACTTGTAGGACCTTATATTTATCAACCTTATCAATATATATATATATAGCTTATGGTATGGTGACAACAAGATATGTATGTAAACTTAGAGAGAGAAAGTAGAGAAAGAAAGAGAGAAATCTTATTAAGAAAACACACACATTACACTTTGAAGCACACCTTACAAATGAAGAGTAAGGTGCCTTTTATAGTTCCATATCTGGCTCTGATACCACTTGTAGGACCTTATATTTATCAACCTTATCAATATATTCCCTTCGTCCCAAAATAAGTGCCCAGTTTGACTTTTCAGAGTCAAACTGGTTCAACTTTGACCTTAAATATTTTTTTTGGGTTATATAATACTAGATGAAAAATTATACCAATGAAAAATACACTTAAAACCCAATCCATTCATATATTTTATATCAAGTATTATATAACACTCGCAAAAATAGATAAGGTCAAAGTTGAACCAATTTGACTCTGAAAAGTCAAACTAGACACTTATTTTGGGACGGAGGTAGTATATATTAAGCTTATGGTATGGTGACAACAAGATATGTATGTAAACTTAGAGAGAGAAAGTAGAGAAAGAAAGAGAGAAATCTTATTAAGAGAACACATACATTACACCTTACAAATGAAGAGTAAGGTGCCTTTTATAGTTCCATACATAAGATACATGGGCTTGGCCGTGGGCTTTCTCATGGGCTTGTATTAGGTGGATTTGGATTACATTTATATTAAGGCTTACACATTACTAACTTAAACTAGCATATTCCAAATTCCACGAGCCCATTTAACTTAAACAATTATAACGTTTACGACACATTACAAAGTTCCTATTAAGTGAATGACCATCACTTCTACTTTAATGCTAACAATATTGATTAATGTTTTGTCATCAATAAATAGTTACTTGGTAGTACAAAATAATTCAAAAGTATTTATAAAATCAATTATATTTAAGGAGAGTTTATGAAAAGTTTTATATAGAAGTGGCAATTTGTACCAAAAATGAAAAAATGTGCTAATTTTGGCTACTTTGTAAAAGATTTGGGTACATTTACCCCCTTATTTTTTTGAAATGGGCACATTTAGCCAATTGAAAAGTTAATTGGGCACAACGGGCATATATTTTCTCTCAATTAAATAACATTATAATCGTATTTGAAGAAAAACTTATATATATATATATATATATATATATATATATATTATATAATATATATATATAAATATTATTTAATTTTTTAAATATAAATGGGGTATTACGTTTAAGAAAATTCATTTCGTCATTTTCGGCCTTCTATAAAGCGATTTGTATAACATGTGCCCGTTTAGCCTGTGCCCGTTTAAGCCCGTGCCCATTCTAGCCCGTGCCCGCCCCTCCCCCCCATTTTGCCACCTCTAGTTTTATAAATTAAAGAGATTTTATTAAAATGTGTATAAATGAGCCGGTTTTAGTTTTAATAAATAGTAGATTTATTTTTTTTCCCACAAACTTCAATATAAGCCTATAACACTAGTCACAATCGATGACCAAAGTGACCTGGGTCACAGGCTGCCACGTCAGTTTTCTCTCTCCGGCGACCAGACATGACCAAAGTGCCACAGTCGATGACCGACTTTTTTTCTTTTTCTTTTTTATTTTAATCAAACATTAAAAAAAAACTTAAAATTGATTAAAAATAAAAACATTACATATATTATTCAATTAAACATTAAAAACATTAAGTAAATTATTCAAATAACAATAAAAACATTACAAAAATTCTTCATCGTCACCATCTGACCGGATCTACACACACTCCTTGTGTTAGATGTGATACTAAGAATTATACGTAGTCTAGCACGCGGAATTTACTAGCTAGCACTTAGAAGACTTTATGTGTTTTGTATGATTTGAATGAAACAATGAACACAGAATAATAAACTTCAACGATTCAATATTATTGAAACAATAATATGAGTGATCTCCTATCACTAGGGTTTACAACCTTGAATCTCTATGAATTAATTCGTACTTCTATATCTCTGTATGTTAACCTAGGCAATCCTTTTATAGACCAAGGATTCCTTTACAAGATAACTATCATTCTAATCTTATACGATATACACAATATATTTTCCATAATTATCTATTACATAAATCATAAACATAAACCGTACTAACTTCTTCACTCAGCAGTCCTAACTGCTTATGTCTTCAAAACACTTCAGCAGTCTTAACTTCCATCTTCAACAGTCCTAACTGTTATCTTCAACAGTTCTAACTGCTAAAGCTTAATTTCCTAACAATCCTCCCCTAAACTTATGATTTCTATCCAAATCACTAAGTTTCTTCAAATTAAGCTTCTTCTTCTTAATGCTGAAAATTCTTTCAAACACCTATCAAGCAAATCTCTTAGATCTAGCTTTCACTTCTTGTGCAAGGTTGAATATCTTTGTCACCAACATATCAGCCATCTCAGATTCTTCATTAGCTTCTAGTTTAACTTGTGCCATCAGTATCAAAACACCTGGTCTGAGTGGATAATCTTTTTCAACCAGCATATAGATCTCTATTCCATCCTTGGTAGACACTCTGTATACTCCACACGTTCCAAATAACTTCCAAGTGATGTCCATGACTTGTGCTTGAAATCTCCATATTGACTCTCCACCATCTGGTTCATAAATTCTCTTCAATTGAACCCATAGTTCTTCATCTTTATCTTCAATAGGATCTTTATCTCTGAATTTCTCTTTCACTAAGCTCCATAGTTGATTAAGATCTTCTCTGTCAAAGCCTTTGAGTAAATCTTCAAACAACTTGTACCTTTCAGAAATATTTCCAAGTCTGATTATCTTCCATCCTTTCATTCTTCCATCAGTGAACACTTCCCAGTCAATGATTGGATGTTTTACTTGTAAAGGTTTAATATAAGAAGATTCTGGAACAATCATCATCATACTTCTGATCTTCTCATTTGTTAACCCTTCTTCTTCAGACTTTTGTTTCTTTGCAACTTCTGATTCCATAGTTTCTGATTCCCTCTTCTTACCTGTTTTGAAACTTCTTCTTGGAGTATTCAGAATAGCATAAGTTTCATAGAATTCCTTTTCAATTATGGCATAAGATTTTTCCTTGAAGTCATTCATGGTGTAATTTGCTGAGTTCTTCAAATAATGCTTCATAGACTCAACTAGTTCCTTCTTTGTTGGCAACTTTATCTTGTATCCTGAATTCTGCCTTTCTCTTATCCTCTGAATCAGATCTTCCCATGTTGCAACTCCATTCTTTTTTAGTATGAATTCTTTAAGCTCCTCTGTCTTTTCTTCTTCATTCAACTGTTTATCTTTAAGAACCATTGAAGCTTGAGCTCTTACAATCACATCAGAATCTAACAAATATTGTAGCTGTTCATTGAACTCCTCTTGATTTACTTCTTTTGATCTTTTTCTTTCCATAAATTCAGCTATATTTCGTACATCATCTGCAGCCATTTTTCTTGCAAATTCCTCATCTTGAGCAATCTGAGCTTGTTTAGCTTCTTCACTAGCCAAATCTTCTTCTATCATTTGCCTTGCAACTTCTGCATCATGATCTATCTGTTCTTGAGTTTTTGGTTTCAATCTCTTAAGCCTTTCAAGTTCTTGAGCAACAGCAACCTCTTCAGATGTCATTGGCTTCTTCCCTTTATCTGCTCTTCTACTTTCTTGATGCTCTGTCTCAGCAGTTTGAACTGTTTCATGCTCTGTCTCAGCAGTCTGAACTGCTTCAACATTTGGAACTGCTTGATGTGTCTCAGCTGTTTCTTCTTGAACATAACCAGAACCTGAACCAATATCAAAACCTTCATCTTGTTCTGAACCTTTATCATGCCTCCCCTGAGAACCTGATCTATCCTTGTCTTTACCAAATTTCCTCCCCTGTTTGGAAGAATTTTTATCATCTCCTTCTGAACCATCTGAATCACCATCATCAGAAGAATCATCATCCAATATCACTTTTGCCCTTTTCTTCTTTAACTGATCTTCAAGCTTCTTCACCCTTTTAGTTAGCTTGGTGTAGACTTTGGAAAACATTTCTTTATGAGATTTCAGCTCCTCATTGCTCTTCTTAAGCTCCTCCTCTAAGGTCTTTACTCTGTCAACTAACTTGGTACATATTTCCATCAATTCAGTTTTTGAAGAGCTACCCTCATCACTTCTAGCTGTGTTACCTACTAGGAGAGGTGAATCTTTGGGCAAGGATCTAGTCACAACCCTAGTTAGACTAGGTTTAGACCTTCCCCTATAAGTGATGGTTGGTGGTTGGGGTGTTTCAAGTTCTTGAGTGGATGTGTGATGGGGATCAGTTGGAACTGCTGAACCTTCACCCAACTCAGTTTGAAGCATTTGAGGAAACAATGGAACTGGTTCCCCTTGAAAAAGCCTACTAGCCATAGCCATGTTTTGAAAAACCTTTGATTGAAGGCTAGGCGTAGCAAAAGTTTTTGTTGGTTTTGTAAGCAGGTATGTCTTTTTATTTAAAATTGTTTGAACAAATCTTGGATACATTAGAAACTTTGTTTTACTGTCAAAATTTGATGCCATACCTTCAAAAATATATTTTGAAAAGTTAAAAACTCTGTTTGTAGACAAGCAAATGAGAGCAATAGCAATATTGCTACTGAACTACTCCCAATCAGTCTTTTTAGGACTTAAACAACATAAAAGAGTATGTATCAAAAATCTCCATTAAGGTGAAAAACATCCTTTTTGAAAAGTCAATTTATTTTCAGATGTATCATACCCCATTTTTGAAAGTTCTTCCCAAATTTCAGTATTTAGCATAGTGTGGATACCATCTGAGTCATTTAATTTAAGATGTCTCCTAAGTATAGACTCGGTAACAACAAACTTAACGCCATCTACTTCAGAATGAATTGCTAAGTCTCCGTCATCACTTGTCAAGACAGATGAATTCTGCCAGAACTGTGTGATGTGCGAGACATAAAGAGTAGGAGAAACGGTTAGAGCATACCTTATGTGAGAGTGGTTGAGAAAATCCACAATCTCATAAAACTTCGGCCCATCTCCTTGCTCTGTTTTCTCTAAAAACGCAACCTGGTTGTGACGTGATACGGGCTAAACTGTCAACTAAAATCAACCAAGGATATTGGTTGAATAAGTCAAACTACTTACACGATCTCCAAGGAGTACAGAGTATCCCCGGGTCGTTATGTCCCAACGAGGTGTGAATTCTGTAATAAAACGAATTTGTGATCGGGTGAAATTGAATAGGAAAAGGGTGTGAGTGATTAAACTAAGGAATTTTAAAAGAAAATAACTTAAACAAGCTATAAGAACGATTACGTGAAAGTAAATGACTTAGAAACGTTTAAAACTTAAAAACGTACGTTTAAATAAATTACGTAAACGTACAAAATAAAACGTGAATTCTGACCAATATAAATCCCACGGATGTGAAAATTATATTTTTAGAATCCAAATGATAAAAGAAATTTTTAGGAAAAATAAAAATATTTATTTGACTATTTATTTAATTATTATTAATTTATTACTATTTAATAATTATTTAAAACTAATTTAAATTATAATAAATACTAAATGAACTCTAATAAATATGAAACTTTTTCTAAAAATATTATGAAGTGACAGGAACCTATAAAAATTATGAAAATGATAAGTGCTTAATGAAAAAAAACTCAAAATAAGCCAAATGGCTTAAATAGAAGCTATTATTTTTTTTATATTTGATTTTTTCTAATCTTAAAAGTGCAAATTTATTTTTCTTAAATCCTAAATAATAAAAGAACATTTTAGAAATTAAAATTATATTTTTCTGATATTTATTTTATTTAATATGATTTAAAACTATTATAAACTAATTAAAAGGATTAAAAATAGCAAATGACTTAGGAAAAATCTGAAAAATTCAAGTTAAGTCTAAATTATAATTTAAAAGCTAGGAAAAATAAAATCAGAGCTTATCTGAACCTAATCAGCAGTTTTGGCCAATAAGCAGTTTGCAAAATTAGCTAAAATAAGCTAAACTTGACCAAAAATTACCAAAAGCTTAGAAACTGATTAATACACTAAATTAGACTTAACACAACTGAAAAAGATCAAAATAAGCTAAAGAAATAAGCAGATAAGCTTCTGCACAGTACAAGCTTATGGACAGATTCAAGTGACTCAACAGCCACTTTTAAGCTGATCTAGAAGCTACAGGAAAGCTTATCAGGGAAATCAAAAAGCAGAAATGGAAAGCTAGTACTACAAGCTACACTTAAACTGAAAATGCCCAAAAGTTATAGCCAATTGCTACTCTAAAGTTGACCCAGATCAGATGGACTAAAAATCCAAAACTGAGCAGAGTAAAATTTGCAGGGTTGGATCAGATGAGATGGCTAACTTGCAGAGCAGAAAAAGCTATTAAAATAAGCTACAAATTGATAATTAAGCTAAAACAGATGAAGATGACCATGCAAGCTATTGATAAAAGAAAAAAACATGCAAAGGGATTAAGTAAATAAGCAGATATACTTAATGGAAAAAGCTGAGAAATCCTTAGTATTTGACTTTTTGCAGTTTTTGAAAACTTGACTTAATCCAACTTTGATTGATCCTAATCTACTGATTTAGATGTAATAAGCTATTATTAAACTAGATTAAGCTGAATGAGCAAATTCTAAAGCTACATGAAGCAAACTTAACCCTGAATTCCAAACAGTAAGCAGAATTCAGCTAGTTAAAAAGATGTTTTGACTTTTTAAGGAATGAGCTACTATTATTGTACTATCTAAATCCTAATTATCACAGAAGCAGCCTAAATCTATCACTAATGCATCAAAACAACCACTGAAACAGTCAAAAACCAACAGATCCAAACACCCCTTAATAAGGGCTGTTTTGCTAATTTTAAATGGAACAGACAAATTTAAGCTAAAATATGAATTGACAGATGACAACCAAGTATAATAAGTACTAATTAGCAATTATGAATAGGAATTAAGCAATTTAAATACGGTAACTTATTTTTGGCTTTTTTAACTTTTTTAAGCAAAACTAACTTTAACTGATAACTTAACTAAAGTGAAGCAACTAATGACAATTGTAAACTAGAAAAAGCTAGAAAAATAGGAAATAAAGCTAACAAGCAAGTGAAATAAGCAAATAAGCAGTAAAGGTACTTATGCAATAATTAGAGAAAAATGGCTTACAACTGTTGGAAGCTATAAAACAAATGAAACTGATCAGAACTAAACTTGATTTGTCACTTACCAAGCTTAAACACCACTCAGCTCATCCATTTCAGCTTATCACACCTGAACAACTAATTTTTAGCTTATGTTGACTTTTTTTTGACTTTTTTGGAAATTTAAGATTAGAACTGATTTAATCTAACATAAACTTATCAAAAGCTATAAAGAGCTTATGTAAGCTTATATAAACAGAAAAGAAACCTTTTCAAACAACAATTAACTTAATACGGATTCACAGTACACCATAGAAAATTGAAAACATGAAATTTTATTAACTTGTAGAAATAGTACAAAGATTGATGATACACCGACTTAAACAAACTCAGAATGATAATTAAAACATGACATGAAACTGAAATAAGCAATAAACTAAATTCTACACTACGAAGTTGGTCTAAAGCATCGACAAACTTTTTTCTTGTGACTTCATTTCTTTAAATAGATATCCCAAAAGACTCTTTTCTTTCTTCTGATCAAATCCCACCCTCCTTTTGCTAGAATCAATCATAATCGTCCATTTCACTTTTTGGCGGGAAAACTGGTGTGAGTGGGTAAAATTGCAACTGGTAACTTGTGGGGATGCATTAAATGCTTATTTTGACTATTAGGGAGTAGTGGGATAGGTGGAAGGGTGAAGTGTGGTGGTATTGCAGGGATAAGAGGTGAGGTGGGGGGTGGTTTCTGGTTTTGGCGGGGTCGTGGTATTGAAGAAGGGAAGTTTGACTTGTGGTTTGACCCTGATATTTAGTTAAAGGGAATTGGGTCGGGTTTGGTGTTTTGATTAGGTTGGGCTTTTGTTTAGTAAGTTGGGCTGGGTTAGTGTAGGATTGGGTTTTATTTATGGGTTAAGGGTTTTAGTGAATTAGGATAGAAATAGATTTAGGTTTAAATCTTAGGGACTAAAGTTGTAAATGCTGAAAATCCAAGGACCAACTTTGTAAAACCCTAAAATTTGCATAACTCAAAATGACCAAAATACCCCTATAATTTTAAAATTTTAAGAGCTTATAAAATCATACAAAAGACATATTATTTGTACCTAAAATTTAGAAATTAAATCATAAGTGACCTAATAAATTAAACTAATAAAACTTTGCATAAAAATTTAAAATCACAAACCAATAAATTTGTGATCCACATTGGAAAATTTGGTATTTTACGTTTACCTATATTGACAATTTACCCTAAAAAGTTTTTCACTAACACGGAACAGGCCAAATGGTTCAAACTGTTTGATGTCACCCAAAGTGCAATTTGAATGACTACAACATCTAATTATTTATAATCAAAGAGTTAGGTAATATTGCCATGGTCCATATATTCGGTTAAGTAATATTGTTTTAAAATCATTCCCTAAACACTAAATAATTTCGACATGCCCTAGCAACTTAACATCAAGAATTTCGGACTAAAGGAAAGAAAAGGAGAAGATATGCATTAAAAATTAAAAGATATCATATCCCACAATAATAGGCTTTCCTTGTTTATCTCAACCCAAATATATGGTTTATAGCCCCCGATATATATCGATCATTCATTAGCTTGGTAAAAACCATAAAACTCTCTAAAATCCATTCGACTTTTCTGCTGCCCTCATTGTTTCCTGCTGTTCGGTTCTTGTTCAAGGCAAAAAGGGAGTTCTTGTGTAGCTTTAGTGGTGTGTTAGACGTGCTTTGCTCCTGGTTCAAGGTGGTGTTCGTTCGTGGGTAGTAGGAATTCAGTTGGAGTAGTGATTCATGGGGTTGTGTCTGACCTCTTGTTTCCTTTTCTCCTTGTTTCGTTAAACAGCAAGTAACACGTCACCTCTTGTTTCTTTTAGTCCATTCGACATATAACGCATAATCTAAGATAAACATGCCATACGATCATAACATTGTTTAAGTGCTAAGTGTACGTCTCGTAAATCGGTAACACGAATAACTCTTATATATGTCGCGTAAAACACCATCGTCACTACTCTATGTGTGTCGCGTATTAGAATACTTTGTGTCGTGGTTCGTGGCTGTTGATTTTGCCATTTTCAGCCATCATTATACGAACCTTGAAAACCAGTTAATATGAAGGTGAATGTTTCATTAAATCTGTAAAGGAATAACATTGGTTTCTTTTACTTTGAACCATATTAATATGCGCCAATCACATCAGTTCATCTTCACAAGTTCACATCATAGATTATAGTTCAAGTATCCTATTTATTGCATGAAACCATAACAATGTTAAAGAGTGATATAATGACTATAGGTATAGTCATGCAGTTAAAGTAAGTTTTGAAAGATGTATTATATAATATAAATAAAAAAAAAAAAAAAAAAAAAAAAAGAAAAAAAAAAGAAGAGAATCTCTTATATGCAACTTGAAATCATGAATCTATGGAACTAATATAAGTCGATTCTTGGTTCTAACTTTCTGTTCGAAATAAATTGTTAGGCATGTGTATGTATGGTCTTTTAAACTATAATAAATCTTTTATTTTTCAACCTTAAAATCTGGAAATCACTCAAGTATATAAAAGTGGGACGTGTGTGTGTTTATAAAGCTAATAAACATATAAATGCATGTTAACTTATGATATTGAGTTGTCGCGGTCTAACTAATGTCGATAATGCATTGATTTAAATTATAAAACGGCGGAGTCCTAAATTGGTCGGTACGACATTTATTTACAATGTAAACCCTAAGCTTAAACATTTGACGTAATTGAACCTTAAACTTTAATAAATTGGCATAATAAACCCTAAAATTTGGAAATTTGTCGTTATTTACCCTTTAAGTTTATTTATTGTTAATTATAATCCTAAAATATCAAAGTTACTATATGTGTCAAGTTACTAAAAATGGAAAGCCGACTAAAATGAGTAATCTGATTTAAAATAAATTATTAATAAGACGATCATGAATTCGTGTAGATTCGCTGAAGAAGGAGTTTGCTTCCGATCTTTATGTTTCTATTGTGTTTTCACTTGCGGTCTAAGGTACAGATATTCTGCCCTTCTTGTAAGGAGCCTTCGTTTCTCTTGATCTTTTATTTTGATTCGTTTAGGATTCCCCAAAGCCATTGCTATGTTCCCTCGTATTTTGAACTCTTGCCTTGATCTTTGCTTGAACCTTGTCTTGAACCTTTTGCTTTGAACCCTTGCCTTGAACCTTTGTCTTGAACCCTGACATGAACCTTGCCTTGAACCTTGATATACTTGAGATTTTAGCGGGATGAGAAAACCTTTTTAATTGTTTATGGAAATGTTTTAAGAAAACCATTTTTAAAACTATCTTATTGAAAACTATTTTAAAGACTATTTTTATGAAAACCATTTTAAAAGATTATTTTATGGAAACTATTTTAAAAGGATTGTTTTCAAATGAACTTTTAGATTGAACCTTTACTATGAACATTTGCTACGATCTCTTGTCTTGACCATTTGACTTGAATCTTGATACATTGATATGAAACCCTTGATATATGACTTGACTTGAACCCATTGATAAAACTTGAACTTGAATTTGAAACATGAAACTTGAAACTTGATAATTGAACCCTTGATACTTGACACTTGACCTTGACCCACAATTTGAGATTACGAGCCATACTAGGCATGAGGGTTTCATGTCCTTGTCATTGATGCACCAATGGCTTGACTTTTGGGTAGGAAAGTGATTACCTATCCCGTCCCTGCCTTGACTTGATACTTGACTTGCGCGTAGAAGAAGACATTGTGGCAGCCTACAGGGGCGCATGGATGCATCCTAGATTTGTACTTGACTTGACTTGACTTGTTTACTTGTATTACTTAGTGACATGATGGGTGTGTGCGATGCACGTCATTCACTCTTGGGAGCCCGCGACTCCAACCCTTGGAGGTATCCCCTCATATTATACTTGGCATACCGAGGTCACCCCTCCGTATACATGTATACTTGTTTACTTGATTTGATATGTTCTGGGCTCGTAATGGATTATTGTTTATGTTACCCTATGACTTGATACTGGACTTGACTTGATTCGACTTGGGCTGGTGGTGGGTTACGGTTTACTTTACACCTACCTATTGTAAACATTTCTTGATAACCTTTTTATATTCCTTTTCCTGACTCTTGTTACACCTTGTATTATTCCATTTACTTCACTATCCCTTTACTACTGCTTTGTACCGTTATATCTGTTCACTGAGCTTTCGTAGCTCAGCCGCATTTCTTTTCCTGCGGCAGGTTTAGTTTGGAAGCTGGGGTGAGTAGAGAGTACCATGGACATAAAAGGCTTTAGTAGCTATTGAAGATGACTAGAAGATCCTTTATTTAGACTTAGAAACTTTTGTATTGTAACCTTGTAGTTTCATATTCCCTTTGTAACCATTGAATTCTATTGTATTATTAATGTCAAATGCTTGTGTTTGTTCTGATATGCCACCATTGTTGTGACACCTTTGCCCTTGTCGGGTTGGGGTGTTACAAACTTTGCCAAAAATCAAATCTATTTCCAAGGACCATTTGTGTTATTTTTGGTATTTTGGGGGTCGACTTTGACTTTCGTCTTCACTTGATCAAATGCACAATTATTACCGAGTCGATCCAAAAATGTTCGTTTTCGCTCTGTTTTTAAACCTTTTGCACATGAAATAGATAAAAACACAATCCAAGGATATTTTCTGTATTTTGAAGCATTTCTGAGTGTTTTTAAATGTTTTTGCAGTTCAGATGGGACAAAAATGATGAGTATTTACACACTCATCATGACGCTTAACAAATTCTAATCCAGCCATTCTTAATGATGAAAAATGAAAGATTATAGCAATACAATGATCTTGTAAGTTGGAATGGTGGTTTTATGTAGTCGTTTGGGGTTTATAGGTACTGTTTAGGGTTTTGCGAAATATGCGTATTAGATAAATTATCTTTAGAAAGAGAATAAATGAATTTATGGTAAAAAGATAATTATCATCTATAAAAATCCCTATAAGTATCTTAAGAATAATGGTTTTACCCCAACGGCTAGAAAATTAATTACTGACAGATTTTTTACAACGGCTAGTTGAGCCGTCCTAACTTTGTACTAACCGTACCAACTGTTGCAAAAATTTTGTTGAGCCGTACGAACCTTTTGAAATAAATTTTAAAATACCATGGCTCAAACATAGTTTTTAGCAAACTATCAGTTATCAACGGATTTAATATGTCTTTACCAATAGCCGTTTGCTTTGGACTAGCCACATCTTCACACTTAGATATGGTGAGCTGATAACCATATAATTTTTGGTAAATTGTCAACCATCAACGGATTTGATTAGTCTTTACCAGAAACCGTTTGCTCTGGACTAGTTGGTTCTTATGTGGATAAGACATGGTGAACCAATTACCATTTGTTGTATGCAAAGATCACATACTAATCTCCAGAACACCATTTAGTCCAAAACATCAAGCATTCATAATCCCTTGGTGTTTTCTCTCCAATCCTGCAATTGTTAGCCCAAAAACAAAGAAACAAGATACAAAGAACTTGTCTCACAATATAAAAGCATATGACTAACAATGCACATTACAAAGAAAAATTAATTTCCTTGTGGAACCCAAGCCAAAACAGACTTAGGCTTTCTTCTAGCATCAACATAATTCATTCTTTTCAAAACATTCTTAGCACCATTGGGTTTAATAGGTCTCTAAACCCAACATGCAGATGCATTCACTCCAGTACCCATATTTCCCTTAGCAGTGTTTTTATTCACACTAGTACCAATTACCTTGCTAGCAGTTGGAACTGCTGGCTTGGTAGTTGTTACCTTAGGTTTCCAAACTTTATTTTTTACAACTGCTTTGTGATAAAAGGGTCTATTACCAGTTTTTGGTGCTGATTTGGAAAACATTTTTGCACCTTAAACTGTTGGCCTTGGGTGAATTGTTCTCATAGGTCTGACAGTCTGAACGGCTGGTCTAGCAGTTTGAACTGCTTTAGGTCCAGACCTTAAAAGAACTGATCTGGGTATCATCTTGTCATTCCTAGGAAGAGTTTTAGGTCTTTCTAGACACATGCTTTTGTTTGAATACCCTCTAACATACCTATCACAAAAAGCTGCAAGATGGTCAAAGCTCCCACAAGAGTAACAAGCTTTTCTATAGCAAACAAAATCCTCCCCTAGTTGGTGAGATTTTAGGACATTCCAATTCCTTTGGTTACCTCTTGGCTTGTTTGTGGTTCTATACATTTCTGCATACCTAACTGTTGGTCTAAAAGGTTTGGCGTTTGATCTAGGCCTAACAGTCTCAGGTTTAACCATCTTTGGAACTTTTGGTTCCTCCACTTTAACACTAACAGGCTTAACCACAGCCTGATCATCCTCATCATCAGAAGTCCATTCCTCAATGGTTGGAGCATCTGAGTCCTTAGCTGAGGACCTATCAGAAGACACCTTGTCCTCAGATAGTGATTTATCACTTGCACTTTCAAACACAGGTTTATCAACTACATCCTTCTTGGGTTGAGGACCATAGTTAAGGATAGGTAATTGAAATTCAGGGAGTCCTGTGTGTTCTAAGTCTACACCTGGGGGTGTTGGAATTCCTCTATAGGGAGGTGGAACTGACTTATATCCTAGGCCTGACTTAGCTTTATTTTGGATTTGACTCTCAATTATCTTTTGAACACCTTTTGATGTGTATTCTAGTGTGTCTACACTCATCTGAATGTTCTCCTTAGCTTTCTTAACCTGTTCTAGCTCATGTTTTAACAAAGTGATCTCATTCTCTCTAAACATTAAGTCTCTCTTAACAATAATCATATCATCAGAAAACTTAGACTCATTACTTTGATAATGAACAATTTGTTCTTCTAACACAGCTAAAGCTCTCTTATGATTTGCTAAGCTAAAAGCAGTTTCAACTAGCTCTTTTCTCTGATTCTCATATCTTGTTTTAAGTGTTTCTAGATCTTTTAAAGCTTCACAAGATTTAGAACATTTTGAAACTTGTACCTCAGAATCAGAAAATGCCATGAGAGCAACCTCTGTAGATGCTTCTGCTTCCTCTTCTGCAATATAGCTCTAGTCAAATCCTAAGCCATCAATGGCAACCATGGCTTTCGAGCTTGAATCAGTAACCTCCACAACCCTTGACTTGTTTCCATATGCTCTGCTCTTTCCATCCTGTTGGCTTGGTAATCTGCACTCCCTTGAATAATGACCTTTCTTGTGGCAGTTGAAGCACTCAATCTTGGACTTGTCATACCCTGCAACATCATTACTGTTTATGACAATCTTCTTGCCAGTCTTCTTCAAGAATCTCCTAGCTCTCAAACTGAGGAGAGAGAGCTGCCACTTAATATCCATCTCTTCAATATCAACTTCATCAATCTCTTGAAGATCTGAATGAGTCAACATACTTCCATTGTGCTGAGTAGTCAGGAAAGCACAATAAGTATCATCATTCAAAAGTCCACTAGTACTGCTTGAGGTGCTAGCAGTACCAAGGTTTGCACTAGCAGTACCAACTGCTCCAGCAACTTGCACTTCTTCATCTGTACTTGAGGAACTGGGAGTTGATACAAAGGCCAAATTCCCTGAGCGTGAGCTTGAGCTTGATCCAGCAGACTTCTTAATATCATGTTCAACTATCTTGAAGTTGCTATAGAGATCCATTAAGCTCATGGAATCTATATCAGGCTTGTTTTTCCATACTACCACATGCATAGCCCATTCAGCTGGTAGACTCCTCAGAAATTTAGAGTTGAGATCTTCCTGAGGCATCTCAATTCCTAGAACAGCCAATTGACTCACCAACTTTTGAAGTCTATTGAACATATGATCCAACGACTCATTGCTTGTTGCTGTAAATTTCTCAAACTGATGCTTAAGAAGGGTCTTCTGGGTTTTCTTGGTGGCTTCATTCCCACCATACCTTGCAACAATAGCTTCAAAAAGGGTTTTAGCACACTTGAACTTACTAAAATTCAGCAACTGATCATTGGGAATAGTCATCAGAAGCAAACTTCTAGCCTTAACATCATTCTTGTGCCTTGCCTTCTCTTCATTAGTGGTTGGCTTTGTCTGCACTGTAGTCTCAGATTTTCCTTCAACAACATTTGTTGTTGTTACTGGTGTAAAGGAGTTTCCTTCTTCAATGATTTTCCAAAGTGCATAGTCTTGCACTTGGAAAAAATGCTCAATACGAAGTCTCCATATGTCGAACTCATTAGGTTTAAGCATAGGAAGCTTAGAAGCAATGTTAGTTGTGTTTGGTGTTGTTTCCATGTCCATCTTGGTTCTTCTCGGATCTTCTAAATCTAAGTATCAGTAACCTGCCTCTGATAACACTTGACCGGATCTACACACACTCCTTGTGTTAGATGTGATACTAAGAATTATACGTAGTCTAGCACGTTGAATTTACTAGCTAGCACTTAGAAGACTTTATGTGTTTTTTATGATTTGAATGAAACAATGAACACAGAATAATAAACTTCAACGATTCAATATTATTGAAACAATAATACAAGTGATCTCCTATCACTAGGGTTTACAACCTTGAATCTCTATGAATTAATTCGTACTTCTATATCTCTGTATGTTAACCTAGGCAATCCTTTTATAGACCAAGGATTCCTTTACAAGATAACTATCATTCTAATCTTATACGATATACACAATATATTTTCCATAATTATCGATTACATAAATCATAAACATAAACCGTACTAACTTCTTCACTCAGCAGTCCTAACTGCTTATGTCTTCAAAACTCTTTAGCAGTCTTAACTTCCATCTTCAACAGTCCTAACTGTTATCTTCAACAGTTCTAACTGCTAAAGCTTAATTTCCTAACACCATCACTACCGTCTTCGTCTTCATTCCCTTGATTGACTTGATTTCTACGATTTCTCCAAATGTGTTCGATCAAATCAGATTTTAAGTTTAGATGAGTTGATGAGTCCATAAGCTCCTGGGTAACTACTAACGATTCTTCATGCGTTCTTACGGGATCGTGATCACAATGGCCCTCATCTTCGAACCATGTAGGACATATCGCCCGCTGCTTGTGTCGAATGATCATATTATGTAATATGATACATGTATACATAATATCTTGGAGATCCTTTTTATACAGCCCTCGAGCCGGAACTTTAAGCATTTTCCACTTCTTCTTCAACACACCAAAAGCCCGTTTCACATCTTTCCTTGCTGCTTCGTGCTTCCTCTTGTACAATATTCTTTTTTCATCACCCGTGGGAGGATTTGAAATGGACTTAATAAGAACGGACCATTGTTGATATATCCCGTCAGTAAGATAATATCCCCTTTTATATTGTACATCGTTAGCCTCGAATTCAAGGTCTGGTGCTCTCCCAGATTTGATATCATTGAAAACAGGGGAACGACGTAAAACGTTTACGTCGTTATTCATACTGGAGACACTAAAGAACGCATGCCAAATCCATAAATAAGGAGAATAATCGGTTACCTCTCGAACAATTTGTGTGAAAAGTTTTTGGCTCATTCGGAATCGCCGAGAGAATGTTCTTTCGTTGAACTGCGGGTTTTCGGAGAAGTATGCCGCCACTAAACGATTATGAGCACCCTCATGATCCCTACGTATGTACCTTCGTGGAACTTTTGGCTGTGATGCTTGGTAAGCGTTCCAAGCAAACTCCGTAAACTCACTCAGAACTTCATAATCGACGGAAGACGAAGAACCGAATAATAGCTCGTAAGACATAATTAAGAGAATGTGTTTGAAGTATTGATTGAAATATTGTTTGAATATGGATGAGAAGTTGTTTGAATTGTGTTTGAAATTATGTGTTTAAAAGTTTGTTTGAGGTTGGTATTTATAAGGTTGAAAAACTTTTTTTTTCTTTCCTTTTTTTTTTTTTTTTCTTTTTTTAATGCAACGGATATAAGTTTAAAAGTCGGTCGAATTTTAGACCGACTTTGGTTTTCCTTTTTACTCGACCGAGGTTCGACCGATCTTCCACATTCGACTTGACCGATGTGAATATCAGTCACTTGCTATGACCGACCGACTTTTTTCGTTCGAGTGTGGCCAGCCTAAGGTATACAATCTTGTTTGATTTTTTATTTATTTTATTATTATTATTATTATTATTATTATTATTATTATTATCTTTTTTATGTTTATTCGAATTTGTTTAGATTGCAGCATGATTTATTTAAATGTTACTCACAAAATTTCATAATATATGCTGTTAAAATATACACAATCTGACATAAAGGCAAGTCGACTATATACGATATAAAATTATAAAGTCGAACACATAAAATGAAGTTTTTGTTGAGGTCGGACACATTAGGCTGGACACACTCTGTGACCAAAGCGACCTAGGTCACGGGCTGTCACATCAGCTTTCTCTCTCCGGTGACCAGAAGAGACCGACCTGCCATACTCGGAGACCGACTTTTTTTTTTAATCAAACATTTAAAATAAATTTAAAATTCATTAATAATAAAAACATTACAATACTGAATTAAAAACATTACAATTCTGAATTAAAAAAAAGGTAAACTAATCAGTTATAAATTGTATTTTGCTTTGATTTCTTCCTTAAGCTGCCTAAGATGATTTTGTTCATTTTCGGGCAATGTTGGGTCGATTTTGGTGTAGTATAAGAGAAAATCTTGGTTCTTCGTCGATTGTTTCAAGAGATTGACCTGTTCTCGTTGAAGTGCTACTTTTTCTGCTTTGATGGCCAACTCTCTTTCTTTCATCGACTTATATTCATCTCCATCGACCTTCTTTTTTCCCGATTTTGATGGCTTCGATCCCCAGAAATTCTTGCTTATCGTAGCTACAATCGATTGTGGTGGTTCATGAGAGGAGGACGATGATTTCCTCCTTGCTGCGTCACGACCTTCTGGTCGTGATTCTCTAGTATCATCTTCAGTTTCATCATCATCGACTTCATGAAAATTCAAAGGACCTTGTGTTGACCCCGAAGTTGTTGTAGAGCCATTTGTTTTCTTCCTACTAATCGTTCGAATAGCTTCCCCCTCCGTCTTCCTAGCATCGTGATTCCTCAAGATTTTCCAACATTCCAACAAGGTGAACTCATGCTTGTAAAGCGTACGGTATTCCCTCAACGCTTTCTCATGATCATCAACATCATTTTCACCACTACCATGGTTAAGCTTGATATTTTCAATGATAGCTGCAAAATTTCCAACCCTACTCCTAATCCGATTCTTCCATTTGCTTGCGATAGAGTCGTAGCTTCGATCTGAACCGGTTTCTTTCTTAAAATACGCTATAATCAATTCCTAAAAGCGGTTCTTATTGACAACGTTACCTCGTTGGCAATTTTCTGAGACAAATACCCAAGCTTTACAAAGAGCGACCTCTTCTTCCTTTGTCCAATTAGTCTGTTTTTTGGACGGTTCGGCCTTCTTCCCTTTGTCCTTCGCCTTCGCCTTCGTAGCACGTCGGGAAGCGGTTCTTGGTTTGACGGGTGTTGTCTCTTCGACATCGTCATCGTCCTCAACGGCGAAAGAACCGTGGTACGAATCATGGTAAGAACCGTGACCCGAACCTTGACCCATCGACGCATCTTGAGTCGGATATTGTTGCGTCTCTTGGTTGTCCATGTAATCATCAAAATTCATATCAAGATCAACATTCTGAATCGGGGAATAATCTTGATAATGTTGGGGAGATTGCAAGAAATCCATGTTAGGCCGATACGACGACCCACTTGGTTCTTGGTAATAACCTGTATTTGGACGATACGGTGGAACATATGGACGATTAAGGTAAAACATGTTTTGATTTTGGTTGGGTTGTTGTAATCGTGATGAGTATTCAAAAGAGGGTGCACGAAATCGAATACCCCGTTGTTGTGGTGGTGTTATGCCGTGTAGTTCAAAGTTGTTTTCCGGCGAGAAGTTGTTTTGGGGTAGTCGGGATCGTCGGTTTTTTGATGTGAGAGTGTTTTTGTTTGACATGATTAGAAGTGGTTTATGGATGAGAAGTTGAATTTGAATTGTGTTTGAACTTTGAAATTGTGTGTATGAATGTGTGTTTGAGGTGGTTATTTAATATATTGAAAAAGGTTGTTTTTTTTTTTTAAACATTCCAACCGTTTGGATTAAAGTGGAATTTATTGCAACTTTGCTTCTTTTGTATATTCGGTCAATAGACCGATCGATACTTCAAATGAGAAGCGACCGACCCATGTTTTGCATTCCAAGCGACCCTAGCTTTGATCGGTCGCTTTGGCCTTTTTCCTCCGATCGACCGATTAAAGGCAGCAAAGTGCGACTAGCCTTATAATGCAGTTTGCTTAGTATTTTATGTATAAACTATAAACTCTAATTCCTAGCTTGATGCCTCAAAATGGTTTTAATCAATAATTTCCGTTGTTGTTTACCGTAAATTGACTTTAATGTTGCCAGATTTGAGTTTCGTGGATTCAAGTGTTCATTCGTCAAATATAGAGTCAGGGTTAGTTGTGGACCTAAAACAAAGAAACAAATGGACGAATCAAGACCGTCAATCTTACCTAATTAATTAACTTCATTTGGCGAGTGTTAATTAACCATTCAAAGTAGCAGGTGACCCGCCAGTCCCTATTGCTTGCATGAACATATTCGTTATTCTCCCTTGGTAATAAAAAGTAAAAACACAGATAGACCAAAATAAATATCCTTACCAAAAACAAATTTATCTTGTTAGTGAAATAAAACAAATAAAAAACTCCAAAAACCCATTCGGGAAACAAATATAAATACTTTTTGTCTTGCATGAAAACATGAACTTATTTTGTAGTAAAAATACATACTGATTTTATTAAGACACACGTACCTTAATTATACTGAAAACTGTGAGTTTTAATTTAAAAATATTTTTAACTTATAGTAAGCTTAATTATAATCTGTAATAAGTAAAGGGTTATCTATTTTTATATCATAACTAGGAAAAGATGTTCAAATACTATTCATAATCCTTAATGTGTATAAGAATAAATAAGAGATAATTTTGGAAGGATACATTAGTGATATTTTTTTTAATCAAATCCATATATAGAATAGCCATAAATTTTAGTTACAATAACCATAATAATACACTAAAGTGGACATATTTGTGATATGGACGTTAAATATGCTCAATAATATTCTCAACCACATCAACCCATAGAAGTTTCGAAACCTGGAAGTAGTAGTATAAAAGGACATCCGGACCATAATAAAAAACACACAAACATAAACCACAAACAATCTGAAAATGGAAAACGTCGTGGTAATGTACCCATCACTCGGAATCGGTCACTTGATATCGATGGTCGAGCTTGGAGAACTCATCATATCCCAAGACCCGACACTCACCATAACAATCCTGCTTACTCCACAACATTACGAAACCAAATCTACCGCAAACTATATTAAAAACGTCACGTCCGCGACACCTACAATCACATTCCACCACCTCCCGACACTCCCTAACCCACCCGACTACTCCACACCTTTTTTCGACCTTGTTTTCGAACTCATTAAATCCTATAACCCTACTGTCCATGACACCCTTCTATCCATCTCAAAAAATTCTAATATCAAAGGTGTCATTCTTGATTTTCTGTCGAATGATGCTTTTGAAGTGTGTAAGAGTCTCGACCTGCCGACGTACTATTTGTTTACGGGGAGCGCGTTTGGTGTTGGAATGATGTTGCATTTGAGGACGATACATAACACGACTTCGGAAAGCTTTAAGGATATGAGAAGTTACATTGAAGCTCCAGGGACACCCCCGATTTATTGTTTGGATATGCCGGTCACATTGCTCGATAGGAATTTTAATTCTTATAAAAATGTAATGAAGATATCAACCAACATGACTAAAGCCAAAGGCAAGTTTACATTAACCATTTCTTTATTATCTCCAAAACTTATTTATGTATTCAGTAGAAGAACCACAAGATAAAGCTATACATTTTATCCTATTTGCTAGTTTGGGAATATTAATATGCTTTGGTGACTTAAATAGTGTCACTGGGTGAAAGTACAAAAGTCAAAAGGTGTCGCTTGGAAAATATATGTCCGCGTATCATAGAAAAAACCTGTGCCACGTTAGCAGTTTTTTTATAACAATAAAAAAACTTATTATTATTATTATTATTTTTTTGAACGAATAAAAAAAGTCTTACCATCACATGGAATCATATAAGATACAGTCAAAAATATTTCACTTTTTAAAAAACACACTAGAAATTTATTCATGTGAGTGCAGTAAGGATTTTAAATAGGGTGGGTTATAATGACCCTCCCAATTTGGTTATAATGACCCCCCTAATTTTTTTTATTTTTTTTTTATTTTTTTTATTTTTATAATTTTGTTTATATCAAAAAGCTATAAACATGAAAGTACGGAACAGAAAATATAAAGTTTAATATGTCAAACGCTTAAAACTGTCAAAAATACGGAACAAAAACTGTGCTGTGCAGAAAAAAATAGGGGACAAGTGGGGAGACAAGGGGTCTGCCACTCTTGTCCCCCGTCCATATAACATATCCCTTTTAAATAGACAGTATGGGGTCATCCGCCGTTCAAAAAAAAATAGACAGTATGGGGTCAGTGGGCATTTTGGTCCGACTTCTTATTGTGGGCCTGGTTGATTAACAAGGTTATAAATAGTGCGAGGCGTGGTATGACAGCATTACCAAGTCTCACGTTTTAGCCACGCTTTAGCGGCTAAAGTGAAGCTTTTGCATTTATAAAGCGTGACATAAGGCGGTACAAAATATTTATATATTTATATTATATTTCATATATATCGAGTTTACAAAAAAGACGTGGCATAAGGCGGTATAAGGCATGATGTGACGGTATAATCAAGTCTCACGCATTTGCGAGACTTTTGTGCGCCTTTTAGAACCATAATTTTTAGTTTAGTGGTTTGATTAGTGATGTACCTTTAGTCTCATGATCCAAAGTTTGGATCATGCATTTTGTCATCTTGCCTTTATAGTTTTTGTTTAAGGCCTCAATAGCTATGAATGCGAGCATTATAATTTTGTACTAGTAAAATGAGAATATTTTTGAAATATGTTTGCATTATAATTTTTGAAATATGCTTCTAATATGTGTATTAAAGTTTACACTAAATTTAGCACTAAATATTGTTTATATAATATATGGCAATAATATTAATATATTAATAGATGATAAGAATATAAATAAAAAACTAAATTAAAGTATAAAGTTGAAAGTAAAACTTTTGCACATTTGGTGCAATAAATAGTACAACACTATATTTAGTGCAGTTTAGTAGTTAGTATTCATCGCATTAAAATGGCGCAAAGATATAATGCTAACATTTTAGTGAATTTCATGTATTTTTTGCACTTTAGTGCAAAAAATACGTATAGTACATACATTCGAGATGCTTTTAAGGAGTGTTTAATTTTTGCTTATTTTGCTCCATGGGTTTATACCCCGTTAAAATAGGATCTATACCCCATTGACTTTCACTAATCTACCTAATGATTGTATTCTTTTTCATTCCCAAAACACAAATAATTATAACATCTCATTTATTACAATTTAAACCTAAAACCATCTTTTTTGTTATTTCACCGTATTTTGCATTAATTGCGATTAATGTTCCGTTATTTGCTTCCTATTTTTATTTTTATATTTTTATACATAGACAATTTTAGGGTAAAACTCATATATTAACAACGTACTTTCGAAATTTTGTCGACTTGAAACGTTTTATTTTTAACACGAAAACCCACGTACTTCTAATTTTTGTCCCGACTTGAAACACTGTATA
This sequence comes from Artemisia tridentata subsp. tridentata, assembly GCA_021014915.2. NCBI lineage: Eukaryota > Viridiplantae > Streptophyta > Magnoliopsida > Asterales > Asteraceae > Artemisia > Artemisia tridentata. The sequence goes on along the minus strand of CP139504.1, from coordinate 327,783,915 downwards.
TACTTTTAGTATATAATGTGGCAACGTTAGTCCATTTAAGCTACGAATGTTTGCAACGTTATTCCTTTATACAAACGGTCGTTTTTAATTAACTAAAAATTTGATTTTCTTTAAAAAAAAAAAAAAAAAAAAAAAAAAAAAAAAAAAAAAACTTTTTTAATTACTTTTAAAATTTATACAAGTTTTTATACACATATTTTAATACAAGTTTCATAGGCATTTTTATACAAGTTTTTATACACACATTTTAATATACTTTTTTATACACTTTTTTATACAAGTTTTTATACACACATTTTAATATACGTTTTTATACACGTTTTTAAAACGTGTATAAAACTATATATAAAAACGTGTATAAAGACGTATAAAAATGTATATAAAAACGTATATAAATGTACATAAAAACATCTATAAATCTATATATAAACACGTGTATAAAATAGTGTTAAGGTTTGTGTCATTTGTTAATTTTTAATATAAAGTCGTTGCATGTTGTAATGTTCTATGGTTTGGTGGGTCTGATTTCGATATTGTTGTTGCATGTAACGGTTTTGCATTTTTTTCGTACGATTTATGTTAATTTTTGATTGTTAACATATCAAGCGAGTATGCCGTATTTTTCACACAATTCATCATATCTTCACGAGACCCAAAAACCTACAGTTAAATTTATTTTTGTTAATGGTGAGGTGACAGATATTAATTTTACTAAAAATATATAAACATTTATTATTTATGGTTTATTGAAAAAGCACTAATCAATTTCCAGCATTTAATAACCTAGTTGAAAAAACATTGGTATTTGCACATTATAGGCTCACAAAATTTAAGATGATAAAAATATGTCAAAAGTTGGTCAAATGGGGTATAAACCATAGGACCCTAATTTTTCCTTATTTTCCTCTTAAGTGATATAAATATGGGCTCAAAATACTTATTCCCTCTTAATTGGAAGACTAGAAATGAGTTCATTAAACACATCAAGTTATTGTCTTATAAATGAAAATTTAATAGATATAAGAAATAATTTTATAATTGGGTGGAGTAGTTTCTTTTTAAAAAGAATTACCAATCTCTACTTTTACAAACCCAATTAATCAAAAATGACACAATTTTCAGCCATTATCATTCTCTACTTAGCGTGCAAATGATTTTGCACTCCACCTTTTTTTGCATGCCATGTGCTATGTGTTCCATTTTTATTGGTTGACTGAATAATAATAATAATAATAATAATAATAATAATAATAATAATAATAATAATAAAAGTGGGAGCCCAGTTAGTATCTCAGCTCCCCTCTAATTTCTTGTAAATCCTATGAGTTTCTAATAAAGTGATATTTATAAATAAATAAATAAAATAATAATAATAATAATAATTAATAATAATAATAATAATAATAATTGGGGCGTGTCGTTATTCATATCTTTAATAGGATTAGCTTTGCCATAGTTATAGGGGTGGGGGCTCAGATAATTTCGCGGCTCCCCACTAATTTGTTATAAATCCTATAAAGTAATGTTAATAATAATAATAATAATAATAATAATAATAATAATAATAATAATAATAAATCACTAAGCGTGCATTTGGTTTGATCTCCCACTTGAATTTGCAAGTTCAACTAAAAATAATAATAACATTGTATTACATTGTATTTATTTTTTGTATATATTCTACCGAATGTTGAATGGTTTGAATGGCATTAAAGAATGCAAATCTACCTCATTACCTCATCAATAACTTTCATCAACCTTACCAATAACTTTCAATACTCATTTACATCGACTCTTGTTCTCATCTTCTTTTAGATCTAAAGTGGGATTTTTGATTAAAAAGTTAACTAGGCGTGCAAATAACATGGAGATGGAGAGCAAATTGTTTTTCACGTAGAGATGACGTGGCACACACTAGGCGTGCAAATAACATGAAGAGCAAGTGTTTTGCACATATAGATGACGTGCCACATTATTAGCCCTCACTTTTAAATAATCTAAGCATGCAAATTAGATAGAGAACATATGACGTGCCACATTATTAGCCATAACTTTTAAATAATCTAGGAGTGCAAATTAGTTTGGCGATCAAATATATTTGAACGCAATGCTACGTGTCTATTTATAATTCAATCCTAGTTTGATTCAATTACACGTGTGTTAATCTTAAGGTGAAAGCGCAAATCATCATGGCGTGCAAAAATATTTGCACATACAGTAGGTTTTCATAACACTAGTTTCAATGGTTTATTTTCGTAACACGGTTTTCTATATGTCTATCTTCGTAATACGTGTGTTTATGACTTGTTTCTTGCTAGTTTTCTTAGGGCAATTGCTCACCACTTTTTCTTATTCTATGTAGTGTACCTTTTTTTTTTTTTTTTTTTGGTGTATAATGTATTTGAATTTCATTTTTATAAACATCATATTCTAGTTGTGTGTGTTATTTGACCATTTACTTCAACCATTTACACATTTTCATTAACTGTAGTATGGGTAAAATGATAAAAAATAATAGACACAACTGCAACATGATACATCAAAAAGACAAAATTCAAAAGTATGATACACCAATTAATATAGTCTTCTTATATAAATGCCGCTAAAAGAATTGTAATTCCATTTTTTTTTTCTTTTTTTTGTTACTCTTATTTATATAAATAATTGCCTTAAGAAAAGCTAATGACACTTGATATGTACATAAATTTGTGTTAACTAAATAAAATAGAACTAAACTTCTCTGATTTCTTTGTATTATCAGGTCTCATCGTAAACTCGTTCGCAGCTCTTGAGCCGCGTTTCATGAAGGCCCTATCCAATGGTGAGCACGTCCCGGATGGCCCAACTCCGCAACTTTACTTCGTTGGGCCTTTGATTAGAGGTGATTCAAGTGACAACAGCAATGATAAATGTCTAAATTGGTTGAATTCGCAACCTAAAAAAAGTGTTGTGGTTTTGATATTTGGTAGTATTGGTAAGTTCAAAAGGGATCAGCTGATGGAAATAGCAAAAGGGTTGGAAAAAAGTGGGCAAATATTTCTATGGGTTGTACGAAATCCGCCACCCGAGAATGAGAAAGAACATGCGTTTTCTCTCAAAGAACCGGAGCTCGACGACTTACTTCCGGACGGGTTTTTGGGTCGTACCAAAGAGAAAGGTCTAGTAGTTAAAAATTGGGCACCACAAGGGGAAATATTACGACATAAGTCCGTGGGTGGGTTTGTGTGTCATTGTGGATGGAACTCGGTGCTTGAGGCTATGCATGCAGGCGTGCCACTGATCGCGTGGCCGTTGTATGCCGAGCAAAAGATGAATAGGGTACATTTGGTTAAGGGGATTAAGGTCGCCCTGTGGTTGAAGATGTCCGAAGATGGGTTTGTGACTGCGGATGAGTTGGCTGAGAGGTTGAAAGAGTTGATGGTGGAAGAGAGTGGGAAGAAGTTGCGAGAACATGTTGAGGAGATGAGCGCGAGTGCTAAGGCCGCAGTGGTCGATGGTGGTTCTTCACAGGTTGCGTTGGCCGAGTTAGTTGGCTCGCTGAACTCTGTTCAAGTTTAGACACAGTACCTTATGGTTAAAGCATGCAGCTAGCACGACTACATGTTGCATGCGTATACCATCCAAGTGGGGTTCATTATAAATTCTAGTTCTAAACATTAGTTAATACTGTTGTTTTCCTTTGTAAGCAATGTAACATTTATTCCAGTGGATTAAAAAAACAAAATTTATTTATCATCGGCGAGTAACAACTAACCTAATCATCTAACAGTTGCACTAATAAATTAGTATTGAAATGAGATATGGGGGTTTGAGATAAGTATGATGCACCCAAAATGCACCTTGTGATCGCGGGTGCAAGACTCTAGTCGTGCATGCGGGCTTACTTTGCACTTCACGGTCTTTTGGTCGCTTGTGAAGTAGGAACTACAACCTTGTCACAAACATTAATGGCACCATGCCATAGACCATATTGAGTAGATCGGTTTAGAGTTACAAAACCCTTCTGGAATTTAAACGTCCATTTTCTTTTTCATTTTAGTTTGAATGGATTGCAATTTCGATAACTTTGACTGGCCCAATTTCGATAAGTACAATTGCGATAACAACAATTTCGATAGACACTTGGCAATTTCGATAAACCCTTGGAATTGCGATAAACCTTTGGCAATTTCGATAAACCCTTGGAATTTCGATAAACCCTTGGCAATTTCGATAACCACAATTTCGATAGCTATTTCGATAGTAATTTCGATAGCAATTTCGATAAACCCATGGGCAATTGCGATAATATCTATCTAATTTGTACAAATTAGAAGATTTTTCCTTAGTCGAAGTATTCACAAACTTATACAAGCAAGGGAATACACAGTAATCGTTGGATCGTGAAGTAAACTTGTCCTTGATGAATTTCGATAACCAAATGCGATAAACCCTTAAGCTTCAATTGAGATAGACCCTTAAACTTCAATTTTGATAAACGGACAAAATTTTGAAGCTCATTTTTTTGACAAAAAACTTACTTCTAAACAGTTTCTTTCGACCAAAAACCATCAAAACTACTTAAATAACAATAAAGTTGAGACCTTTAACGGTTATAACCAAATTTGAAGAAATTCGATAAGGAGCCACAACTTTTTAAATCGATAAGAAACAAGTTTTGGCGTTTTTTATGCGAATTTTTGCCAAAACTCACTAATAAGTAGTAGAACAATAAGAAATACATCAACTTTAACCTAGAAAACGTAAAAAATCGAAACTTTAAAGGAAAAAACTCACGTTTTTATAAGAAAAACGCAACCTTTTCAAAGCTTCAACTCAAAAAACCAAACACAAGTACTCCTAAATCATTGTTAGGCGATTGATACCACTTGTATATATTAAGCTTATGGTATATATTAAGCTTATGGTATGGTTACAACAAGATATGTATGTAAACTTAGAGAGAGAAAGTAGAGAAAGAAAGAGATAAATCTTATTAAGAAACACACACATTACACTTTGAAGCCCACCTTACAAATGAAGAGTAAGGTGCCTTTTATAGTTACATATCTAGCTCTGATACCACTTGTAAGACCTTATATTTATCAACCTTATCAATATATATATTAAGCTTATGGTACGGTGACAACAAGATATGTATGTAAACTTAGAGAGAGAAAGTAGAGAAAGAAAGAGAGAAATCTTATTAAGAGAACACACACATTACACCTTGAAGCACACCTTACAAATGAAGAGTAAGGTGCCTTTTATAGTTCCATACATAAGATACATGGGCTTGGCCGTGGGCTTTCTCATGGGCTTGTATTAGGTGGATTTAGATTACATTTATATTAAGGCTTACACATTACTAACTTAAACTAGCATATTCTAAAGTCTACGAGCCCATTTAACTTAAACAATTATAACGTTTACGACACATTACAAAGTTCCTATTAAGTGAATGACCATCACTTCTACTTTAATGCTAACAATATTGATTAATGTTTTGTCATCAATAAATAGTTACTTGGTAGTACAAAAGAATTCAAAAGTATTTATAAAATCAATTATATTTAAGGAGAGTTTATGAAAAGTTTTATATAGAGGTTGCAATTTGTACCCAAAATGAAAAAATGTGCTAATTTTGGCTACTTTGTAAAAGATTTTGGCAAATTTAGCCCTCTTATTTTTTTTGTAATAGGCACATTTAGCCAATTGAAAAGTTAAATGGGCACAACGGTCACATATTTTTTCTCAATTACAGAACATTATAATCGTTTTTGAAGAAAAACTTATATATATATTTATATTTAATTTTTTAAATATAAATGGGGTATTACGTTTAATAAATTTATTTCGTCATTTTCAGCATTCTATAAAGCGATTTGTATAACATGTGTCCGTTTAGCTCGTGCCTGTTTAAGCCCGTGCCCGCCCGTTTTGCCACCTCTTGTTTTATACGTTAAAGAGATTTTTATTTTAAATGTGTATAAATGATCCGGTTTTAGTTTTAATAAATAGTAGATTTATTTTTTTCCCCCACAAACTACAATATAAGCCTATAAGGCTAGTCACAGTCGATGACCAAAGTGACCTGGGTCACCGACTGCCACGTCAGCTTTCTCTCTCCGGCGACCAGACATGACTAAAGTGCCATAGCCGATTACCGACTTTTTTTTTTTTTTTTTAATCAAACATTAAAAAAAAACTTAAAATTCATTAAAAATAAAAACATTACATATATTATTCAATTAAACATTAAAAACATTAAGTAAATTATTCAAATAACAATAAAAACATTACAAAAATTCTTCATCGTCGTCCTCATTGTCACCATCACTACCGTCTTCGTCTTCATTCCCTTGATTGACATGATTTCCACGATTTCTTCAAATGTGTTCGATCAAATCAGATTTTAAGTTTAGATGAGTTGATGAGCCATAAGCTCCTGGGTAACTACTAACGATTCTTTATGCGTTCTTAAGGGATCGTGATCACGATGGCCCTCATCTTCGAACCATGTAGGACATATCGCCCGCTGCCATAGCTGTTAAGATCTCGATCTAGCTCTTAAGATCTTCCGATCTTACGACCCCGTTAAGAAAAAAACGAGTCGATCCTTCGTAGGATCTTAAAAAGCATAGGATCTTAAGTGTGATCTCGATCTTACCATAGGATCGTAAGATCTCGATCCGATTCGATCCTACTTCCCTTAATTTAACTAACTAATAAATTATAAATGAATGAATTTTGTTAAATTAAAACAATATAGCAAGCGTTGATTACTGTAAATATTTAATAAGAGGAAGATATATAGATTTTTTGATTAAAAGATTCAGCGTCCTTAATTACCGATTAGATATTTTTGTATTTTAGAGCATTACACGTCGCATTCTTATATTACTATAACTTTCTGAACTCTTTTTTCTTCTCTAATTTGTTATACAATTATATTTGAATATGAATTACTAGAAAAATAAGATTTTTAGACATTTAAGTTGGATCTTCCGATCTCGATCCGATCTTACGATTCCGATCTTGGAAAGAAAAAAACGATCCTTCGTAGGATCTCGATCTTAACAGCCTTGCCCGCTGCTTGTGTTGAATGATCATATTATGTAATATGATACATATATACATAATATCTTGGAGATCATTTTTATACAGCCCTCGAGCCAAAACTTTAAGCATTTTCCACTTCTTCTTCAACACACCAAAAGCCCGTTCCACATATTTCCTTGCAGCTTCGTGCTTCCTCTTGTACAATATTCTTTTTTATCACCCGTGTGAGGATTTGAAATGGACTTAATAAGAACGGACCATTGTGGATATATCCCGTCAGTAAGATAATATCCCCGTTTATATTGTACATCGTTAGCCTCGAATTCAAGGTCTGGTGCTCTCCAAGATTTGATATCATTGAAAACAGGGGAACGACGTAAAACGTTTACATCGTTATTCATACTGGAGACACCAAAGAACGCATGCCAAATCCATGAATAAGGAGAATAATTGGTTACCTCTCGAACAATTTGTGTGAAAAGTTCTCGGCTCATTCGGAATCGCCGAGTGAATGTTCTTTCGTCGAACTGCGGGTTTTCGGAGAAATATGCCGCCACTAAACGATTATGAGCACCCTCATGATCCCGACGTATGTACCTTCGTGGAACTTTTGGCTGTGATGCTTGGTAAGCGTTCCAAGCAAACTCCGCAAACTCCATAAACTTACTCATAACTTCATAATCGTCGGAAGACGAAGAACCGAATAATAGCTCGTAAGACATAATTAATAGAATGTGTTTGAAGGTATTGATAGAAATGTTGTTTGAATATGAATGAGAAGTTGTTTGAATTGTGTGTTTAGAAATGTGTTTGAGGTTGGTATTTATAAGGTTGAAAAAGTTTTTTTTGTTTTTTTTTTTGGTTTTTTTTTTAATGCAACGGATATAAGTTTAAAAGTTGGTCGAATTTTAGACCGACTTTGGTTTTCCTTTCTACTCGACCGAGGTTCGACCGATCTTCCACATTCGACTTGACCGATGTGAATATCGGTCACTTGCTATGACCGACCGACTTTTTTCGTTCGAGTGTGGCCAGCCTAAGGTATAAAATCTTGTTTGATTATTTATTTATTATTATTATTATTATTATTATTATTATTATTATTATTATTATTATTATTATTATTATTATTGTCTTTTTTTATGTTTATTCGAACTTGTTTAGATTGCAGCATGATTTATTTAAATGTTACTCACAACATTTCATAATATATGCTGTTAAAATATACACAATCTGACATAAAGGCAAGTCGACTATATACGATATAAAATTTTAAAGTCGAACACATAAAATGAAGTTTTTGTTGAGGTCGGACACATTATAATGCAATTTGCTTAGTATTTTATGTATAAACTATAAACTCTAATTCCTAGCTTGATGCCTCAATATGGTTTTAATCAATAATTTTCGTTGTTGTTTACCGTAACTTGACTTTAATGTTGCCAGATTTGAGTTTCGTGGATTCAAGTGTTCATTCGTCAAATATAGAGTCAGGGTTAATTGTGGACCTAAAACAAAGAAACAAATGGACGAATCAAGACCGTCAATCTTACCAAATTAATTAACTTCAATTGGTGAGTGTTAATTAACCATTCAAAGTAGCAGGTGACCCGCCAGTCCCTATTGCTTGCATGAACATATTCGTTATTCTCTTTGGTAATAAAAAGTAAAAACACAGATAGACCAAAATAAATATCCTTACCAAAAACAAATTTATCTTGTTAGTGAAATAAAACAAATAAAAAACTCCAAAAACCCATTCGGGAAACAAATATAAATACTTTTTGTCTTGCATGAAAACTTGAACTTATTTTGTAGTAAAAATACATACTGATTTTATTAAGACACACGTACCTTAATTATACTGAAAACTGTGAGTTTTAAGTAAGCTTAATTATAATCTGTAATACGTAAAGGGTTATCTATTTTTATATCATAACTAGAAAAAGATGTTCGAATACTATTTTCATAATCCTTAATGTGTATAAGAATAAATAAGAGATAATTTTGGAAGGATACATTAGTGGTATTTTTTTTAATCAAATCCATATATAGAATAGCCATAAATTTTAGTTACAATAACCATAATAATACACTAAAGTGGACATATTTGTGATATGGACGTTAAATATGCTCAATAATATTCTCAACCACATCAACCCATAGAAGTTTCGAAACCTGGAAGTAGTAGTATAAAAGGACATCCGGACCATAATAAAAAACACACAAACATAAACCACAAACAATCTGAAAATGGAAAACGTCGTGGTAATGTACCCATCACTCGGAATCGGTCACTTGATATCGATGGTCGAGCTTGGAGAACTCATCATATCCCAAGACCCGACACTCACCATAACAATCCTGCTTACTCCACAACATTACGAAACCAAATCTACCGCAAACTATATTAAAAACGTCACGTCCGCGACACCTACAATCACATTCCACCACCTCCCGACACTCCCTAACCCACCCGACTACTCCACACCTTTTTTCGACCTTGTTTTCGAACTCATTAAATCCTATAACCCTACTGTCCATGACACCCTTCTATCCATCTCAAAAAATTCTAATATCAAAGGTGTCATTCTTGATTTTCTGTCGAATGATGCTTTTGAAGTGTGTAAGAGTCTCGACCTGCCGACGTACTATTTGTTTACGGGGAGCGCGTTTGGTGTTGGAATGATGTTGCATTTGAGGACGATACATAACACGACTTCGGAAAGCTTTAAGGATATGAGAAGTTACATTGAAGCTCCAGGGACACCCCCGATTTATTGTTTGGATATGCCGGTCACATTGCTCGATAGGAATTTTAATTCTTATAAAAATGTAATGAAGATATCAACCAACATGACTAAAGCCAAAGGCAAGTTTACATTAACCATTTCTTTATTATCTCCAAAACTTATTTATGTATTCAGTAGAAGAACCACAAGATAAAGCTATACATTTTATCCTGTTTGCTAGTTTGGGAATATTAGACTGAAGGGAGTGGGGCTACCTAACTAAGGGGCGACTCGCGACACGTGGCGCTGAGTCAGCATGTTGGGTAGCCTCAAAAAATAAAGGGAGTGGTGTAGCAGGCAGAAAACCAGGCGATCCAGGGCCAAATAATATCAGGCGAACCATATTCTCAGAAGTAGCAACAGAAAACCGGCGATCCATATCTATCCCCGAGGAGCAAGTCGCCGGTGGGGGGGGGCGGTGTTGGAGGCGAACTGCCGGCGTTCCAAGGGCTTATCGCCTCTTGGTTCGCTGCACTCCCTTCAGCCTTAATATGCTTTGGTGACTTAAATAGTGTCACTGGGTGAAAGTACAAAACGTGTCGCTTGGAAAATATATGTCAGCGTATCATAGAAAAAACCTGTGCCACGTTAGCAGTTTTTTTTTAGCAATAAAAAAAACTTATTATTGTTATGTATCTATATTAAAACCAAACTCTGTCAAATGCAATAAAATATAATTTTCTTGCTAGTTTTCTTAGGGCAATTGCTCACCACTTTTTTTAATAATATGGAGTGTACTTTCTTTTTTTTTTTTTTTTGGTGTATAATGTTTTTGAATTTCATTTTTTTCAAAATCATATTCTAGTTGTGTGTGTTATTTGACCATTTACTTCTACCATTTACACATTTTCATTAACTGTAGTAGAGGTAAAATGATAAAAAATAATATACACAACTGCAACATGATACATCAAAAAGACAAAATTCAAAAGTATGATACACCAATTAATATAGTCTTCTTATATAAATGCCGCTTAAAGAATTGTAATTCCATTTTTTTTTTCTTTTTTTTTTGTTACTCTTATTTTATACTAATAATTGCCTTAAGAAAAGCTAAGGACACTTGATATGTACATAAATTTGTGTTAACTAAATAAAATAGAACTAAACTTCTCTGATTTCTTTGTAATATCAGGTCTCATCGTAAACTTGTTCGCAGCTCTTGAGCCGCGTTTCATGAAGGCCCTGTCCAATGGTGAGCACGTCCCGGATGGCCCAACTCCGCAACTTTACTTCGTTGGGCCTTTGATTAGAGGTGATTCAAGTGACAACAGCAATGATAAATGTCTAAATTGGTTGAATTCGCAACCTAAAAAAAGTGTTGTGGTTTTGATATTTGGTAGTATTGGTAAGTTCAAAAGGGATCAGCTGATGGAAATAGCAAAAGGGTTGGAAAAAAGTGGGCAAAGATTTCTATGGGTTGTACGAAATCCGCCACCCGAGAATGAGAAAGAACATGCGTTTTCTCTCAAAGAACCGGAGCTCGACGACTTACTTCCGGACGGGTTTTTGGGTCGTACCAAAGAGAAAGGTCTAGTAGTTAAAAATTGGGCACCACAAGGGGAAATATTACGACATAAGTCCGTGGGTGGGTTTGTGTGTCATTGTGGATGGAACTCGGTGCTTGAGGCTATGCATGCAGGCGTGCCACTGATCGCGTGGCCGTTGTATGCCGAGCAAAAGATGAATAGGGTACATTTGGTTAAGGGGATTAAGGTCGCCCTGTGGTTGAAGATGTCCGAAGATGGGTTTGTGACTGCGGATGAGTTGGCTGAGAGGTTGAAAGAGTTGATGGTGGAAGAGAGTGGGAAGAAGTTGCGAGAACATGTTGAGGAGATGAGCGCGAGTGCTAAGGCCGCAGTGGTCGATGGTGGTTCTTCACAGGTTGCGTTGGCCGAGTTAGTTGGCTCGCTGAACTCTGTTCAAGTTTAGACACAGTACCTTATGGTTAAAGCATGCAGCTAGCACGACTACATGTTGCATGCGTATACCATCCAAGTGGGGTTCATTATAAATTCTAGTTCTAAACATTAGTTAATACTATTGTTTTCCTTTGTAAGCAATGTAACATTTGTTCCAGTGGATTAAAAAAAAATTTATTTATCATCGGCAAGTAATAACTAACCTAGTCATCTAACAGTTGCACTAATAAATTAGTATCGAAATGAGATATGGGGGTTTGAGATAAGTCTGATGTACCCAAAATGCACCTTGTGATCGCGGGTGCAAGACTCTAGTCGTGCATGCGGGCTTACTTTGCACTTCACGGTCTTTTGCTCGCTTGTGAAGTAGGAACTACAACCTTGTCACAAACCTTAACGGCACCATGCCATAGACCATATTGAGTAGATCGGTTTAGAGTTACAAAACCCTTCTGGAATTTCAACGTCCATTTTCTTTTTCATTTTGGTTTGACGCCTTAGTAATGGAAATTTACATATCAATTAGCTATTACTTTTTCAACTTTAAAATTTAATATGATTGCAATACTTGTGGAATGTAGAACCGGGTTTACTAGTACGTGGTTGGTTCGAGCTTGAAAATTTCAATAAACAAGTCATAGAAAACTAGTTTGTTTATTTTACTATGTGCATGAAACAATTCAAAGTGGCCCAAGAAGTGGCTGAAGTCCGTGCATTTAGTGGATTAGCCATCTATTTGGATATAATCCCAGCTGATATTTCAGGATTAAATTGACTTTGGGCCTTTAACTATGGACTACAGAGGGAGGCATGCATGAGCCTTATCTACATTGTTTAGATTCTAGATATAAAAAGCAAAACCCTTTTATTCATGCAACTCATTTGTTTTATATTTTTTAACTTCAAAGGTATCATATAATGTTTGATTAGTAATATCTCAAGTGATGTAATGTTTAGTTAATTATGATGCGTAACACAGCCTCAAATAGTGATTTATGCTGCAGCATAAGATCAAATATTTGTTCAAAATTACATAATATAACGCATGTGTTATGAAGTCTTCTGTATTATGTAAAGATAAAGATATAAGTAGGGACGAGTTATGGAGATTATAAAGTTTACAAGAGTAGTAAGTTGACAAAACTAGTGATTTATGAGAAAACTAATTATATCACACCGTTGTGGATATCATAGAGTCCACAACGTTACATACTTACATATGCTCTAATGTATCAAGTATTAATGGAATATTGATCAGCGTTTATGAAAACTTGACCAGCCAACATTGAAGATATCTCAGACGAGTCTGCAAGTAATAAGATAGCTTATTTACGTTACTTGAATGAATTTGTTGAGAGTTTACTTCAAGTGAAGCAAGCATGGTTTATGGTGACATGGGGTTTTCAATATTCGTTTATATAACAAGCCTAATCGAAAAAGAAGTGATATTAATAGCAGTTTTTAGGGTTTGGTTTCACATCGAACTAAATTGTAGAATTTGCTTTTAGGGTATGTTTGGCGAAAGTAACTGTTGCTGGAACTGGAGATGGTGCTGAAATTGGTGCTGGAGATGGAGATTATAAAAAGAGATTATTTTTATAAGCTACATGAAGTAACATTTGATTTTAAAAGATTATGAAAGATTATTTTTTTTATAATCTCTTATAAGTTCTGTCTGCTAAACGAATATTATTTTTTAAGTAGCTTATTTTTTGAAAAAATAAGCATACTTTCTCCATAATTTTATGTGCCAAACATACCCTAAATACATATCTGTTGGAAATCAACAATCGATAATCAAAGACGAATTAAAGAGAAGAAACAAGAATGAACAAATTTGCAGAAGCTTTTCTCGATTGAAAAATAAAATTCGCAGGTACAAAGTTCTCATCTTATGATTCCTTATTTATAAGGAAAAAACAACCGACTTATAATAATTGTTTCCTAATACTAAGATACAAAAAATAACAAACGACCCTTAGGAGTTAGGAGTTCTAATCACATTAATAAAAATCCCCACCATTATTGAAACTCCTAAGGAATACCATATGTTCCAAATTAAATTCAAAAATTCCAAACGCTAGAGATACTAGCGTAATTCAAACAAATGATCGATTCCAAATGCTAGAGATACTAACCTAATCAAAAACAAATCAATCCAAAATAAACGCCGATGACTTCAAAGCCGAATAACCAAACATTAACTGAAAATTTTTAAACAGTCAACCATTCAAAGCAACTCACATTCTGAACCCGAGTAGCACGAGTCGTCTTTAGCAGTAGTCGCTACCAAACCTTTTTCCTTTAGTTTAGGATAATCAATCTTCCAATGACCAGTCTCTTGCAATAGTTACAAATATCTCGAGGATTGGGACCTCAAGAACTTGATGATGCTCCACCTTTATCATTACCTTTTTCAAATTGGTATCGACCCCTATCACGACTTGTGGTTGATAAACCCATGGATTGGGACTCATAACCACTTTCTGACGCTTGTTGACGAAGCTCTCTTGAATGCAAACTAGATCTAACATCTTCCAAAGTGATAGTGTCTTTACCAACAACAAATGAGATAATAAAACTTTCAAACGAAAGAGGTAAGGACACAAGAAGAACAAGAGTTGCATCTTCATCTTCAATCTTCACTTCAACATTCTTCAAATCCATCAAGATTGAGTTCTCTTTCAAAGATGAACCCTCTTTCATTCGCAGCGATAACAAACGTTTCACCAACAACTTATTCGTCAACGACTTTGTCATATAAATAGTTTCTAACTTTTCCCAAACTCCTTTTTTCGTTTCCTTGTCGCCAACCTCATAAAGAACTTCATCTAATAAACATAGCAAAATAGTTGAGTGTGCCTTTTCTTCTTGCAACTTATATTTAGCGTGAGTTATATCGTCCGGTTTTGTACCCGTAATGGGTTCCCAAATGCCATGTTGTTTCAATAAGGCTCGAATCTTGATACGCCACAAGATAAAGTTACTTTTTCCCCAAAAATTCTCAATATTAGTGATCTGAGAAGAAGACATGGTTTTCAAAAGAATACCAAACTGTATACTCAATTCAAGCAAATGCTAAAAAGAACCAACTAACTAAAAAGCCCAAAAATTAACACAATAGCCCAAATTCCAAAACAAAGCCCAAAACAATAAAGATCAATCGACCAAAAAAATCTATCAAAAAAGATCAACACCTTACCCAAAACAATAACCGGTGAAGAACTAAGGTTCCTGAGATAACAGGAATCCAAATTCGAAACACATAAATATTCCAAAATCAATAGGTGCAAATTCAAATCACTTATGGATGCTTCAAACCCATATTCAAAACAAACCTTCAAACCAAACTCCCAAATCTGAAACCCTAAATTTGAACAAATTCAGATGAAACCCTAAATCAAAAAAGGATTCAAGCTTCTTCAACTGCCCACAATGATCGACAAGCTTGATACCAATTGTTGGAAATCAAGAATCGATAATCAAAGACGAATTAAAGGGAAGAAACAAGTTTAGACAAATTTGCGGAAGCTTTTCTCAATTGCAAAATAAAAATTCGAATGTACAAAGTTCTCATATTATGATTCCCTATTTATAAGCAAAAAACAACCGATTTATGATAATAGTTTCCTAATACTAAGATACGAAAAATACCAAACGACCCTTAGGAGTTCTAATCACATTAATAACAATATCTTATTTAAGACAGTTAACGAAACGTTCAGTCTTGAGACTTTTTCCTATGTCGTGAATAAACCAAGTAAGGTTGTTAAGTCATGATATTTAAAGTTGTTTTTTGTAACAGAAAACCAAGAATCAATAAAGCGATTGATGATATACTTTTCCAATTACTTGATCTTTATACAATCTAATGAATCATCTGATACGATGTAACTTTGAATATTTCTTTGACATTCGTGAGTATAATTTGTGTATTCTTGTATAATATTATATAAGCAATGGTTAACGTTAATTTGGTTTAGTGTGGTTTCTACACCATGTTGGAGTTACCACAACGTTGTGGTGTGGGGAGAACCACGTCGGGTCATCCATGGGTGGCAATTTGTAACTCATATCCGGTTCAACAGAAATAATTTATATCCATACCAATTAACGACTTAGAGCATTCGGTATAATAACTCTAGGTTAAACTTTAACACACTGCCACGTAAGTGCCAGATCAGCTTTAACCTTTTCACCTTTAACTAAAAAAAAACACCCACTATCATAACTCACCTTAACTCAACTTTAAATCAAATATTTTCAAACTCAAACTCTAAACTTAAACTAATACTTCATTTAATAACTAACATAACATTAAATATTAAACATTACAATACGAATACTAAACATTACATAACATTAAATATTAAACATTACAATACGAAACAAATACTTATTCATCGTCTTCGGAATATTGTTGTTGTTGTTGTTGAAGATGGTTCTGCCAAAGATGCTCCATAAGGTCTAGTTGTAGTCGAGTATGCGTTTCTCTGTTGCGTATTTTTTTTGCCTTTCGACGTTGGACATCACATCTGCCGACCCACCTGTCTTTCCTCATACATGCTGACGGATCCACCCACATCTCTCCATACTCACGTAGTGCAAACTTTTGATCTTTCAAAATCATATTATGCAAAATAATACAAGAATACATGATTCTACGTATCCTGACAATTTCCATTTGACGTGCCAGTTGTTGTATAATACCCCAACATCCTTGAAGCACACCAAAAGCACGTTCAACATCCTTTCGTGCACTTTCTTGTTTTCTTTTAAAATAACCATGTTTATCGTCAGTTGTTGCCGAGAAGGATTTGACGAAAGTAGCCCACTGTAGGTAAATTCCGTCAGCTAAGTAATATCCCTTTTCATACCTGGTTCTATTAACCATATAAGGTGCTGCAGGGGCGACGTCATTAAGAATGTCGTCAAATAACGGAGAGTTATCTAAAACATTAATATAGTTATTCGCCCCCGCCATCCCGAAAAATGCATGCCAAATCTATAAATCTTGTGAAGCAACTGCTTCAAGCATTATAGTTGGGTATTTTTTATCACCCCTACCAAATTGCCCTTGCCAAGCAACCAGACAGTTTTTCCACTCCCAATGCATGCAATCAATGCTACCAAGCATTCCCGGAAAACCATGGTACGCCTCATGTCTTTCATAAATACTTTGAATGTCGGACCATGTTGGTTTTCTTAAATATTCCGGCATAAACAAATCAATAACACACTTGTTAAAATTATCAAGTCAATCACATGAAGTACGTTCACCCATTTGCAAATATTCATCAAACGCATCGGGTGCGGTGCCGTACGCCAATTGGCGTATGGCAGATGTACACTTCATAAGAACACTTATACTCATTCGACCCGTAGCATCGGGTGATTGAGTAAAGAATTTAAAATGATCCGGAAGAAAATCGGAGGTATAAGATTCAATACCTTCGACTATTTGTAGAAATAGTTTCCAGCTCATACGAAATCTTTTTCGAAAATACCGAAGCGGATACTTACAATCGTGATTGAAATAGTCGCTACGCAAACGTTGTTCAGCAAGCTCACGTTCACGATAGATATGACTACGTGATATCGGAGGTTGAGCTGCTGCTTGTTCCAACTGTTGCTGATATTCGTACGCGGCTGTCATAAATTGAATGTCAGTTTCGTCATCTACATCTGACCAGTTGCTAAATTCTTCGTGACTTTGATTCGGATGCATTGTGAATGAACAAGGTTTTTTTTTGTTAGAGATAAAGTATGTTTGAGTTGTGGAAGTGAGAAAAAAAATTGTGTGTTAATTGGTTATTTATAGTGATGAAAAAAAGGTTTTGAAATATATATATATATATATATATATATATATATATTTTATATATAATATATATATATATATATATATATATATATATATATATATTAATGAAGTATCCATTATGTACTTTGGAGGGCCAAAGTTGTAAAAATTAAATTTGAATTCCAACGGCTACATGTGGTACGATAGGGGGTAAAAGTGATTTTTTTTTTTTTTTTTTTTTTTTTTTAATGTTTTTTTTTACACAAAACAGCCTTAACGCTGCGTTAAGGGTTTAACACACTCCCTTAACGCAGTGTTAACACAGCTAGTATGGTGTGGTTAACGCACCTTTAACGCAGCTGCGTTAAACCTTAACGCAGGGGTGCGTTAACCGTTGCAAATGCTCTTATATTGTGCATTTATACCCGCCATTGATGAATCACATCGAGTGAATATTCACCGCCGTGTAGAATCCTAATTTTCATTCTTGACCTTGTTAAAATAAGGAATGTATTATGAGAAATGAAAAATATAAATGATCATGTGTCATAACATGGTTGTTAAGATGCCGATATTGATACTAGGATTTTACGATTTTCTGATATAGCAAACCAAAAAAGATCCCGATCCTACGCATGATCTTTGCAAGATAGAATCTTAATAAGATCCCGATCTTAACCATAGGATCTTAAGATCTCGATCTATCCGATCTTACTTTTCTCGAACAACAATTAAAAAAACTACAAATTTATATTTTAAGTTTTGTAGAATATGTAAAACAAGAGGCTAATTGTAATGCTTCATAATCATAATTTTAACATACATTTTCATGATATATGATATATAATAATATGTAGATTTGTGTAATTTTTTACAAAGCCAATTAAGAAAATAACATTATAGTATAATCTTAAGATCCTGATTCAATTTTACTATGATGCAAAGATGAAAACAATATTAATTAAAATTCCAAACTTAAAAACCTTGGTCATAACTCATAACTTCTAGTGAGAAAAATAAATTACAAAAGAAATATAAAATATTTAACATCTCCTAGTTTTATTTCACCCAACAAACCTTTTACCTCGGTAACTATTCTTGGATCACATAAAGATTCTGCCGATCACCAAATGCCCCGTCTAATAACCAAGAGGTCACCTAAATATATAAATTACATAAATGGTCCCTGTAGTTTGTCAAAAATTTCACCTATCGTCCCTCAAACTTAAAAGTTGCATATATCCCTATCGCCTCCAATGAATAACACTCGTGGTCCTTTTTTGAGGTGATAGGGACGATATATGCAACTTAAAAAAATTTCACCTATCATCCCTAAAAGGACCACGAGTGTTATTCTTTGGAGGTGATAGGGACGATATATGCAACTTTTAAGTTTGAGGGACGATAGGTGAAATTTTTGACAAACCACAGGGACCATTTATGTAATTTACTCTTAGCAATATAATAGATGCTTGACATGTTGGAACATGTTCTTTTGATCAATTATTTTACATAAAATTATGCGTAACTAACTATAATATGGTGAATTATGCGACATGTTGGAACATGTTCTCATGATCGCCTTTTTGGAGAGCTTAAGTGTCATTATTACCAATATTATTAACATGGTTTTCAAATACAATGTATTATATGATCATTATGTATTGTTGATGACTCCTATAAAGTAAGGTAATACATGGAGTGACAAGAAACATGAAGACATGAGATGGAGGAACAAAAGGGAACACTTGGACACATAATCTCGTGATGGTTTTACCCAAATATTGTGTTTTTGTTTTATGTAAATTCATGCATGGTGCTATTTACTTACTGGTATATAGTAACTCCTTCCCTTGGTATCTCTGTTTCAGTTATTAATTTATATTTCTAGGCTCATTATTACTTGATTATTTACACATGTCGGTGATGTTTCATTGTTTTGAATGATGTAGAACATGTTATTATATAGTTGAAGGTAGACCCACAATGATAAATTAGTCCATATGTCGGTGACGTTTCATTGTTTTGATGTTATATTACCCTTGAAGGTAGACGCACAATGATAAATTAGTCATGCTATATTACTTTGAACTTTTTTTTAATGAACATATTCATAAACACCTTAGTAAAGTCAAACTGCTGTAAAATTTTACATATAAAGTTTTGGATTTGCTAAAGTGTTTACTAAGAGACTACGGACGAACATAGCATGTTAGCATTACTAAACAATGCTGCCCTTTTTTTAGCGATCACAAACCTGAGTATAATTCAAAGAAAAAAACAGTGGCAACGGCAAGTGTGAAACAGTAAATTAGTAGCACTTTTAAATGCTTTTAGTAACAGTCAAATAAATGATAAGTACTACAGAGAACTATCATTCGAAAAAAAATTAAATAATAATAATAATAATAATAATAATAAACGTTAACCTAATTCCGTCTTCCACGAGGTATGACGGAGGTGAGATGTAGACTACCCAAAGGTAGAGAGGTTGATTTCAAAGGACCTCCGTGTCTAAAGAAGAGAGGTTTTCCAACTGATCCAACCCTTCTATGTTAAAGAACTGTCATTCGTTTTATAAATTAATTATCAAATTATATTCATATTAGTTTGTATTTTGAGATAATAAGGAAAAAATTTAGTAACAGTCATGAAAATACGGAATACCGGTTTAGCTAAGTACACACAAGAAAACTCAAAATTCCTGGGTAACCTCAACAAGCATCTTTTTCGCTTACTGGTTTTTGTTCATTAGTTCACAGTGGATCAAAGTTTCTTTGTACTCTATTCAAAGAGAACACAATTAAAAAAAAAAAAAAAAAAAAAAAAAAACTAGACACACTCTAAAAAGGTATATTGTATTCACAACTTGAACCTAGATAGAAACAACTAGATGCTATGCTTGGAACCGGCCAGCGAATCTGAATACAAAAGCACAAAATCTTATCAAGGTAAATCTTTAAGGGTGATGAAACTGCATGAATCTTCTTGGATTCTATACAACAAAAAATTAATATATGATTAAGAGACAGTCAAAAGTAGCATTTGGTTTATCATCTTACATTCACTGTTTGTGTATATCCATTCGAATTTTTGCACTCTTAACAATCACTCAGTAGATACTCAAACATCAAATTCAAGTTTGAATTAGCTTAAATTAGTTTAAAGGAGCGTGGGACGACGATGCATGTAAAAGGAAAAAAGATTTAAACATTTTTATGCAATAGATCATTTTAAGGTTACAGCTTTAATTGGTTAAGTTTGTGAAATTAATGATCGATAAACTGAAGCAAAAATACGTACAGTGCATGTGAATTAGCTTAAATTTATCTGTCTTGATGAAAAATAATAAAAAAGAATGTTGAGCAATTAGATTTTAAGTTGCCACAATAATCAAAACTTTAAAACTAAACTAAAATTTAGTATTGACAAACCAAATTAACCCAACTCAAATGCGGGTTGTATAGGTATAACGTGTTGAAGCAATTTTTTGCAATCGCTTCAAACAAATAAAAGAGGTCTTCCGGATGAACCAAGGAAAGGTTCTCCCGGAAGGCTTATGCATCGATCCTTCGGTTAGGCGAGACCGGACGGCTCTTCAGGCCCTTCGTCCTTGTCCCGAGCTCCGAAGCATGCTGCAAACATAAAGAACCCGTTAGAAGGTGGTCCCGAGGCCGAAGCCCCGGGGACCACCCTCCGACGGTCAAGTCAGAACCTCCGATGGAGAGGATTTAATATGCATGATATGTATAGATCCGAATGGTGTATGGTGTGATATGTGTGATGACAGTTGATATTTTTAGAGAGAGAATGAGATAAGATATTATGAGTTGAGATAAGATATTGTGAAATAAATGAGTAGTATTTATAGGGAGAGAAAAGGTGAGACAATATCCCTTAATATCCGGGCCAGGTGGCATGGTCTGGCGCTGCCACCTGGCTAAAGGATATCGCCACCTGTCCTAGTACTTACAGTGATATTAGCCGGATGAGTTGTGCGCCCTTCGGTATTTCCGAATGGCCTTTGTGCCTTCCGGATTCCTCCGGAGGTCCTTGTGCCGTCCGGACGACCGAGAGATCTAGTCCGTTCGGACACATCCGTCAACATGTCCCCCCAGTATTGCATTATCGGTTGGAGGCCGATGATGTAATACTTAAAGAATGCCTTTGTGCCTTTCGGCACACGTCGCTCGGATACATACACCTGCAATTCTTAAATAATATCTTTGTGCCTTTCGGCAAACATCATTCGGACATATACACATATAATAGTCAAAATGTTAAAAGTCCAAACCAAGATAATACTTGCAAAACAATCATATAACTTTAAAACAAGCGTCGAGAGTTCATTCCATAGAACATATACAACAGCCAGCACAAAATCAACAATCTACCGGCAGTAAACCATGAAAGCAAGGGCCTAAGCAGCGAAAACAGAACTAACCACCCAATCTTGTCTGCAAAACATCCAGAAGATGGGATTCGTTTTCTAGCCATATTCACCTATATCTTTCTCGTGTTTTGTAAGCTGTTTTAGCGCAACTACAGATTTTAGAGTATTGGTTTCTTTAACTTACGTATACATCGCACCGTGCTAAAGAGCATTACTACTGTTGTCAGTACTGTAGGGATTAAAACTAAGATTTACAAACACACTCTGTCAAAGAAGTTAAGGCTCAAAATCTCATCATAATAAGTATTCCAGTCACATGGCTCAAGTTTGCATTGCAAAATATATTTTTACTAGATAGTACTTTAAGCGCCTATGAATCAACGTTGTGATGCTCTACCTTCTAATAGTTGGTTGGTTATTAATGTTACTATAGTTAATCTATTATTTCTTTATCTTAATTTTCACTTAAGCAATTGCGCAACACCCTATTCCACATCATCCAACGTCCTTAACACGAAGATGGCAGATTAAACTGATCCTCTTTAACAACAAACAATTTAATGATTTACATAGAATTTCCTTTTAGTAACAAAAATATCATGCCGACATGTAACACCAGTATTGCATTGTTAGTAAAATACTGACGTAATACTTTAAAAAATACCTTATGGCCTTTCGGCCGGAATCATTCGGACCAGTGTTGTATTTGCCTCTCGATGCGCGCCTTTCAGACATATACATTAACATGTCCCCCCAGTATAGTATTATTGACCTACGGTTAATGATGCTATACTTAAACATTGTTGAATCCGAAGCGAGACGTATTTTTCCCATCATCCCTTTGTTCCTGCATAAATAAAACATCGACCCCAAACGTATACCGAACACTTGTTTTTTATTACCGTCGCCGCTTGCGCGGCTCCGGAGGTACAAGCTGCCGTTCGGCCTACACTCGGGTTGTATACCTTTCTGTCGTGATTGTATGGTACCCCTTTGAACATTGACCACAAAAATCTCCGGAGGGGGCCAGCCTCTCGGAGGGGTCACTTTGTACTTATGTTCAAAGTGTGATAAATGATTCAGCCTTTCCGCCAGGATTATGGCAACCCCTTCCCTTTTTGGGTATCAACCATCTTTGAACATTGACCACAAAATCTCCGGAGGGCGCGAACCTCTCGGAGGGGCCATTTTCTAATTATGTTCAGAAAACAATGAACACTGATCACTAATCTCCGGAGGGCACGAACCTCTCGGAGGGATCACTTTTTACTTGTGTTCGTGATATTACAGGTGGTTCAGCCTTTCCGCCAGGATTATGGCAACCCCTTTTTGGGTATCAACCATCTTTGGACATTGACCACACACTCCCCGGAGGGCGTGAACCTCTCGGGGGGGGGAGGGCATTTTCTAATTATGTCCAGAAAACCAACCTCGAACACTGACTACGCCCGGATGTCGCGAGTCACCCGGACGAGCCACATTAAACTTATGTTCGGAAAACCAACCTCGAACACTGACTACGCCCGGATGTCGCGAGTCACCCGGACGAGCCACATTAAACTTATGTTCGGGCTATTTGTAATTGCAACACATGGGAACCTCATATAACTATCCCTGTAGAGTAAATCATGAAAGCTCTTGTCTTTTCCGCTAGGTACGAAAGATATAATATTTCACATGTATTGATACATAAGAGAGTCACAAAGGGTAGACATCGACACACCGGTCGCTTTTAATTTGTCTACAATGGGTGTTATTCCTGCACAATAGAACATGAAAGCTCTTTTTCCTTTTCTTGTTAAATATAACCAATAAAATATTCTCATGCATCAATAGGAATGTTAAATTTAAACCAAACCGTAGCGTAACCAACGGAGATTTTTAGCATGGTACGGACGAAGTGTGATGCCCGGACGAAATCGCCGGAGTGTTTTCCCCGATCGTTAGATCCGAAGCTTGCCTTTCCTGCAGAATAAAACTTGAAAGCTTTTGCTTTCTCCCGTTAAATATGATAAACAAAATATTTCTCGTCATTGCTACATTCGGGTCATGACCGAACCGTGACATAACCGTAACATAACCAATGGTGCTATCGCTCATTAGTATTGTTGAGCTTAAATAATATAGTGCCTCTCGCAAATTCAAGCGGCCACACTAATGTTGATTAGAGGCATTTAGCTATGAGGCCTATACTATTATTTCACGCAACCCGTCCCGATGCAAATTATTCGTGATCTAGTGTTATGTCATAATGCCTTACGGGTTAGTGTCCCATAAATGACAATTTCACATCCAAACTATATACTTATGAATCAACGCAAGAAAGCAAAAAGAAGATGCAAAGGCTTGCCTAACAACTCAACTTTATTAAACTACAAAAGGTTCTCAAGATTATTTATCACAAGAGATTTATTAGTTGACTACTTTGATTAAAAGGTTATTTTAAATATTGGGTGGAATTAATGCGCCAAGGAGATGGTAAGGATTTGGATACAACATTTTGTTGTTGAATTAACATACATATTATACTGCTTATACTCCCACCTACTAAATTAGTTTACCTAAATGTGAACATACCTTTTAGTTAAAACAAAGCAATTTCAACCAATAACATTGATAAGAATTTAAGAGATTCCAAAATTTGAATACACTTAGTTGACTTTCATTCCCAACTGTACAGCTAATTTGAAACCAACTTTGTGAAGTTAATCAACTGCACGCTGGTACTATGTAACTGCTTCCAACTTCATTTTTCTCTTTTACTTTTTATATCACTATTCTATTACTAATGACCATTTCTCCTTATCCAAAACAGAATCAGCAGTCCACATATAGGGAATCAATTATTCAGAATTTTAAAAGGAATTGAGCTGTAAAAGGTTTAGTATGAGAAGATAAGCTACCAGGTCGTTATCCGAACTCGATGCATGGTGTCAGCAGCAATGAGAGCAACGACTTCAGCAAGAATTACAACAGCTCATCCGGTCTCGACTCAAGTATCACTCATTTCGGTTTTTGCTACCAATCGGTTTTGAGGTAGAACAAACTACCAACCCTTACAATCGTACCAGATTTTCGCTTACACATGGCATGGTATGAACATTTGTACCAGATGTTACCAACCCTTACGATCGATCTGAACGGACACGTGGGTCGGAATCACAGTCACCAAGCTTCATAGTACTCCCAAAAGAACACCTGGGATGAGACCTTTAGTAGGGCCCTGCCGGAAGTCTAACGTCCGGGCCGAACGAGACAGTGTTTGAATGAACAAGACGTTCGAACAGGTTATTCCCTCCGAATCGTCGTGAACATGTGCCGGACGGCCCATAGTCGTCCGTCGTCTATGACGAGCTATAACAAGAAGCCATACCCAACTCCCGAAGCAATAGCATCTACATGTACTGCAGAAGCTGCACCGAATCAAGGAAAGCATTCCCATATCAGCCACGTGCTCACCCGACTGAACACGTTGAAACCCAACGAACCTATTCCGCATATCGAGTAGCATCCCCACAATTTACATACGATTATATGCCACATATAATCTCATCAAACACCTCTCGGTAATCAACATCAACACGTACAACGGAATCAAATTAATAATGAACACTCAGCCGCCCCATGCCGGAACCATACTAAAATACCCAAAGCCGAGGCTAAATTCCCCGCGAGCGATCTCGTATTACCGGTTTTAACAAACAAATAAAGAGTGAATCCACACAAAGATCGCAGTACCCTCATCATCATAACTCCTAGCAAGAGACTTTGATATAAGACCAGGCCATATAGCCCTCAAAATAGCAGCCACCAAACCTTAGAAACTTCAAACTCTAATGAATAACAGCAGCTGTAACCACAGACCAGGGATACAAAGCCCCACCTATGGTTCTACCGAAAGGGCACCAGCGCATAGCGGAAATTCAGACCGGACGTCCAACACCGAACGTCAACAACCGAATGCCCGCAACCGAACGTGCCTAACCGAACGTCCACTATTGAAAATCCACTACAGAATGTTCACAATCAAACGTTCACAGCCGAAAGTCCGTTCCGGACGGGGAGTGAGACCCATCATTCTTGACTCTCTTGGAATATTATGATCCTTCATTCTAAGTTCATCTTTTGCCTTGTGATTTTAGCCATCATCTCACAGGATAGATCCCACGAAACAGATCACGAGAAACCACAAAAAAGTCAATGCAAATGTTAATACATAGACTCTGATTAACTCTAATAAAGACCATAATTGCCTGTGGCCGGAGGTTGACCCGACCCAATATTTATAAAAGGAGCACATGCCAAATTTGATATTACAGCTTTAGAATGATCAATCAGGTTTTTGCATGTTTCATCATTTTCAAGTACATCTTTCAAAGTTAAAACCATCTAAGCCCAAAACAAGTGTGGACAGTAAGTTTTCAATACATTGTAATTCTTTGCCATAACTAACATTATTTCACAGGTTCAGCATTCAATATTAACCCCTTGACACCAGTCACAACTGGATGTCAAACATACATATCAAAATGTAACCTTATTCACAAAACAAATTCCAATACATATAAAGTCAAAGACAAACTTTCAATAGCCCCTACATATATCCACTTACCACAACTACAAAAATGTATGTACAGATATCAGATATCAGATAACTTTTAAACGTCAAGTTTGGTCAAGCCCAACAATAATTCATCATCCTTCATTGCAGCTAAAAACTATATACAAAGATCATATTTTTAGTTCTCTACGAGATAACCAACAATGACATTATGTCCAAAACTCAAATATCATATTCTGGTGAGGATTGCTCTACATGGAGCCCATTAATTACAACCCAAACAGTTAACCCAAAACAAATATAAAGGTAACGTCTTTTTATATCCGATTTAAACATAAATACTGGGTTTTTAGTCTTTTTGCAAAATGACCAACTTTTAGAGCCGACTAGAGCATAAAGATCAATATCTAGTCATTTGCGAGATAGCCAGTCTTTCTACAACCAATCTTATCGTTTGTATCAAATTTTTAGCCTAATGCGAGCCAACTAGTATTTTTATTAAAGAAATCCTAGTCGCTTGGGTTCCAGCAATAATTCCTTATGTTTGTTATACAATAATTGATCATCATGTTTTATGGCATTTAAGATCAGAGCGAGAAAATAAGAATAGATAACTTACAAACCCGTCACCAAATACTTCTTATCTTTTGTCCTTGACAAAGAAATGCAAGGTACCCTGTGTTTATTTTCCCGCCGTGAACCGAAACCGAGAGGCTGAACCTTAGCCAACGAACCCTTCACCGTGTTCCCCGGTCGGAACCCATTACCAGCATAACCGAATGAGCAAGCGCCCCTGAATGATGCTACATCCCCGAGCGAGACAGTATTTTCGGACGATGTACCGAAAGGGACCATACTGGCCAGCCCTTCGTTGGTCCACAACGTCGTCTACACTCGACCTCCATGACGGAAGCTCGCACTGCACGTTCTTGAGGGCGGGCTGAGGATGTGACCCATCATTTGTTTCTCCCAAATTCGAAGCCAAAAAACCCGTCTTCATGCCTAATGTTGTCAATCGATGACTCCAACTCCAAACTTTTTAACGCCTTCCGGCAAATATCAACATAAAGTTTCCCAATGCAATCATTTAAATCCCTAACAAGAGACAAACCTTTCGAGACCGAATCAACAAAGGAGCGAATTTGTTACCAAGTCACCACCCGATTCATAAAGCGAAACCTTATCATCGAATGTCCTAAGACTCGGAAAATACCCCGAAAAAAGCCGGCATCTTTAAGCCACTCACACTTGTAATTTTTAGCCTTTCCAAAGACTCACTATCCTCCATTCTTAAACAACAATAATCCTGACCCACGTCAGTAGTTATTCCCGAATCAACGTACACCATATTTCTCAAAACAATGCTTTATTTAAATCCGTTAATCTTAGACATACCCCGACAACAAGAACCATATCGTCTTGAAGACAAGATCGAAGTTGCAGTGACACTTTCAGTTGGGATCAACAACGGCAGTATAACCGAACCAACATATTTATTTTCACAAGTGGTTATTGTTTAATATATTTAATAGAAAAATTAACAAAAGCACTTTAAAGCTTGAATTATTGGGAGTACTTTGTAGCCTTCATTAGTTCATTTGTTTGTTTATCATGTCCAGTGATCGACAGATTGCTTATTTTACTACACTTTCATGTTTAAAAAGGAAAAGCGATTCCAGACATTATCCAATTAATCAAATGAAAACATACCAAGAGAGTAAGAGGTGAGTAAGCCTGAAAGAAATAGTATCTCTCCAACCAGTGTAAATACCAGAAGCAACCACAACAGCTCGGTCATCCCACCAGTTCACAATCCTCACTAAAAGCTCCGCCGTTTATACTCGCCACCACTATATCCGAACGAGATGTTATCCCCGAATGACACAGAAGATCCGAACAACCTTTGGTCGCTTCATCCCGTCCTTACCGGACGTCCTTTCCGGACGTCTAGACGAACAATCCAATCGATTCCAACCCATTCGAGGCCGAGGAGTTGAAACCCACTTATAGCGGATCATTTTTCTCCCCGCCTTGAGATCAAACATAGCCATACCTTCCTTCCACTTTGGACCAAGGTCCGAAATTGAAACCGGACCCATATAAACCCATCTACCAGATCTGACATGCAAGAAACGAAATGGAGATGAGACCCGTCATTCTAAACCGTTGGCAGATCGAATGGTACGGTCCCACGGATGGCGCCAATTTGTTGAAGCAATTTTTTGCAACCGCTTCAAACAAATAAAGAGGGTCTTCCGGATGAACCAAGGAAAGGTTCTCCCTGAAGACTTATGCATCGATCCTTCGGTTAGGCGAGACCGGACGGCTCTTCAGGCCCTTCGTCCTTGTCCCGAGCTCCGAAGCATGCTGCAAACATAAAGAACCCGTTAGAAGGTGGTCCCGAGGCCGAAGCCCCGGGGACCACCCTCCGACGGTCAAGTCAGAACCTCCGATGGAGAGGATTTAATATGCATGATATGTATAGATCCGAATGGTGTATGGTGTGATATGTGTGATGACAGTTGATATTTTTAGAGAGAGAATGAGATAAGATATTATGAGTTGAGATAAGATATTGTGAAATAAATGAGTAGTATTTATAGGGAGAGAAAAGGTGAGACAATATCCCTTAATATCCGGGCCAGGTAGCATGGTCTGGCGCTGCCACCTGGCTAAAGGATATCGCCACCTGTCCTAGTACTTACAGTGATATTAGCCGGATGAGTTGTGCGCCCTTCGGTATTTCCGAATGGCCTTTGTGCCTTCCGGATTCCTCCGGAGGTCCTTGTGCCGTCCGGACGACCGAGAGATCTAGTCCGTTCGGACACATCCGTCAACACAAATGCGGGTTGTATAGGTATAACGCGTGCCGTACGTGCTATACCTATATGACCCGCATCTTTTACCTATATAGGAAATTCAAAAATTTAGTTACCATGACCTGTGGGATTAGCTCAAAGACTCAAAGTCAACTTGGTTAAGAGGGAAGAATGGGGAAAAGGTTAAAGACACTAAGACATGATTAAGCAAAATTCAAGGACTATGGTTTCCTTGATACCATGTGCCTTTGTTCACTGATTTTTGTCTGTACCGTTATAATATAATTAAGCCTTGACGCCTCCTTTATTTTCCTTGTATCATATTAACATGTGTGATTGAGGAAGACGGGAAGAGCTTGAGCTTATATATTTGTACGATAACAATATATTCGGAAAATTTTAAAATCCAAAAATTTTATTTTACAGTAACGAGCTTTAAGCTAGTGTTTGGAGCTTTAAAGTGTCTAATTAATGCGTAAAATCTCGTTTTAATATCTTTTAAACCAAATCTGATGAGACTTACCAACACTCTCGAGCAGTGTACTCGATTGTGTATAGTATAAACTCGATAAAATCGGGTCGTTTGGTGGAGCTAGTGAAATAACAATGTATTAAAAATTAAATTATATAAAACGACAACTTGAATTTTAAATCCTCACGATTATTGAAATAGTAAAAATAACAACAATTAAATAATGCGGAAATAGAAAATCGAGAATAAATCAATAAGATATAGACATGCTCGCCTACCTAATCCTTTAATTTATCAATGACATGAAATGTATGTGCAATGTTCACCTATCAATGATCCGGTAAGTCTTTAGTAGTGTAAATCTAATTCGGGTCGTTAGTCCCTACACACTCCATCCTATAACTATCTATCTCGTTGGCCGAGAGTGATATCTAATTATGATGAAAGCATTAAGTTCCTCAAATAACCTATATGACATTGAAGTTTTTTTTTTTTTTTTTTACTGGTTCAGTCACTGTGGTTTGCATATGTTACGGATCCAGTCCATAACCAAATTGAAATGGCCAAAAAGCCATTGTCATCTTCTTTTTCAAATCATTTGACAATTAAGTAACGGCCGTTAGTCCTTTATACTAACGGTCGTTAGTCCTTTGTACGTTTTCGTCCGTTTTTACACCATTTCGTCCGTATTTACACGTTTTCGTCCGTATTTACACGTTTTCGTCTGTTTTTACATGTTTTCATCCGTTTTTACACGCTTTCGTCTGTTTTTGCACATTTTCATCAATTTTTACACGTTTTCATCCGTGTTTACACATTTTTTTCCGTATTCACACGTTTTCACCCATTTGTACACGTTCTCATCCGTATTTACACGTTTTCGTCCGTTTCTACACCTTTACATTCGTATTTACATGTTTTCGTCCGTATTTACACATTTTCATCTGTTTTTACACGTTTTCGTCCGTATTTAGACGTTTTCATCCGTTTTTACCTGTTTTCAACCGTATTTACACGTTTTCGTCCGTTTTTACATGTTTTCATCCGTATTTACACATTTGCATCCATTTGTACACGTTTTCATCTGTATTTACACGTTTTCGTCCATTTTTACACGTTTTATCCGTATTTACACGTTTTCGTCCGTATTTACACATTTTCGTCCATTTTTACACGTTTTTATCTGTCTTTACACGTTTTTGTCCGTATTTACACATTTTCGTCCGTTTTACCCGTTTTCATCCGTATTTACACGTTTTCGTCCATTTTTACATGTTTTCGTCTGTATTTACACGTTTTCGTCCGTTTTTACATGTTTTCGTCCGTATTTACACGTTTTCAATTTCAGTCATTGAAGTTTTTCTTTTTACTGGTTCAGTCACTGTTGTTTGCATATGATACGGATCCAGTCCTTAACCAAATTGAAATGACCAAAAAGCCCTTGTCATCTTATTTTTCAAAATCTTTTGACAATTAAGTAACGGCCATTAGTCCTTTATACTAATGGTCGTTAGTCCTTTGTAAGTTTTCATCCGTTTTTACACCATTTCGTCCGTATTTACACGTTTTCGTCCGTATTTAACTTTCTCCGTTTTACACGTTTTCGTCTGTTTTTACACGTTATCGTCCATTTTTACACGTTTTCATCTGTGTTTACACGTTTTCATCCGTATTCACACGTTTTCATCCAGTTGTACACGTTCTCATCCGTATTTACACGTTTTCGTACATTTTTAAACCTTTTCATTCGTATTTACACGTTTTCGTCCGTTTTTTTACACGTTTCCGTTTTTACATTTTCTTTTCGTATTTACACGTTTCTCCCGTTTTTACACGTTTTCATTCGTATTACACGTTTTCATCTCATTTGTACACGTTTTCATTTCGTACATTTTCATTCGTGTTTTCCGTGTCCGTATTTACACATTTTTGTCCGTTTTAACACGTTTACGTCCGTATTTACCCGTATTCGTCCGTTTTTTCCCATTTTCATATGTATTTACACGTTTTTGTCCGTTTTTACACGTTTTCTTCCGTATTTACACGTTTTTGTCCGTATCACATTTTCGTCTGTATTTACACATTTTCGTCTGTATTTACACATTTTCATCCGTTTTTACACGTTTTCGTCCATATTTACACGTTGTTGTCCGTATTTACACGTTGTTGTGCGTTTTTACACGTTTTTGTCTGGTTTTACATGTTTTCATCCGTATTTACACGTGTAAAAACGTGTGAATACGAAAGAAAATGTGTAAATACAAACGAAAATGTGTAAATACAGATGAAAACGTGTTAATACGAATGAAAACGTGTAAAAACGGACGAAAATGTGTAAATATGGATGAAAATTTGTAAAAATGGATGAAAACGTGTAAATACGGATGAAAACGTGTAAAAACAGAATAAAAACATGTAAATACGGATGATAATGTGTAAAAACGGATGAAAACGTGTAAAACGACGAATACGTGTAAACACGGACGAAAATGTGTAAATACGGATGAAAACGTGTAAATACGGATGAAAACGTGTAAAAACGGACGAGAACGTGTAAATACGGACGAAAACTTGTAAATATGGATGAAAACGTGTAAAAACATATGAAAACTTGTAAAAACGGATGAAAACGTGTAAATACGGACGAAAATGTGTAAATACGGACGAAAACGTGTAAATACGGATGAAAACGTGTGAATACGGACGAAAACGTGTAAATACGGATGAAAACGTGTAAAAACGGCCGAAAACGTATAAAGACCAGACGAAAAGGTGTAAAAACGGACGAAAACGTTCGAAAACCAAATTTTCGGTTATTTACTAACGGCCGTTAGTCTAAAGGACTAACGGTCGTTACTTAATTGTCAAAAGATTTGAAAAAGAAGATAAAAAGGCCTTTTTTGTCATTTTATTCGGATATGGACTGGATCCGTAACATATGCAAACCACAGTGACTGAACTAGTAAAAAAAAAAACTTCAGTTACTGAAAGTGAAAAAACCGCCAAACCACAGTGACAATTTATGTAATTAACTCTTGTTTTTATGTGTTCTGCACGAACTCAATTACTAAGTAAATTACCTGATTACCATTCACTAAATCTTAAACATTGTCGTTTACCACTTATAACGCCGTTAGTTCATTGGACGATCCCTAATCACTAAGTGGTATCGGTTAATGTAGGAAATAACCATCTTGATTGTGTGGATGATTCGGGTGGTCTTGGTTCATGGAAGATTAGATCCATGGTTTGAGTTAGATGCAAGAACTAGAGAGAGAGAGAGTTGAAAGGGAAAACTTGATCTATTAGATTGTAGGTGAAATTGTGACAAGAGTTCCAACTCTTCCTAAGTGTGGGAAGGGGTATTTATACTTACTAATATTATGCCCCTAGTGGGCTGTGGAGTGAGCTGACAGTGGGGAAAGCCCCGACCCACTCCACAAATATAAATACGACTAAACTAATAATACTAATACTAATATTGCTAAGCTAATATAAATAAGCCTACGAGCTATGTAGATGCTAAATAGATGCTCGGGGTGACCGAACCTTCATATGAATATTTATATTCCTAACAATCTCCCCCTAAGGGAGGTCACCCCGGAAATAATAATTTGAATTCTAGCATTCTTTCTTCTGAACTTGTCTTTATAGCTCGTAGTCTTTGATTCTTCAAAGTCTTGTATCTTTGTGCTTTCAGCAGTGAACTTTTGATGGCCTTTCCTTTGTCTTGGATGATTTTGAGTATTCTTCGAAAATATCATCCAGCATGTGTCTTCAAGCCATCTTTCAGTAGTATATCTCCACGTGATGTGTAAATCTTTGAGCCGACATGCTCACACTATTTGGTGTCATGATCTTTAGCATCAGAGTTTGCAGAAGCTGTGTTAAAGGTCTTTTAGGTTGATCATGACTTTGTTGAGTTACAATGATGATGTAGTGTGAACATGTGGTAGAGGATTGGCATCTTTTCTGCAACAAGCTACAACCGCATTCAGCTGCAACCTCAATCAGCTACAACCGCAAACAGCTGCAACAGCAATCAGCTTCAACCGCCAGATGTTCCTGCATACGACAGTTAGCAATAAAACGTCCGGTACTTACAAGTTCGGACTTCGAGATTGTTAACAGCATAGTGTGAAAACTCTCTCTAATCCTTACCAAGACCGTTCCTAATCGAAAACCCACAGAGGGCTTTTTAAGATCGAACCGTAGCACATCAACGATTAGGTGAGTCGCTGGAGATCACTCCACGACTGTAGACCGTTTGAGACTGCCGCGACCACTAAGCGTAATCCATAAAGAATTACCGAAGTGACCTGCTTTCAGGGCTGCTTGATGTTGACCCTGGCAGGAATTTCCATTCAATCATTGAGAATTACATTAGTAGATTCTCTCATAAATGTTCTGGCAGATTGCTAAGATCTGCGTAGGACTCATAAGTTTACAACTGGTGTCCTTAATGTTGAACACCCAGTGTAGAAATAATTCGTGTTCCTATGAGATCTTTTTATGCATCTCGTGGCTCTAGACTCTATAGTGCGTTTTGATTTAGTGAGCGGAGGCTGGAGAGAACTGCCACCTTTTCAATATCATCTAACTCGGAGTGAGAAAGACGATAGGAATGTATTAAACTCCGTGACAATTGAAACAAGAATCCTTTGAGGGACCTTGAGTGGCTAGGGAGGGTTATGCAGCGTATCACTGGGTCCATGATACTTTGTCTTCAATGCCAGCAATCAACTAAGTGATTCTGACAGCATATGTATTGACCCGGTTTCTGCCTAAGTTGTAAGGAGGGCTTCTTTCTTTTCACCCTTTATCTTTACAATTCTTTTTCATTCTTCAACCCCTTCAGTGCTTACCGAGACTTCCTTACTAGTACCTTGTTGGGTTTGTTCCAGTACTAGCTCCATCTCAGTCGGCACTTTTCCCTTATCCACTTTTCTCCTTTTTAATCATACCTAAGGACTTCTACACTAACTAGTGGATTGTCCCTGGGTAGATCCCTCCGGCTCTGGCGGGATCGTGGGAACTTGAGCCTAACCTAACCATCCTTATAACTCCATACATTAACTAAAATGGTCGGTCTTTGGTATTCATCCAAGATTGCCAAACCAAATCTTTGAAAAATCTCTCAAAGTGTTCATGATTCAGAAACACATTTTTGCAAACACTTGAGAGTTTTATATTTTTCAAATGCTCCCCCTCAACATGTGCTCGGTTGATTGTTTTATAAATTTGCACATGTTAGGTAGAGCTCGCACTTTTTGAATTGATCCACTTTCAGTGAACATGACCGATTCGAGACACGCTTACATCACTAGTTAGACTAGCTTGAAATTATTACCCGGCCTGGTCAAGTCCACAGAAAGTTTCTCGAAGTGGTACACTCTACTCAGATACATCTTTTTCGAGACACGCTTACATCACTGGTTAGACCAGCTTGAAATTATTACCCGGCCAAGACGTATCCTTTCGATTGATAACAGTTCAAGTTTCGTCAATTCATTGGTGAAGTCTGAGCCTTGCTCACATAAGATGCATGCCAAATCCTTTGCTCCCCCTCAATAAGTGCATTGGTATACAAAAGAGTTTAGCACTTACTGGAGAGCTTACTTTCACATCCAAAACATTTTGCTCCCCCTCAATATGTGCCTTGGTATACAAAAGAGTTTAGCACATATGGGAGAGCTTACACTTAAATCCAAAACATCACATTTTCATCAGGTTTCATATTTAAATCACATTCTCTCCCCCGATCAAAAATTTCAAACCTTTTGAGATTTGTGATCCCAATTGATTTAAATACTTTAGAAAACATGGGAGAAAATGTGGTCAGGTTTAACATGTTCTGATGATGAAACATACTATGCTCCCCCTTAATCTAAGAGGGAGATTCACTGCTTATTTTGCACATTTGATTATTATGACAGATATGAGTTTGACCTTTTTGCGCAGACGATATAATCACCCGCTTTTCTGAGTGAGTCAGTGGTCAACATCAATCATCCATCCACCAACAAATCTTCTCAAGTATTGTCGATCCCCTCTTGGCGAGATCCGAGTAAGTACTTCTTTGTTGAAATGATGGTGGTGGAGGTGAAGGTGTTGTTGTTGTTGTTGTTGCCGATGTTGTTGTCGTGGTGAATTCCGAGCCAATCAATAGAATTTGAACGTCTGATTAAATGGTTAGAATGGGAACTGGCACATTCATTTTGGCTATGGAATCTGCATAAGAATATCAACACAGATATGCATGCATACAGATACACTGTTCCTTAATAGCTACCCTTCAGCAGCTTGCCACATTATAATACCAAGTTCATCTTATAATCAAACCCCAATCAGGAACTACGTCAAATCACTATCTAGCATGAAGAGCAATTAGCAATCATGAACATGGCAATTCACACAGATTTCAATATTTAATTCAGGATCTTAGGAACATGATTCTAACATAATAGCAATCTACCTAAGCGAATCCTGAGAACATATGCACAATATCAACAACAATTAAGCAGCAGAGACAAACAACATTTGAAACTCATTCACTTAGTTCATACAAATGTCAGTGGAGCATTCAAGAACATCAAACACATCGGGTTTTCTAACTTCTTTTAGATTTTGAGTTTTAATGTATCTAGGGGATTAAACGAGGATTCCAAAGAGATACAAATGAACCTTCTAGTTATATGAAGCTAGGATACTACAAGCAAATTGCACATAATGTCCTAAACTTTCTAGCAACTAACACACTTGGTCATTTGATATATTTAAGCAATATCCTCTTCAACTAATACCCCATTAACTGCAAAACCTTTTCTAAGAGTCATGAATTAATCAAGAAACCCGTTTGATGATATAAAATTTGAATTCACTCTCCCCCTCAATCAATGACCCGTATTCTAGTTGAGCCTCAACTAAAATCAAGCTTAACCCCACAACTCATCAAACAAGAACTGTCATGAGGTTTTGTAGTCGGTGATTGAGTGACAAATTTTATGCATAATCCAAGTATAAACAAATTTCATACAACACATATTCACCAAGTGTCTCACAAATAATTTTCAGAAGAATCATAGAATGAAAATTATTTGTTATACTAAGAAGATTTCTCTTCTTTTACAAGAAATGATGCACTGAAACGTACATCAAATCAGGAAACATGGATATGAAGTAATCCATGCCCAGGTGAACATCACCCAGTTGGAGGAACAACCGTCTTTTTGGCGACGTGCTTTCCCCAATTTGAAGCGCGGGTTGCTATCTAAAGTAATAGCAAGCCATTTAGACATGTTTTAACAATCCATTTTAACTTCTGCTCGAGCTTCATTTAAAGACCCGTGCCATTATTGAATGACATTTCTAAGTCCGTAAATGTTATCGATAAACAGAAGACATGCCTAGGTGAAACTATTTTTGGTCTTTTCTAATTTTTTAAATTTTTATGGTTTTTCTGATTTTTCGTTTCTCTATTTACAATTAGCAAGATTTCTATATATCTATTTACAAAAATGTATAAGGTATGAAAAAGAATGTAAGAAGCAAAATATATACAAGGATACGAACCAGAAACCATTACTCCTCAGCATTCTGAATCTTTTCCGCATTCATCACTTGACTTGCTGAAGAGCAATGTGAGCACTTTTAAATAGGGATTGATTCTGGCTTTTCACACTCCCCGAATTAGTGCTCTCCCCCAATCTGACAACCTTTCCAGATGAACACCCATAATAGGAAGAAGACTTTGGATGAACGCCCATAATATGAAGAAGTCTTTTGATAACCAAATGCATGCCGTCTTTAGTCTTCTAACACTCCCGTCCTTGAGTAACGCCGTCAAAAACCTTAGGCATCTTTTCGATAGTTTAAGTTGAGCCTCAACTGAAATCTAGCTTAACCCCACAACTCATCAAACAAGAACTGTCATGAGGTTAAGCTAAACCACAAATTTAAGCCCAGTAACAACTTGATTTCAGCTTAACCTCACAACTCATCAAACAAGAACTGTCATGAGATTAGGTTAAAATCAAGTTGGACCTAACCTTAAACTACAGAACAACTTGAACCTAACTTAACTCCACAACTCATCAAACAAGAACTGTCATGGGATTAAGTTAAATATCAAGTTGTAAGAAAAGAGCTCAACATTTTTTGAATGTAGAGAAGACTGTAGACTCGACCTTCTTCAGGATTGCCCAATGTGGAGGAACAGAATACCAATCATCTTCATCTCACCCAATGCCTTCCAGTAACCTTACATGTACCCCATCAGCCCGCAGCATACACATGAGATGATAACTCCCAACAGAGAATGTAGAATAGACTGACGACTCGACCTTCTTCAGTCTTACGTATAACACCAAAGTAACAAGTTGAACCACTGATCATCTATAGTATGTATCCATCCTTGGATATTAAGCCCTGATCACTTGAACCTGTTGTGCGTCCTTGATGTACACATTCTCTCTCCCCTGATGGTTACGATTAATCAGCCCATGACGTAACAGTGAAACGTAAATACTAAGGTAACAAGTTGAACCACTGATCATCTCTGCGGTTCTCAACACCGGAATATATGATTAAGCCCGATCACGTGAACCTGTTGTGCGTCCTTGGTGTACACATTTCTCTCCCCCATGATGGTTACGATTAATCGGAATCATCATCATGATGTGTACATGTAGCCTAATGACGTATACATGAAGCATTGACTAGAAACCCTTTGTTGCTGATTGAACCAGTCCGTGAGAATATATAGATTAGCATTCCATGACCATGTTCTTCAACACCTTGATAGACGGAAGAAGTAGTGTTGGAGAAACATGGTTTGCACGACTCCTGAACTGACGTATTCAGGAGTCGTATGACCATTTCTCAATCATCAACCAACATGTAGAATAATATTCACCCTTTCCCCCCCTCAAAAATTGCATATGCCTGCTAACTGCAATTTTTGATGATTGAACTAGTGAATATGAATACCATCAACGGTAAGTAGCTCCACTTGACGGTTCTTGAAGACTGACATGTTGTTTATTCACCCTTTCCCCCCTTCAAAAATTGCATATGCTTGTCAACTGCAATTTTTGGTTGAACAAGTGAATAAAAATATACTCCAATAAGCGCCGATCCACTTGATGACTGAATAAGCACAGAAAGAGCATGAAACTTGTTGATGAGAATGGCCATAAATAAGAAGATTCCTCTTCTTTTGAAGATGCAGTGCACTCAAGCATACACTTTTCTTTTCTTTGAAGAACGAGGCCTGAACTGATTTGAACAGACGTCATAATGATGAAGAACGAGGCCTACACTGACTTGTACAGACGTTATAATGATGAAGAGCGAGGCCTGCACTGATGTGTACAGACGTCATCTGATGAAGAACGAGGCCTGCACTGAAGTGTACAGACGTCATTATGATGAAGAACGAGGCCTGCACTGATGTGTACAGACGTCATTATGTTGAAGAGCGAGGCCTGCACTGACTTGTACAGACGTCATAACTCTCTCTTTACTTCTTCTCTCATCTAACTCATTACCAACCCCATTATCATTCTGTCGGCTTGATGTCGTGACCACTGATGGAGAAAACCCAATATGATGAACTTGATACTGAAGTAATATAACCCGAACTTGTGACTTAAACTTGTACTAATGCGTGACAAAGAGCGGTGTAGAGACTTCGTGCAACATCGAATCCCTAAGTACTCTATACTCTTCAACCAACCAACCATCAAGTATAAGACATACATCACCTCTTGGATATCCACAACTTCGTGTGACACTGAGCACTACAACGTGACTCCTTAAAGTGATAGTTATTTTGTAATAGAGAGAAAGACAAAATAACTAGATATCCAAGTCCTCGTCATTGTAAATGTTGAAATCTCGAACAAGGATCTCGAAGAATCTTCATCCAACCTCCCCGATATCTTCAGATACTAAGTACACGCACCCATGAAATTTCACTTCAGCTTCAAATAAATAATAATGAATTAACGCCGTAGTCACGTCTTGTGGTTAATGCCCCAAATCTAGCCCTTTATGATGCTTTAATTGAACTTTGATAATGGTTTTAACCCGATCATGGTTAAGAGCGCATAGTCCATCATCACGGGATTTTACAAATCTATGATTTAAACCGAGAAATAAGTTCTTTCTCGGGATTTTACAAAATCAAGAAGAAACCGTGAGACATTACCAGATTGAATGTGGCATGACTGATTTGGTTTTGGTGAACACCAGTTTGGGTTAAGAATATCTTGTGAGAATTACAGATCACATCACAACTTTTAAAACCTTTGTCCAACTAATCAACCTTGTACACAAATTAGTGACCACTTGATGAAGGAAACCCGATATACCAATACTGAAAACTGAAGTAGAAGTCCCCAAATTTGTTACTTAAGCTTGCACTAATGATGGAAGAACGGTGTAGAGAATTAATGCTCCAAGCAAATCTCTAAGTGCTCAATACCCAACCAAAGTATGAGACATTAACACCTCTTGCGATTATCGACATCGTCATTGACGTGTGACACTGAGTACTCCAATAACTCTTAAGTGATAGTTACCCCGACTGCTGGTAACTAGATAACCCAAGTCTTCAACTTAAATTTTGAGCACGAGCAAGTTATCATTGAAGGTCATGCATCCAACCAACCCCGACTTCAAGATAAAGTAAGTAGATGCCTTCGTGAAATTTAGCTTCAATTTCAAATGAGGAATACCAAATGAACCTTGTGATCATCTTGTGCTGTTGACTAGCCAAAAGGAGAAGAAACATGCGCTAATTCTCCCCCTCAAAAAGGACATGAAATGACCTTTTTGCCAAAGTTAAGAGTCTGTGATGATCGTGAATTTGACAGGAACAAAACATGGACAGAGACAAATGAAACTACTGCAACGAAGATGGTGATTAAGACTCTCTTGTAGTAACCCCTTGCTTTCCTCCTCATCCAATGGTTTAGCAGATTAACAATTCCCTGAAGCTCATAATATGCCAAAACCGCTTGATGAAATATGATTATCTATAGAATGTGGAACAGGTTAAAACACGTCTCTGAACAAACCACCTTCCGTCTTTAAGTCTGACCACTTCTTGAGAAGATCTTGTACAACAATCCCATTAGAAGATTGAGAAACAACGATCACTTGATGAAGCTTGATAAAGGACAAGTTTGCGACTTATACTTGCACTAAATTTGTGATTTAGAACCTATATTGAGCACAACAACGTAACTCCTTTAAATATAGATAGTGATATATACCCAACCTTCCATCCTTTATTGTATATATCCACTTCTTGAACATCCAAGTCTAATCACCTTAAATACGCTCGAGCAAGGGTCATCAAACATCGTGCATCCATCCACCCCGAGATGTTTGTGACACTAAGTACACCAACCCATGAATTAACAAACCAACCAAGTCACCATAATTTCCCAATTCCTGCCGATCTCGAAGCACAAACTTATCTCGAAAAATTGGTCAAACCCCGTAAGTTTTATTATGTCTAAATTCAAGTCCCGCCTACATGTCCAAAATTAATCTCACGGGATTTTACAGCTCTTGAGATTTAAACCGAGAAATCGAATCTTTCGCGGGATTTTCTAAAATCTACAAGAGAAACCGTGAAATCACCCAGAATACCCAAGAGTGAAGTACAATGCTCATCTTTGAAATTCAAGTCACAGAAATCAAGTCACAACTTGATCAAATCGCAACAAGTCAAGTCACAGTTTTTCAAGGTGCCACAAGACAAATAGCAATCAACCAAATCGCAATAAGTCGAATCGCAAGTGTTAACTCGCAACGTCAAATCGCAACTGGTCAAATCGCAATCAGTCAAGTTGCAACAAGTCCAAACGCAACTTGACAAATTGCAATTTAAGCAAACTGTTATTTGTCAGCGATAACTCAAATAGCAAAGATCAAATTGCAGACTCACTCAAGTCGTAGGCACTTATAGACCAATGCTGACAAATCCGCAACTCTATAATCACGAAGACATTCGAATACCCAAATACTGGCGGTGACGTGTGTATCTACTTGTAACACCAAACTGTACCAATCATTTTGTCATGAATTATGTCAAGAATGGATGACCAGTATTTTCGTCAATTATGGTTATACCACAAATAATTAAAAACCACTGTCCTTAAGGCAGATTCACTACTGACAAATTCACAACACATGATCACTTTGACTAAATATGTAATGCAAGCCATAATTCATGCCGTCCATATGTAGTCAAATAATTGTCAACAAATAGCGTTCCATGGCCCACTATAAAATGCGTTCATATCGTCACATTTATGAATTTTAGAATGAAGAATAACATCAACAAATAACGTCCTTGTGTTAACCTTCCATGGCCCACCATACTTAAACTCACATAGTCTAAGTCCATAATCAACCAGCCCAATGAATTAAGCCATACCCGGGTTAAATGCTTTGAAGCCCAAATCCATATTTAACCCTAATCTTTCGGGTATTAATAAGCCATAACACACCTAACATAACCCTAATCAAGAAAATCAAACCATTCGCTGCTATCTCCTTCCTTTTGCTCAGCCACCAACAACAACACAAACCTTAACCCTAATCCCACTTTAATCCGCCACCTTATTTCACCATTTCACTCATCACACCCATCTGCCTTAAAAAAAATCATCACATTGCTGATCTCATATCCATCACCTTTATCATATCTCCAATCCGAAGTCAAATAAAAAATCAAACCAAACGATGGATATAACACAAATCAGTTTTGGCTTCAAGATCTATATACGGCAACAAGATCATTAAAGGTCTCGGGTAGGTTGATATTTGTTTTCATCTTGAACGAACCAAAGAAAGTTTCTAACGAGAATTGTTATGAGACTTTCTTTATGTTTCGGATATTTAATTGAAGCTTAGTCTTCAAAAAAAATTTAGATCGATGATGATATATCTTATCGTGTGTTTTGATTTTAAAGATCTAATAAACTTATGTTCTACACGAAAGATACAATGAGATCTTTTTGATTTTATTTTGTGTTCATTAGCTGTGATGATAATGATGTTTATAGGAAGTGATGTGAGGATTAATGTTGTGTGTAGTTGTAGGCTTAGATTATGACTGCTGATGGTTATGGAACTGATGTTGGTTTAAGCTTATTAATGGTTGTGGTCGTGGATTGTTGAATTAGTTGTATCATCTTGTTGTGTTGACTGATGGTGACGGGGTTTAGGATTAGTTGTTGGAATTGTTGTATAGTTGGCTGTTGTTGATGGGGTTTAAGACTGATGATGGTTATGGACCTGAGGTCAACGAGTCAGTGGTTGGTCTTGAGTAGACAAGCCGCGTTTGTGCAAAACACACAAGCCGCTTTGTGCAAAACACACAAGCCGCGTCTGTGCAAACACACAAGCCGCGTCTGTGCAAACACACAAGCCGCGTCTGTGCACAACACACAAGCCGCGTCTGTGCACAACACACAAGCCGCATACAAGTAAGAACACAAACCGAGTTCGTGAGTATATAGACAAACCGAGTTCATGACTATACAGACAAACCGAGTTCATGACTATACAGACAACGGTCCATGAACATAGAGACAAACCGCGTCTTAGACAAACCGCATGTTTGACCAGTCAAAGCTGTCACTCTCACACTTTTGTCTTTTACCCCTTTTTG
Source organism: Artemisia tridentata subsp. tridentata (assembly GCA_021014915.2). Classification (NCBI taxonomy): domain Eukaryota; kingdom Viridiplantae; phylum Streptophyta; class Magnoliopsida; order Asterales; family Asteraceae; genus Artemisia; species Artemisia tridentata. Next base: position 327,740,422 of record CP139504.1, on the reverse strand, counting down.
GTTACAATCCAAACTGCTCCCAAAAATACCCACAAACCGCATTCAAGAACACCCATTTAACACCAGCAGCAACCAAGAACACGGCGAGATTCCGACCAAGTATTCCGCCCAACACTTCTGTCATTTTTGACCACATTTATCAGACCATATATTGACCACATAACCCAACTTTTAACACAACATTGACTAACAAGAATTGTTTCACATATGTTAAAACATAACACAAATCAAATAAAAGTTGTTGAGTATTTGATTTCAAGAACTGTTGTGACCCTCCAAGCCAAGAAAAACAAGACAAGTTGACAAGTTGTTTGTATTCGAACAATTACAAGAAGCACAGTCAAGGCCCAAAGTCAGTATAAGTCCCACACAAATAATAACAAGCTTTTAATAACAGATTTTTGTGGTACGAGCATAATACAAGAATAGTGATTCGAACAAAAACAGATGCAAAACAGTTTAAGCAAAACAGGTTCGAACCCAAAAAAAATAACACCGACACACAATCAAATCGGACCTAACCATGGCTCTTGATACCAATTGTAGGAAATAACCATCTTGATTGTGTGGATGATTCGGGTGGTCTTGGTTCATGGAAGATAAGATCCATGGTTTGAGTTAGATGCAAGAACTAGAGAGAGAGAGAGAGTTGAAAGGGAAAACTTGATCTATTAGATTGTAGGTGAAATTGTGACAAGAGTTCCAACCCTTCCCAAGTGTGGTAAGGGGTATTTATACTTACTAATATTATGCCCCTAGTGGGCTGTGGAGTGAGCTGACAGTGGGGAAAGCCCCGACCCACTCCACAAATATAAATACGACTAAACTAATAATACTAATACTAATATTGCTAAGCTAATATAAATAAGCCTACGAGCTATGTAGATGCTAAATAGATGCTCGGGGTGATCGAACCTTCATATGAATATTTATATTCCTAACAGTTAATACATTAATGATTCAAGTACTTTATTTTTCAGCATCTAACTTACTAGTAAACTACTCTCAACATGTAGCCATGGTAAACTCAAAGGCATAAGTCTATAACCGCATATAAATTATCCAAAACAAAGCTAGATAAATGTAACAATCATGTCATTAATAAGAAAGATTCATAACAAAGCGAGCACATAAGTGCTTAACCTTTCATAACAAACGATAGACGAGTTTGAAAGATTAAACATAGTTATAACGATTAAACCAAGAAAATATAACGTATATGATGCGGTAAATCTTGATCTTGATGATGTTTGCTGCTTGGATTCGTCAATGGAACCCTTCAAAGTCACGTGGTCTTCAAGGGTTATGAAAACGTACCCTAGTTAAAAAGCCCAAGCCCGTCAGTGTATATGGCGTATACACATAAGTTTGTATACGCTGTATACCGCTCTTCTGCACTAGCCACTTCACTGGTCTTCAGGTGCATACGACGTATACAAGGAACAATGTATACGCCGTATACGCTTCAACACTTTAACAATTCCACCAGGTTCTTGTATGTATACGTGTATACACCATAAAGCCAGTGGCCTTGCAAATTTATTGGCTTTGTTGTGGCATATGACCAATAAATTTCAATGACCACCTCACCCAGAGTTAGCTATGTACCTAGACACAACGGTGTGCCGTTACCTACCTGTAGGTGCTGAGCTAGGAGAGTGTAACAATTATGGGTAGCGCATTAAAGTCTAAAATTACACATAAGGTAAGACCTAAACCCATCGGTTTTCCAGTCTTATACTTTTTATATCCAATATTTAAATGATTTTTCCGAAAGGTCGTTTTACCTATGAACTACGCATGAATTCATACCACGATATGTTAAGTTTAGAAAACCAAATCTTTTGTAATAAAAGTTGTCTAAACTCAGGTTACCCTTCCCAAGCCTTTTTTAGATAGGTTTACCAAATTCATAGAACTACCCATTTATTACGCGATCTTGCTGTCGCATGCTCGGTGCTTAAGTACACCCTTACCCATGACTTTAGTTGAGATGCAATGTTTTATTAAGTCTCTAAATAGTTTTAGTTGACATATTATTTACACATTGCATGCATATTCAGACATTAATAAAACACATAATTGACACAACCAAGCCATAATCTAATGTTGATCCCAAGAGCCACTTCAGGAATTAACTTGGGTCTATCTTAAGGGTTAAAAGATGACATAAGGCAAGAAGGCTACTTCTAGTTCCGTGTCTTCTAATCGCCTGTGATTCTCTCCTTAGTCCTGGTGGATCTTCTATCCTCCGTGTTCCTGCTGGATCTCCTCTCTCCTTGTAATCCGAAGGTTCTTCTACCTCGTCTAGTCTTCCTTGCATCATGTCTGTCTTGGTTTACATTTAATTTAAAGCTACTCTACTTTTAAAATTAAATTACAAAAGGGAATATCAATGGCACACACGCCTCCCTTAAACCTAAAAATAGTAAAAATATAAGCGGTATAAATCTACATCACAACCGCGTATTTTATAATTTTGATCTATGACTCAGGATCGTGTCATGCATGATTCAAATAAAACGGGAATGTACTAATAATAAGTTACATGTGAAAATATTTATGATATGCTTTGCTCCGACCTACTTGTTGTTCCCTTTACACGCTTAGAGTTAACTAGAAAGTTAATCTATTCGTGATTATGACTAATACAATGTTAAGATTAATTCTAACAGATTAATGAAACGTAATAGTAAAAACACATAAGTATTTTTCAACGTTTAAATTCTTATTAGAAATGAATCAAAGAATCTATTACCCAAGTGTTTTGCGGAACAAACACTTGGGATTGAATAGACAAGGTATGGTTGTGTCTCCTATCTAAACTCAAGCTTTGCTTTGAGTGGTAACAATTCGACCCACTGAGCTATCTCAGGGATACATTACTCTTTGTAGGAGAGAAGTTGCTTTGCAAAAGTCTAAGCTTTCAATGTACAAAACACACTCAACTTCTCTCCCATCTGAACCTATTTATACACAAGTATAAAGGGTAAAAGTGATTAAAAATAATACAAGTTGTTGAAGCAAGCGTGTCTGACAATTACAATAGTAATTGTCATTTCCAAGAACCAATAGGAATGGGCTAAAAGTTTTTAGGAGTGGTTGGTCTGACACTCCATGACTTTTAGCCGTCTTAGGGAAGGTTTCTTCCTGACAAGATAAGATTTGATCTTATCTTAAACTCTTCCCAGATCTTCCCGCATTTCTTTCAGGCTTTAGGTTCTTCAGTACACGCCTTCATTTATTAATCACAATTGTCGTTGAGGAGACTGGGGTTCAGTGAGTTCTTGTACAACACTCACTGAACCATCATCTTCTTCTTTGGCTTAAGTCCTACTCAAGGAGTACCGCCTTCCTGAGTAGTGAATCCTTCTTCATGAATTCGCCTTAAGCATCCTGAAGATGACTCACTGAGAGACTGTTCTCTCAGTGACTTGAATTGTTCTCGGTTTAAGTTAACACTTAGTTAATTTGTGTCCAAATCTTGTTTTAAGTATTCTTGGGTACTGACGGACCCAACAATCTCCCCCTATTTGGATATAAATTATTCCTAAGTGTTTTGATCAGTAATGAGTGAGCTAATGACTTCTGCTCATACTGAATGTACTATAATATAAATAAGGACACTAAAATAATAAAAACATCATCTTATTTATATCATTACAAGTCCTATCAAAAACTAAGTACAAAATACTCAGGGTTCTTGTACATAACCTATGAGTTCAAGTTTCGCCTTCTTAGACACTAACACCTCCTTGTCAGGTCTTTCATTCATCATCTTGTCCAGCAGCTTGACAAACTCCTCGTTCTCAGGACTCTTTACTCTAAGTGCCATCAGTTTGTAGGCGAGGAGAGTTGTCGTTTCCACTAGATCAATGTCACTTACTCTTTGGAAGGCTGGCTGTGCAAATTCATCAATGAAGAAGATACCATACTCAGGCTTCTTGATGACTCAGTTAGGAATGAACTTGACTCCCTCAGGGGGAATCCTATTGCAGTGCAAAGCAGCTATATATTGTTCAGGTTCCTGATCCACTGCTTTTCTTTTCCTTCCGGACTTCTGAGTAGGTTCAGGGATTGCCAGTCCCTGAGAAGCAAGCGCCTTCTCATGATCAATCCCAAGACTCTTGGCCACTCTCTCCAGTTCCTCATACTTGGCATTCAGAGACTTGATGAGAATTGGGGCATTCTTGCTTTGTGTCTTCTTCCTTAGAATGGGCATCATCATATCCCATTCCCTTAACCCAAAGTCTGAGAATTTGATTGTTGAAAGGACCTCAGACTTTCTTGGCCCCCTATGTATTGTTATGCTCAGGGGCCTGGTGTTGTGAATGGTTATATCGGTGATTGTGCCTTCATCCTTGGTTTTGGTCATGTGCCATACGTACCTCTCATACGTTCTCTGTCTCCTTTCTTCCTTCAGCTTGGCTTGCTGATTGTGTTCCTTAAGGAGTTCAGCCTGAAGCTTGAGAAACTCATCCCCTTTGATGTCCTTTTTCTCAGACTCCTTGATCACTTCTTTAGCAACCTCAACAATTACTGGTCTGTTGAGTTGTTGTTCAGTCTCTTGGGCCTTCCTGAGATCTTCTTGATGCAAGATTTCAGCTATTTCATCAGGAATCCCAAAGACCCTTTTCCCTCCTTCCAAGTCAACGTAAAAGGGTGCATCAGGAACTCCACGTCTTTCATTTGTGGCCTTAACCAAGTGTGCTTCAGGAGGAGTGCTTGTTTCACTCACCATGATTCTCTTCCCTTTGTCAATGGGAGGGGGTTGACTGGTGGAAGTTTCAGGGTCAACCACGATAGCAGAAGAAGGATAAGGGATAGGTTCATCATTTTTCTCCCCCTCAGCAGGTATTGGAACTTCAGTGGATGTACCTGCTGACTGAGGAGGAGGAGTTACTTGAGAGGCCTGAAGAATGGTGAGGATACTGGAGACCATCTTTTTAGTTTCTGATGACTCATTCTTCAGGGTCGTAATTTCAGCCGCCATTGCCTTTTGGGTTGTGGTAAGTTCAGTGACATGGGAGGTATAGTGGTCGATCAGCTCATTATGTTTTGTTGAGAGCTGATCAAAGGCTGAGGATATCCTTTCCAGGTGCCCCTTGGTATCAGTGACTGCCTGATGAATAGAATCTTGCTGCGACCTGAGAGATTTGAAATCCACCCCCTGAACAAGCTTGAGAAGCTCAATGATGGAATTGGAGGTGAACTTCTGAGTATCCATGTACTCATGCAGTCTTTTGATCAGGATGGGATCATCTCCAAGTTGTTCTTGAACAGATTCAATACCCTTAAGAATGTTGGAGAGTTCCTTGTGCTGTTCAGTACCCATTTCATCAATGGTGTCTCTCAAGTCGCCAAGTTGTTTGTCAGTAAGTTTGGCGACCTGAAGCACTTTATCCTGAGATTCTTCAGCAGAAGCCCTGAAGTCGGCATAGGAGTCTGCCACTTCAGTGTGCTGATTCCATTGTTCTTTCGTGAGTTCATTGTAAAGACCCTCGTTGGCTTTGCGATGGAATTTAACCAGTTGTCTTGCAGTCAACGGAAGAACGTTATCATATTTTGCCAACCACTGAGGAGCGGCGGGAGAAGATGCACCTGATGATGATGATGATGATGTGGGAGAGTCAGGTTGTTGATCCTCAGGGGGAGGAGAAGATGGTTGTAGTTCAAGGTGCTGAGGAGGGCTAAAATCAATCTCCATTTCCTCCTCAATACCCAGAACGTCTTCTTCATCACCAAAATCCACTAATTCCTATTCTGACTCTTCATTCAGTAACATTTCAAGATCAGCCAAAGAAGGAACCTTCAGGGAATCCGGCTCCCCCTCAAAAGAGGGCTCACCTTTGTTGTGGCCAGGTCCTGACCCCGTCATAATAACTGAGTGGGTTTGCTCAGCCTGACTAGTCATAATAACTTGGGGGGGGGGGGGTTTGCCCAGCCTGACTTTTGGGGGCAGTTCCTGAGTGTAGGGATCCGCCTGAGGTGGTTATGGGTTCCGTATCAGCGGGTGATTTATATCCCTCTGAGTCTTTGTCCCCCTGAGCGCCTTCAAGTCCTGACGGGTATTTTTCAGAACTATCATGAGGCACTGATTGTGATGGTTGATGGTCCCCCATCCCATCAGGGTTGTACTGCCCTTTTGGGGATTCAGGGACCTTTACTCCCTGAGACCCTGAGGGTGATTGCTCAGGAACGTTAACAGGATGTGATTGGTGATGGGTCCCCTTCTCAGTGGAGTAGTGCTGCCCCACCGAGGATTTAGAACCCTTTTCTCCCTCAGGAACTGATTGTGATTTGTCAGTTCCTTCATCGGAATGTGAATGGGTGGTTGTTCCTGATCCCTCAGACTTGTGTATGTCAGTGGGAACATGTGGAAAGGGTTTTCCTGAGAACACTGAGGATGATTTCTCAGTGCCCTCCGTTGGCCTTTGTTTTGTGGTCAAGGGGGTCTCTGTAGTGGGTGTCTTAGAGGTCTGGGCCACATTCAACCCCTTTTTAAGGTTGAGTTGGTTTTCGGCATCAGTCTCAGTGGTGAGTGGTTTGGGTCTAACCACCTTACTGGACTGACCCTTCTTTGTCTTCTTCACCTTCTTTGTAGGTGAAGGTACTGGAGAAACAGTGTTCTCCCCCTGAATAACCACCATCATGTAGTTAGGCAGGGCAATGGGTTGTACCTCAGTAATGCCACTAGTGAAATTGGTTTTATGTAAGACGTCAGGTTTCATACCTTCGACGTCAGGCCTCACATAGTCAGAACCAAGAAGGTCCTGAAGTACACAGGAAATAAAACTAGGATAAGACAAGTGTTTTTTCCTAGATTTTCCTGAGAGCTTAGCAACAAGGTCACGAAAGATAATACCTCCGATATCTATTTTTCTACCCTCCAAGAGACTGAACAACATCAATTGTTGTGATGAGTTCAATTGCTCAGTGGAGGATTTATTCCCCCCAAGGACCTGAATGACGAATGTCATCAGGATCCTCCAGACTGGGTGGAACCAGGTTTTGACAATTGGAGCCTTTTCTAATAAGGCTCCAGCGGACTCCTTAGGATGTTTTGGGTCATGAGGTCCTAAGAATATCAACTCTGCTTTGACCTCTTGGTCAGTAGGATTGGGCTCAAAGGCCTCAGCAAAATCAAGACCTGTGGCCTTGATGAAGGTGTTGTAATCCAGGGAAAGGGGTCTTTTCCCATTCATCACTGTGAATGTGATGATGGATTCTTTGGTGTCTTTTGGGCTAGTAGCCACAGCAGTACACCAGAATTCCCTCAGGTAGTCATGGTAGATGACTGAGGGGGTCTTGGTAAATGCCTTTGCAAGAAAACAGTTTTGAAGATATTTCATAACGTTCTTGTAGGCATGGAACTTTTGTGGATAGGAAAAGTTTCCCACCACGTTGTTCTTTGTGAGGTCTACACCCTCCAATGTGAAATCCACATTAGGGGCGTATGTCACAGCTTTAGAAGAAGTCATATTTGTTGGTATGTCGGGTAACAAAGATGGTTTGGGATTTCTTAAAGCTAAGAACACACACTATTAGTTTTGAGAGAAAAAATGGGCAGAATTTGCTTAAAATTTCAAATAGACGTGTGTGTGTTATTTTTGGTTGGGGTATTTATAGGGAAGAGAAGTGGAGGGTATTTTAGGCATTAAGCGGATTTAATTTATTCAAAAAGAATTTTTGGAAACTGTTTTGAATAAAATGTTTTGGGATCCGCATTTAATGCCAACACTCCACTTTTCCCTGGTTTGGCGCAACAGTCAAGGTGAACAGTTGAGCAGTTCTGCAAAAGTGTAATTTGCAGAGATGAGTCATCACATATCTGTAATGTGATTGGAGAGGCATTTAATGCCAAGTGGGAATGTGGTGGCCCAGAGGTGGAAGCCAGAAAGGCAAAAAGAACAAATATTCTTAAATTAAATATGTGTTCAGTTACCAACCTCGGACATTTACTAACTAGATACTTAGAGCATTTAAGTCAGTATTTAATGTCTCTTGAGGACCCTGAATGACTTTTCATTCAGTGAACCTGATTGTCAGGACTTGCGTTTAGTCACTGATGGTTCTAGTGATCAGGAATTTGGGTCTAATTCTTGAGGTTCAAGGGTTCAGGAACTTGGGTTTAGTTCCTAAGAACCAAGAATTCAGGAACTTGGGTTTAATTCCTGAGGATTAAGGGTTCAGGAACTTGGGTTTAGTTCCTGAGGTTCAGTGACTTTTCTCACTGAAGAACACATTGAGTCAGGGATTTAGAATTTACACATATTTGGATGGAGTCAATCAGTGGGTTGATTTTCAATATCCAACATTCCTAGTTCAGCTTTCAGTCTAGTGAAAGTTGGTTCATCCAATGGCTTGGTGAATATATCAGCTAGCTGATATTCAGTAGGAATGAAGTGTAATTCTATGTCACCATTCATGACGTGGTCCCTGATGAAATGATATCCAATATCAATGTGTTTTGTTCTCTGATGAAGAACAGGGTTATTTGAGATGGCAATTGCACTTGTGTTATCACAAAAGATGGGAACCATCTTGTACTGAATTCCATAGTCACTGAGTTGACTTTTCATCCAGAGTACATTTGCACAACAACTTGCTGCTGCAACATATTCAGCTTCAGCTGAGGACATGGAAACTGATTGTTACTTCTTAGCACTCCAACAGACTAGTTTTCCACCAAGAATTTGGCAAGAGCCTGAGGTGCTTTTTCTGTCCATGTTGCATCCAGCATAGTCAGAATCTGAGTATCCTTTAAGATCAAGGCCTGAACATTTTGGATAATATAATCCAAGGTTTGGAGTACCTTTTAGGTACCTGAATATCCTTTTCACAGCAGTGATATGAGTCTCTCTTGGGTCAGATTGATATCTGGCACATAAGCAGACTGAGAATTGGATATCAGGCCTTGATGCAAGTAAATACATCAGTGATCCTATCATTCCTCTAAAAAGAGTTTGATTCACTGGTTTTCCAGTAAGATCAGGACCAAGGTTGTTTGGGGGTACCATGGGAGTCTTGACTGAGGCACTGTCACTGAGCTCATACTTCTTCAGTAGGCTTTTGACATACTTCTCTTGACTGATAGAGGTTCCTTTATCAGTCTGCTTGATTTGTAGACCGAGGAAGTAAGTCAATTCTCCCATCATGCTCATTTCAAATTTCTTTGCCATTAGTTTTTCAAACTGTTTGCAAAGTTTATAATTTGTTGAGCCAAAGATGATGTCATCAACATACACTTGTACAAGTATGACATCATTATTTGTCTTGTAGATAAACAATGTGTTGTCTATCTTGCCTCTGACAAATTTGTTTTGGATCAGGAAGGCTGAAAGAGTCTCATACCATGCCCTGGGAGCTTGTTTTAGTCCATAAAGGGCTTTGTTAAGCTTGCAGACAAGGTCAGGAAACTCATGGCTTTCAAATCCAGGAGGTTGCTGAACATAAACTTCTTCTTTTAGTGAGCCATTCAAGAATGCACTTTTTACATCCATTTGGTACACTTTGAAGCTCATGTATGCAGCAAAAGCAAGGAAGATCCTGATGGCTTCCATCCTTGCTACTGTTGCAAATGTTTCTTCATAGTCAATGCCTTCTTGTTGATTATAGCCTTTGGCTACAAGTCTGGCTTTATTTTTAATGACTGTGCCATTTTCATCATATTTGTTTTTAAATACCCATTTCATGCCAATGACTGAAACATCTTCAGGACATTTGACCAAGGTCATTACCTTGTTTCTGTCAAATTGTTCCAGTTCATCATTCATGGCTTGAACCCAACTTGGATGTTTTAGTGCTTCCTTAACACTTTTGGGTTCAATTGTGGAAATGAAGTCCATAAATAGGCACTCATTGGCTGAGGCTGCTCTCAGTTCAGCAGCCATGCTTCTTGTGAGCATGCCTTCAGTAGGCTCACCAATTATATTGACAAGTTCTATATCCTGAGACCTAGTTCAACTGTACTGAGGTCTTTGAAACTGATTAGAACTTGTAGAGGCCTGATGGGTAGGATCAGGATCAGACACATGATGTTCTTCAGCATCTTGAGTGTCTGAGTGGGTTGATTCATCACTGAGATTGTTCACGACCTGAGCACTTTGTACTGACTGAATGAATTGATCAATATTTTGTGCTACAATAAACTCCGTGATGGTTGGGTAAGGAAGGTTGTGGGGAATGATGTAATAGGAGATGTCAGCATTTGCATGGTACTGAGTGAAAGGACCATTATCAGCATGATGTTCATCAGGAGGGTATCTTGATGATTCATCAATACCTATCTCTTCCACTGAGTTGTTAGAGACACTGATTACATCAGTGCTCTCATCAAAGGTAACATGAAATGTTTCCTCAGCATGCTGTCTCCTAGTGTTGAACACCCTGAAGGCCTTTGAGACAAGGGAGTATCCTAGGAAGTATCCATCATTAGCTTTGGCATCAAAATTTCCTAAGTGATCCTTGTTATTATGAATAAACACAAGACACCCAAAGACATGAAAGTAGCTGATGTCAGGGATTCTTCCTTTGAATAACTCATAAGGAGTTTTACTATGTCTCTTGACAATGATGGATCTGTTTTGTGTGTAACAGGCAGTTTTTACTGCTTCAGTCCAAAAGTGTTTGGAAAGGACTGATCCATTTAGTATTGTTCTAGCTGCTTCAATGAGTGTTCTATTTTTCCTTTCAGCCACCCCATTTTGCTCAGGTGTGTAGGGTGAGGAAATTTTTTGTGAAATGCCTTTCTCATCACAGTAACATTCAAGTTCATAATTTTTGAACTCTGTTCCATTGTCAGTCCTAATTTGTTTGACTTTGATGTCATTTTGATTTTCAATGTTCCTGACAAAGGACATAATTGTTTCAGCTGCCTGACTCTTTTTGATCAGGAAGTATACCCAAGTGTATCTTGAGTATTCATCCACAATGACCAGAGTATACTTCTCATGGTTAATGGATCTAGGGCTAATTGGTCCAAATAGATCCATATGGAGAAGATGAAGGCAGTTCCTGATGGAAAAGTTGGTTTTGGTTTTAAAGGATGCTCTGTGATGTTTACCTTTTTCACAAGCTGAGCATGGTTTGTCCTTTGAAAACACAAGAGATGGTAAGCCAAGGACCTTGTTTTGTTTTACAAGGTTGTTTATGTTTTTGAAGTTCAGGTGGGAGAGTCTCTTATGCCAAAGCCAGTTGAGTGTATTAGTGGCCTTAGTAAAGAGACAAGTTCCATTCTGAGTCAGACCGGACACGTCTAACACATAAACATCATGTCTTCTTAGAGCAATAAGGACAACTTCCTTATTAGCATTGAAGATGATTCCTTGCTTATCATCAAACTGAACTATGTATTTTGCATCACATAGTTGACTGACACTTATCAAGTTGTATTTTAGACCATTTACATAAGCTATCCTAGTAAAGACTATATCATTGCAGTTTACTGAACCATAACCTTCAGTGAGACATGATGAGTTGTCAGCAAATATCACTTTGGGTCCTGATTCATCCACATACTTGTGCAGATACTTCTTCACACCTGTCATGCTCCTTGAACATCCACTATCAAGAAGCCAAACAGGGTCCCTGGCATGTTTCTCCACAAATGGTAAACTGGGTCAGTTCTTTCTAGGACTCCACTTCTTGGAGGGCTTAGCTTTGATGGTCTTATTAACATTTTCAAGTGATTTATGGTCAGTGGTGGAGTGAACTGAGCTACCACATATTATGCATTTGATTGCTGATGTAGACTCAGTGGACTGAGAGGCTGACTTTGTCATACCTCTACTGGCCTGAATGACCTTACCACGTCCTGAGGTGTTATGAGTGGAACTTCCACTATTTTCACAACAATTGTCAATTTGACAATCCTTAGGATGGTGGTCATTGAACCCACAGTAAGGGCAAGGTGCAAAAGGCTTTGCCTTTTGTTTCTGTTTCTGTTTAGAATCAGAAGGATAGTTTAAAGACTGAGCTTTAAGACTTGTGATGAAGCGAAAAGTGTACCGCTTTTAAGGGGTCATTTAAGCCCTAAATCGTATTTATTTGATCAAATATTGCCCTAAATCGTTCCTTTTGTCATTTTAGGTACTTTTGAGGAGAAATCTGGAAAAGGAGGCATTTTGGACGTTTTTGGAGCATAAAAGTGAAGAAAACGACAAAGTCTCAAAATCGGCTAAAAGTTACCTTTGACGGCGTCAGGATCCTCTCCAGACGGCGTCACGGCTTGGCAAAAGTGGTGGATATGAAAAATACACATGATAAGCCAGTGAGATTTGCATTGGAATTCTGACGGCGTCACCCTTTGGAGTGATCAAGGTCGTCACGGTTTAAGCTGAAGAATGACGGCGTCACCCTTAACCTTGACGGCGTCAGCTTCTGATAGGCCAGAATGGATTTTGGAGGTTTAAAGGGAGACGGCGTCAAGAAGGCCATCACGTGTTAACTAGTCACAACTTGCGCGCGCGGTAGCTGTTACTGTTTTGGCCATAAAATCCTCATACGAACTCGGATTTAGGTGATTCAAAAGGCCACGCGATCGGGACGAAAAGATCTACAATTTGGTGAAAAATTGGACGTGACGGCGTCACGTGTAAGTCTGACGCCGTCAGATCGGGCCGACAGAAAAATGCCTATAAATATAACTTCACAACTTCATTTTTTGTAAGCCCTAAACCCTAAGTCCGATTCTAGGGTTTAGGTAGGTGTTTTTCCAGCAACTTAGAGGGTCCTAATCATGCCATAAACATCTTGTAATGGTTTGTTTATCGATTCAATCTTATGTTATGTCTTCAATTATGATTATTGTTGATTGCTCTTCATTAATTATGCTTGGCTAAATCACCTTGTGTCTACTTATGATTGTGTGAAACTTGTGTATAACTAATTAGATCTTATTGATTTCTTGTTGATGTGTGTGTCCATCTCCATCAATTAGGGCGTGACAACTTCAATAGATCTAGTTGGTTTAGTTTATAATTCTTGTTTCCTATTGTCTCTTGTTTTATTGGGTGATATCGATGTTAGGCTTAAGAAAACTGGCTAACCCCCTATACGGTAACTTGCTTGAACGTCTTAAGAAACATGAACCAATGCGTACTAGGTTTATTTGGTTTTATTTAATGCATGAGCGAATTCTAGTGATCCCATGTTAGGAGCTTCTTAGCCGGCTCGACATAGGAGTGAAGTAGGAGCTTATAGAGTTGGGGAAGTACGTACGCCACCCCACGATTGGTATTAAGGAATACAACCCGTCAATTAAAACAAGGTGTGACAATTCAATAGGTAGAATTGGATAGCTAGCAAGGAGTAACATATCATAGGTAGACATGCTTCATTTCCCTTGTAGAACCCTAGTTTACTTTTCTTGCATATTAGTTTAATTAGTAGCTTTTGGGTTAGTTGATTAGCAACTAATTCCGCCCCTTCTTCCAAAACCAGAGATTTTTACTTGCTTTCCATAAAATATAAAAAAAATACAAAAAGAATCATCCTTCACCTGTAGACCTAGTTAGATTAATTTCAATCCTAACGAACACTATTCTTTGAGTTGAACGATCAATCCCCGGTACTTGCCACTTCACTATACTACAACGGTCAGGTACACTGCCTGGTGGGGATTGCAAACTTCTCAAGATCCCTTGAGAGGTAAAACCTGTTGTAAGGTTGCAAAACCACGCATCAAGTTTTTGGCGCCGCAGCCCGGGGAGTAGTTATTGCTTAGGTTGAAATTTTATTTTTATTAGGTCTACTCACAAGATTCCTATCAAGTGAGATTTTTTCTTTTTATTTTGTAGCTTTCTCGTAGTCTATCTTTTCTTTGTGATTTTGTTTGTAATTTGCTTCAAATGGACTTTTCACTTAGATTTCTAAGATTGCAAGATATGGTTGAGTGGCTAGAACACCAAGAAGTTCAAAATACCTCATTTAGAGACACTTATGAATCATATGAGCCTTCACCTAGGATAGATTCTTATGAACAACCTCCATGTTTAGGATCTTGTTTTAGTGAGGCTAATAGGAAAAGCGACCTAGTTTGCCAAGGAATTGTGGATAGAGCCGTATCAATAAATCATAAGTTGGATGAAGCACTAGGTTTGTTATTATCACTACCTAAGAAAACAATTGACGAGGATATAGGTGATCTTGACACGTGGAATAATGAGGTAAACACCATAAGCCCACAAAATACTCAACCATCATTTGAGGCACCCACACCGCCCATGACTAACCCGGAAGAAGTAGAAGAGACTTTAGGAATCCCGATGGAGGTAGAACCCTTGGACCAAGCACAACTAGAGGATATAGGTTTGCACACTTTTAGTGGTGACCTTACTCATAGTTCTAGGGAATTTCCTAGTGTTAATGAATTGAAACCTCAACCTTTACACAACTTTTCATCCTTAGATTTACATCTAGGAGAAAAAAGAGGAACCGACCCACCCATCAACCAATATTATCCGGGTAGTTTTAGGATGAAGGAAGCCATTCACTCACCCCCTTCACCTCACGTGGCATATTCACACCCTAAGGGTGTGTATCGCTACTTTCACCCGCACTTAATCCTAAGTGTAGGGAAAACCTCCCCTATTTTTGTTAAATAAGGGTAGAGTCAGGCTCGTGACTCGAACAAAAACAAGCGCTTATTGGGAGGCAACCCAAGCTTTATTTGCTTTATTTGTTTGATTGTTTGTTTATTTAATTTTATTTGTTTCCGTATGCATTTCTTATTCTTTTTGTTTACTGTTCATGTCTCAAATATAAATTGTGAAAATGCTTTATTTTGTTTTTAACTTCGTCTTAACTACATATAAAGGTATTTTGCAAAAGATAAGTGTAAGGGAAATCTAAATCTGTTTTAAAGAACAAGATTGAACATGAACGATAACAATGAGATATAAGCATGCATATTAGTATTTGTTTGAGTCAAATGCTTGTATCGAGTCATAATGAAGTTTTGCAGGAATTCCAGGAAGTAAGGTATAGGTTTTTCCAGAAATTTTCCGGAAAACTTAACATGAGAATTCTGTCAGATCATTTCTGACGGCGTCAGGCCTTACAACCTGACGGCGTCAGGTTTTAATTTTCTGAAATTTTTGAAAGTTTTGTTTTTCTACCGGAATCATAAAAAGTTTTTATTAAATCTCTAACTTATAAACTCCAGGAATCTGCACAACATTCATTCCGCAAGCATTATATCTTTTATTGTTTTATTTCTAAGTCTGGAATTACACCTAGTTGTGAGTTGTCTTTGTTCGGTTTGATGCTTTGGTTTTTCTTGTTTGTTTTCTCAGGTTTAACAGGTTATTTTGGACAAGGAAATGTATGTGGAATCAAGCTTATGGCGATGCATTAGTCTTGGAGCTTCTACATTACCTTGGAAGAAGATTTAACCATGTTACTTCATTATCCACCGAACGAATCAGGGGAGTATTTGATTTCATTCTTTTACCTTATTTACTTTTACATCTTGTTATTTGAACATTGGGGACAATGTTCATCTTAAGTGTAAGGGGGGGGGGGGTAAAGTACGATTAGAGAATGCTTTTACGCTTGATTTTTTGTTTGTTTAATAGTAGATGTGTAATAAAACTGAGATAAATACCTGTTAGGGCAATTTTAGTGCCAAATTTAAAATTTTTTACAACATATAGGAGTGAAACTTTGATCTTAATAAGCGTCTCATGGATAGGAATTATATGACTAGCACAAAAACCGTACCACTAAAAAAATTTTCCACCCCCAAATATGTGAGGTTCGCCCCTAGAATTGGTAGGAAAAGCATTTATGCTATGATGTGTGTACCGGTAGCACTTAGATTCTAGAACTTGCGTTAGGACCATTCCGAGGCCACAAGTGAGACTACATTCGTGTAGTTAGATTTACTACATGATAAGAGGCATTAGGATTAACCCATTGTTTTACACCTGTGTTTTTGTTATAATTACTTTGGCTACATTGGTCAAGTAATTCTCCCACACCCTTTGCGTTGTACTCATTTTTAGTACACGATACCCCTAGTACACCCCTCAGAGCCTATCTTTTCGTTTCGACCTTTAAGCATTTTACTTAAAGGAAGAATTTGTTACGCCCCACTAAAATGTACACCCAAATCGCCTTAGCCTACCTTGTATGCACTCATCTTTAGTGCATTATTGTGACAACATTTGTTTAAACCCCAAGTTAATTATCTAATTGATTACATGGTTGCTAAGTCGAGTCATATCCTTGTACATATTGTTTTGGGACAATTGGGACTCATGGGTAAAGTACTAGTGTAATGGAGTAATGGGGAAGAACATCATTTATTACCCCCATATGTGCTAAATATTTTAAAAGTACTCCAAGTTTTTCAATTATCTTAATTCGAGTCATTAGAATAGTTATTTGTAAAGTTATGTAAAAAATTCAAGTGTAAGGGGAATGCAACGCCCCTATGATGTATTATTTTGGATGGTAGGGCAAGAGTGTATGCAAAAAAAAAAAAAAAAAAAAAAAAAAAAAAAATCGAAAAAAATAAAGAAAAATACAAAAAAATGAGAAAAAGAAAAAGTAGAAAAAACATACGGACTACCATCCCGTTTCATTTTATGTTTATTTTATGTTTTGGTTATTTTGTTTTTAGCTTAAGATTGAGTCGAGTCTTGGCTTAGCAACATTGTATAGTACATGTAATTAATCAAGATCTTTAACTCGCCACCAGTAAAATATCCTTTATCCAACAAAACCGTGTTTTCCTTTTCCCTACACCTAACGTTATAACCCATGTAAAAGCCCTCTTTGATAGTTTATCTTAGGTGCTTACGCCTAGTGGAGGAGGTTTTCGATCCTTTCCCAAGCCTATGGTAATCTATTTGCTATGACAGGTAGTGAGAGATATTTTCCGTTTTCATTTATGAGATTTATTTTGATGACACTTGAGAGATGTGTGTATCTAAAAACTACTTGTGAGGTGCTAGTTTGTAATCTCCGTGCCTATTATGATTAAAGTGGAACGAATATTTGTTGTAATTACTTTTATGTTAGCATTAAATGACCCCTAATTTGTATTTTGATTAGAATAAAAGCGCATTTGCTTGAGGACAAGCAAATCTCAAGTGTAAGGGTATTTGATGAAGCGAAAAGTGTACCGCTTTTAAGGGGTCATTTAAGCCCTAAATCGTATTTATTTGATCAAATATTGCCCTAAATCGTTCCTTTTGTCATTTTAGGTACTTTTGAGAAGAAATCTGGAAAAGGAAGCATTTTGGACGTTTTTGGAGCATAAAAGTGAAGAAAACGACAAAGTCTCAAAATCGGCTAAAAGTTACCTTTGACGGCGTCAGGATCCTCTCCAGACGGCGTCACGGCTTGGCAAAAGTGGTGGATATGAAAAATACACATGATAAGCCAGTGAGATTTGCATTGGAATTCTGACGGCGTCACCCTTTGGAGTGATCAAGGTCGTCACGGTTTAAGCTGAAGAATGACGGCGTCACCCTTAACCTTGACGGCGTCAGCTTCTGATAGGCCAGAACGGATTTTGGAGGTTTAAAGGGAGACGGCGTCAAGAAGGCCATCACGTGTTAACTAGTCACAACTTGCGCGCGCGGTAGCTGTTACTGTTTTGGCCATAAAATCCTCATACGAACTCGGATTTAGGTGATTCAAAAGGCCACGCGATCGGGACGAAAAGATCTACAATTTGGTGAAAAATTGGACGTGACGGCGTCACGTGTAAGTCTGACGCCGTCAGATCGGGCCGACAGAAAAATGCCTATAAATATAACTTCACAACTTCATTATTTGTAAGCCCTAAACCCTAAGTCCGATTCTAGGGTTTAGGTAGGTGTTTTTCCAGCAACTTAGAGGGTCCTAATCATGCCATAAACATCTTGTAATGGTTTGTTTATCGATTCAATCTTATGTTATGTCTTCAATTATGATTATTGTTGATTGCTCTTCATTAATTATGCTTGGCTAAATCACCTTGTGTCTACTTATGATTGTGTGAAACTTGTGTATAACTAATTAGATCTTATTGATTTCTTGTTGATGTGTGTGTCCATCTCCATCAATTAGGGCGTGACAACTTCAATAGATCTAGTTGGTTTAGTTTATAATTCTTGTTTCCTATTGTCTCTTGTTTTATTGGGTGATATCGATGTTAGGCTTAAGAAAACTGGCTAACCCCCTATACGGTAACTTGCTTGAACGTCTTAAGAAACATGAACCAATGCGTACTAGGTTTATTTGGTTGTATTTAATGCATGAGCGAATTCTAGTGATCCCATGTTAGGAGCTTCTTAGCCGGCTCGACATAGGAGTGAAGTAGGAGCTTATAGAGTTGGGGAAGTACGTACGCCACCCCACGATTGGTATTAAGGAATACAACCCGTCAATTAAAACAAGGTGTGACAATTCAATAGGTAGAATTGGATAGCTAGCAAGGAGTAACATATCATAGGTAGACATGCTTCATTTCCCTTGTAGAACCCTAGTTTACTTTTCTTGCATATTAGTTTAATTAGTAGCTTTTGGGTTAGTTGATTAGCAACTAATTCCGCCCCTTCTTCCAAAACCAGAGATTTTTACTTGCTTTCCATAAAATATTAAAAAAAATACAAAAAGAATCATCCCTCACCTTTAGACCTAGTTAGATTAATTTCAATCCTAACGAACACTATTCTTTGAGTTGAACGATCAATCCCCGGTACTTGCCACTTCACTATACTACAACGGTCAGGTACACTGCCTGGTGGGGATTGCAAACTTCTCAAGATCCCTTGAGAGGTAAAACCTGTTGTAAGGTTGCAAAACCACGCATCAACTTGCCATGTTTGATGTGAATGAATGTGTTTTGTGATCAGAGGTCCTGTGATCATCCTTTTTGCAAACCATGCAATAAAGAATTCTATAGCAATCATCAGTGATATGATTGGTATAGTTACACAATTCACATCTTTTCAGGGGTTTTGTGGGTTTGGGTTTGGTCTTTGAGGAAGATGGTTTTTGTTCCTTCTTGGATTGAGAAGGTTTCTCAGAAGATGCAATCTTCTCTCCCACCTTCCTGACCATTTAAGCCAACTGATCAAATTTTGAATCAGGGCTTTGGGTTGTTACTTCAGAAGGGACTGAAGTTGATGAGTCATCAGTATTTACTGAGACTTCAAAAGTTGGTCTCTTCAGGATGGATGTTTCATTTCCTGATCTCTCCTTTGGAGAGTGTGGTGAGAAGACCATTGGTGGGAGGCCTAAGTTTGGTGCAGCACCCTGAAGGGTATTCAGTGGAGGAAGTGGTGGATACGATTCTGATTCAGACTCATTCATTGACTCAGTATTACTGAGTTGTTTAGTGAGTTCAAGCTTACTGAGTTGTTTAGTAAGTCCAAGCATATTTTTCAAAGCCTGACTTTCAAGAAGCAAGATCTTTCCAGTCTCAAAGTTTGGTAACTTACTGACTGGGTTGTTCCTGACAATCCAGTCATTTGACTTGGGAAGCATCTCTTGCTCAAAAGTTATGCCAGCTGGAACAAAGGTCAGTTCATTGAGACTTACATAGGGGTTAACCATGTGATGGTCAATTCCTATAGTTTTCCTAGGGATTAAACCCACAGTATCAAAGACCTTGGGGTTCTTTTTGGTCCAGCCTTGGATGACAGCTTTTTCTTCGTTAAGTTCAGTTTGTAGGGCCTGGTTTTGTTTCAAAATTTCAGTGTTCTGAATTTGTAGAGTTATTGTTTCTAATTTGGCTTGCTTCAGTACAAGCAATTCATCTCTACATTTATTCAATTCTGACACTATGTTGTTATATTTTGAACACATGTTAAGCCTTTGTTCCTCAACAAATTTAAGATCTACACAAACATAATTCATGTAAGACTGCCAATCAGAATCATCATCCATAAAAAGTAAAGTGTTTGCCTTCTTCATGGTGATGTTTACCCACTCTCCATTCCTTGCATGGCTTTTCCCAACAGCCACCTGATCACCTTCAGAGAGTGCCATCAGTGCACTCACTCTAATTTCCTCATCTGAGGAGACCTCTTCATCATCCCAGTCATAAGCTTCAGCTACTAAAACCTTATTCTTTGCCTGAACAGGTTTGGGTGTTTGAGCAGCCTGAGACATATATGGATTAGTTTCAAGAATTGCAAGTTTAGCCTTGGCTTTCCTATATTTTGCTTCAAAGTCTTTTTGACCCTTGTTTTGAAATTGTTGGGTCGACTGAAACATTCTAGGTTGAAACTTGCTAGTTCCTGAGGAACTATTTCCTGAAAATTTGTAAGAGGGTTCTGAGGTTGTTTTAGAATAACAGTCCCTAGCAAAATGACCCTTTTTACCACAATTAAAGCATTCAGTGGTTTCATTTGCTTTTCCTTTTGAAAAATTAGACTGGTTTCTTTTGATGAAATGTTTTGAACTAGCAAGGAGTGCCCTCTCTTGGAATTCCAAGTTTAGATCTTTTAGGTACTCATCACTAGTTCTTTCATCAATTTCATCCTCAGACTCCTTTTGAAAGTCCTGCACAACACCATTAGTATAAAAAGCAATTGATATGGGTGTGGAGGTTAAGGCCTTTTTGGACTCAAGAGCTTTTGAGTCAGGATATCTCCTTGAGATCAAGTTGTCCTCATAGACAAATTTCCCATAGATTTCAGGGAGCTCAAGGGTCTGAATGTGATTAGCATTCCTCAGGCCTTGTGAGAAGTTTAGCCACTTCTCAGGGAGACTATTGACAAAGCCAACATTTGTCTCATGCTTAGATAATACTACACCATCATTTGATAGTTCGTTTATCAAAGTCTTGTATCTGGTATAAGTCTGAGAGAGACTTTCAGAGTCTTTTGCCCTGAAAGTATTATACTCAAGTTTCAGGTCCATGACCCTGTTTTCCTTGGTATCTGAGGGGCCCTCAAAGCTATTAACAAAGTCATCCCAAGTTTGCTTGGCTGTTAAACAGTTGATGACTGATTCCATTATATCGTAAGGAAGACAAGATATAAGGATGCTTTTAAGGCGCTGGTCTTGATTGACCACCCTCCTCTCATCAATGGTCCATTGTGCCTCAGGCTTGTTTAGCCCTGCAGCAGTCTTAGGGACAAATGGGCCATCCCTGATACAGGTGATGTAGTAAGGTTCCATACCAGTTAAATAGCAAATCATACGTTTTTTCCATTTGCTAAACTTTCCAGCTTCTAGTCTGGGTGAAACAGCAGAATAGCTGCCACCCTTTTTATCGACCAGCTGGGGTATATTAATATCAGCCATAGTAGGATCTTGGTTTTAAAAACCTTGAGCACTCTTGGTTAGTTTTGAAAGATTTTATAAACCAGAGGCTCTGATATCACTTGTTTTTCCCTTTACACGCTTAGAGTTAACTAGAAAGTTAATCTATTCGTGATTATGACTAATACAATGTTATGATTAATTCTAACAGATTAATGAAACGTAATAGTAAAAACACATAAGTATTTTTCAACGTTTAAATTCTTATTAGAAATGAATCAAAGAATCTATTACCCAAGTGTTTTGCGGAACAAACACTTGGGATTGAATAGACAAGGTATGGTTGTGTCTCCTATCTAAACTCAAGCTTTGCTTTGAGTGGTAACAATTCGACCCACTGAGCTATCTCAGGGATACGTTACTCTTTGTAGGAGAGAAGTTGCTTTGCAAAAGTATAAGCTTTCAATGTACAAAACACACTCAACTTCTCTCCCATCTGAACCTATTTATACACAAGTATAAAGAGTAAAAGTGATTAAAAATAATACAAGTTGTTGAAGCAAGCGTGTCTGACAATAACAACAGTAATTGTCATTTCCAAGAACCAATAGGAATGGGCTAAAAGTCTTTAGGAGTGGTTGGTCTGACACTCCATGACTTTTAGCCGTCTTAGGGAAGGTTTCTTCCTGACAAGATAAGATTTGATCTTATCTTAAACTCTTCCCAGATCTTCCCGCATTTCTTTCAGGCTTTAGGTTCTTCAGTACACGCGTTCATTTATTAATCACAATTGTCGTTGAGGAGACTGGGGTTCAGTGAGTTCTTATCCAACACTCACCGAACCATCATCTTCTTCTTTGGCTTAAGTCCTACTCAAGGAGTACCGCCTTCCTGAGTAGTGAATCCTTCTTCATGAATTCGCCTTAAGCATCCTGAAGATGATTCACTGAGAGACTGTTCTCTCAGTGACTTGAATTGTTCTCGGTTTAAATTAACACTTAGTTAATTTGTGTCCAAATCTTGTTTTAAGTATTCTTGGGTACTGACGGACCCAACACTACTACACATACACATGCACAATATGTTTAACCCATCATAATAGTACATGTAAACCACGAGTTTCACCGGTATATTTCACAACAATGAAACATGTCATTCTCCAAGAATGACGGTTCTTACCTTATTGGTTCATATTACCAGTTTAGAAAGTGTTTACTTTTAAAATTTATAAACCCTAATTAGGGTTTCCAAAAAAAACCTAAAATTTTAAAAGCTTGTGACATAGGTAACAAGAAACTGTAAACACCTCAACCCGACAAGGGTAGAAGTATCACATTATGGTGGCATATCAAAACATACATAATGAAAACGCAAGCGGAAGTCTGATCATAAATACCAAAATGTAAGTCAACACGACTTAAAAGAAATACATAAGATCCATGATCCAAAATAAAAGAAACATAAACCAAGTCTAAATAACGTAAACATAATCCAAAACTAGGAAGTCTAGGGTAAGTCCACACTCAGCTTCTACTCTCAGCCCAAAGATAGCCCCAACTCCTAACTTGATAAACCTGCCGCGGAGAAAAGAAATGCGGCTGAGCTTAAAAAGCCCAGTGAACAGATATATGATAATATAGAACAGAAATATAAATTTGAAGTTCAAATAAGGTACAATGGGGAAACATAAGTGGGCATAATGTAATGTAAGGGAAACATAGTGTATAGGTTAAGCCACAGGAATCTATGTAGTCGCTTGCATAAACATAATCATAATACCATGAGCTCAGAAACATAACCATATCATAACATCATATCAAAATCTTCTTCAGTAACATAATGGAGTGATCAGCTCCCAGAATTGTGAAAGGCGTGTATTGCACACAGCACCAGTCACCAGAAATATATCATAATAACATAACTGATCTTATCTAGGATGCATCCATACGCCCCTGCAGAAATCATAATCATCGTGGCCATACATATTACATAACAAAATGGACGGGGTGGAACATCACTCGACCATCCTAGAGTCGTACCATCGGTGTATCGATAACACGGTCATGGTACCTCCATGACTAGGAAAGCTCAGGTAACATAAGGGTTCATAAAAAAAGGCTCATATCATAGTTGTCATATCATAAGGTTCATAGCAAAAGTTCATAGTGAAGGTTCATATCAAAGGTTCATATCAAAGGTTGTAAGTCACAAAGGAAACCTTAAAGATAAGGTCAAAATATCCGTACCTTGAGTAAGTGAAAAGCTGAAATAAGGAAAGGATCACAGAATGGAAAATACTTCTCTTCAGAATCTACACATGATATAGTAGTACTTATTAATAGCTTGTTTTATAAATTGTTTACTCATTGATGTTGTCCTTATTACAAATTAGGGCTTCTTTCCATTTCTAGTAACTTTCCTCTTTTAGTAACCTTCTATTTTTAGTAACTTTCTATTTTTAGCAGGTTTCCAAAATTAGCATGTTTCCATAGTTGGCAAGTTTCCATATTTAGTAACTTTTAATACGACATCCCAATTTAGTTAAATTAGGTTTTGGGTTCAGGATTATCAATTAGGTTTAACGTACACACACACAAGTCAACACGACATTAACAAGGCACACCCAATATAGAAACATGCATTAGGGCACCAAACACCAAAGAAATACATTTAACACTTATGTAGTACATGCATACAAGTTAACTGGTTTTATCACAGAATTAAGCCCACTAAACGAATTTTAAAAACGTATCAGAAGCCCAAACTAAAAATCAACAAAATTCTCACAGGAGCCCATATGTCTTAGGAGTCTACTGGAATTTTTATAGATTTTATTATCTAGTGTACACCCCTTTTTGAAAACGTATCAGAAGCCCAAACTAAAAATCATAGAACCCGACTGAAATACAATTATGCTAACACATTTTATCATATCATCACATTAAATTCAGAAAAACAACCATATCAAACTCAAGTTCATTCAAACCAATTGGAACACTTTACCAAAACCCTAAACTAGGTTTACATGCAAAAATTCAGTATTAGAAACTTAAGAAGCTCACGTTACCAAGCACACAAAATCGACTATTAAAACAGTCAATCTCACAAATCCATTTTAGGCCATATTTAGCACCATTTTAATTATCAATTATGCATACAAGCTTACACCATTCACTCACAACTCATTTAGACATCATATTAACATACTTATGAAATTAAATCCAAGAAATTAAAAACCAATTTTAGTTTATGAGACCTAAATATTCAAGGTCCGTTTTAACTAATTCACAAACAAGCCCTAATTCGTCTATCCCTTTTTAACCCAATCAACCATGTGATCAATATACATTTTATTTCTAGAATTTACTCATCTCAAACATTTCATACAAATCATTCAAGATCAACAACAATAACATACACACGAAAACACATAAAATAACAACACCAAAATCACAAAAAGCCCTGATGCGTGGTTTTGTAACCTTACAACAGGTTTTACCTCTCGAGGGATCTCAAGAGGCTTACAACCCCACCAGGCAGTGTACCTGACCGATGTAGTATAGTGTAGTGGTAAGTACGGGGGATTGATCGTTCTCCACAGGGAATAGTGTTCGTTAGATGTGAAAGACTACTCTAATTAGGTCTAAGGGTTGAGGAAGATTCTTTTTATGTTTTTATAATTTTTTATGAAAGCAAGTAAAATCTCGGGTTTGAAAGAGTGGGCGGAATTAGTTGCTAGTCAACTAACCCAAATAACTACAAATGCAAATAAAATAAATAACTGAAAATAAAATGTTGTTGAGAAACTTATGTGTAGAGAAATGTGTTTACTTAGATTTCCTTACTCCCTAACTATCTTTTACCGGTTAATTAGTGTGTATTAGTCGCGTGGATGACGGGTGTATTCCTTAATACCATTCGTGGGGTGGCGTACTTACTTCCCCAACTCTACAAACTCCTACTTCACTCCTATGTCGAGCCGGCTAGGAAGCTCCTAACATGGGATCACTAGAATTCGCTTGTGCATTAAATACAACCATAAAAACCTTTAGTACGCATTTGGTTCATGTTTCTTAAGACGTTCAAGAAAGTTACCGAATAGGAAGTTAGCCAGTTTTCTTAAGCCTAACATAGATAAACAATCATCCAATACAACTAATAACACACTAATAACCAATAATCAATAGCTAGGTTTCATTAGATCTAAGCAAACACAAGATAAATCTAGCCTAACATGTTAAACAAAAGACAAGAATAAGATAGAATCAAACAACACATAGACATATTGAATGATTAATTGATAACTTATCTTCAATGTAACATGGAAGATCTCAAGGCAAAAAGCCTTGAAAAAGAAGCTAAATTCGTCTTAGGGTTTTCTCCCAAAATTCCACACACTAAGTCCTCCTTAATGACAAAAAATTAGAAAACTATATATAGATTTTTACATCTGACGGCGTCACCTTATGGAGTGTGACGCCGTCACCTCGCCGCTTCTAGGGTTCCCGGATGACCTTCTTGACGCCGTCCCTCTTTAGCTCTTCCAAAATCCATTCTGGCTTATCAAGGCTTGACGCCGTCGAACCTTGAACGTGACGCCGTCCCCTTTTGATTTAAGCCGTGACGCCCTTGATCAAGTTAAAGCGTGACGCCGTCAGAATTCACATGCTATTTTCACTGGCTTATCATGAGTAAATTTCACGTCCAACTTTTCTTGCCAAGGCATGACGCCGTCCAGGGTAAATTGTGACGCCGTCAAAGGTAACTTTTAGCCGATTTTTGAGACTTTGCCGTTTTCTTCACTTTTATGCTCCAAAAACGTCCAAAATGCCTCCTTTTCCAGATTTCTCCTCAAAAGTACCTAAAATGACAAAAGGAACGATTTAGGGCAATATTTGATCAAATAAATACGATTTAAGGCTTAAATGACCCCTTAAAAGCGGTACACTTTTCGCTTCATCAAATACCCTTACACTTGAGATTTGCTTGTCCTCAAGCAAATGCGCTTTTATTCTAATCAAAATACAGGTTAGGGGTCATTTAATGCAAACATAAAAGTAATTACAACAAATAATCGTTCCACTTCAATCATAATAAGCACGGAGATTATAAACTAGCACCTCACAAGTAGTGTTTAGATACTCACATCTCTCAAGTGTCATCAAAATAAATCTCATAAATGAAAACGGATAATATCTCTCACTACCTGTCATAGCAAATAGATTACCATAGGCTTGGAAAAGGATCGAAAACCTCCTCCACTAGGCGTAAGCACCAAAGATAAACTATCAAAGAGGGCTTTTAAATGGGTTATAACGTTAGGTGTAGGGAAAAGGAAAACACGTTTTGTTGGATAAGGGATATTTTACTGGTGGCGAGTTAAAGATCTTGATCAATTACATGTACTATACAATGTTGCTAAGCCAAGACTAGACTCGATCTTAAGCTAGAAACGAAATAACAAAATAACAAAAACATAAAACAAACATAAAATGAAACGGGATGGTAGTCCGTATGTTTTTTTCTATTTTTCTTTTCTCCATTTTTTTTGTATTTTTCTTGATTTTTTCGATTTTTTTTTCCTTTTTTTTTTTTTTTTTTTTTTTTTTTGCATACACTTTTGCCCTACCATCCAAAATAATACATCATAGGGGCATTGCATCCCCCTTACACTTGAACTTTTACATAACTTTACAAATACTAATCTAATGACTCGAATTAAGATAATTGAAAAACTTGGAGTACTTTTAAAACATTTAGCACATATGGGGGTAATAAATGATGTTCTTCCCCATTACTCCATTACACTAGTACTTTACCCATGAGTCCCAATCGTCCCAAAACAATATGTACAAGGATATGACTCGACTTAGCAACCATGTAATCAACTAGATAATTAACTTGGGTTTAAACAAATGTTGTAACAATAATGCACTAAAAATGAGTGCATACAAGGTAGGCTAAGGCGATTTGGGTGTACATTTTAGTGGGGTGTAAACAAATTCTTCCTTTAAGTAAAATGCTTAAAGGTCGAAACGAAAAGATAGGCTCTGAGGGGTGTACTAGGGGTATCGTGTACTAAAAATGAGTACAACGCAAAGGGTGTGGGAGAATTACTTGACCAATGTAGCCAAAGTAATTATAACAAAAACACAGGTGTAAAACAATGGGTTAATCCTAATGCCTCTTATCATGTAGTAAATCTAATTACACGAATGTAGTCTCACTTGTGGCCTCGGAATGGTCCTAACGCAAGTTCTAGAATCTAAGTGCTACCGGTACACACATCATAGCATAAATGCTTTTCCTACCAATTCTAGGGGCGAACCTCACATATTTGGGGGTGGAAAAATTTTTAGTGGTACGGTTTTTTGTGCTAGTCATATAACTCCTATCCGTGAGACGCTCATTAAGATCAAAGTTTCACTCCTATATGTTGTAAAAAATTTTAAATTTGGCACTAAAATTGCCCTAACAGGTATTTCTCTCAGTTTTATTACACATCTACCATTAAACAAACAAAAATCAAGCGCAATTGTATTCTCTAAAATCGTACTTTTACCCCCCCTTACACTTAAGATGAACATTGTCCCCAATGTTCAAATAACAAGATGTAAAAGCATAAAGTAAAAGAATGAAATCAAATACTCCCCTGATTCGCTCGGTGGATAATGAAATTACACGGTTAAATCTTCCTCCAAGGTAATGTTGAAGCTCCATGACTAATGCATCGCCAAAAGCTTGATTCAAAACATTTCCTTGTCCAAAATAACCTGTTAAACCTGAGAAAACAAACACGAAAACCTGCATAACATCGGCGGGATAAATCTATATATAAGGATATAATGCTTGTGGAATGATAATTTTGCAGATTCCTGGAGATTATAAGTTGGAGATTTAATGAAAACTTTTTAAAAACAAAACTTTCAAAAATTTCTGAAAATTAAATCTGACGCCGTCAGGTTATGAACCCTGACGCCGTCAGAAATGACCTGACAAAAATTTTCATTTTAAGTTTCCGGAAAATTTCTGGAAAAACCTTTACCTTACTTCCTGGAAATCCTGCAAAACATCATTATGACTCGATACAAGCATTTGACTCAAACAAACACTAATATGTATGTTCATTTATTATTATTACGATTCATGTTAATTTGTGTTCTAATAAACCGATTTAGATTTCCCTTACACTTAACTTTTGCAAAATACCTTTATATGTAGTTAAGACGAAGTTAAAAACAAAATAAAGCATTTTCACAAATTAGTTTTTGAACATGAATCAATAATGATAAAAATTAAACACACATACGGAAACAAATAAAATCAAACAAACAAATAAATAAACACACAAAGCAAATAAAACAAATAAAGCTTGGGTTGCCTCCCAAGAAGCGCTTTTCTTTATTAACGAGTCTTGTAGCTAGACTCAAAGTCACGTACATTACGTGATTCCATCATTCATAATGACGTATCCCTGATAGATATGATCCTTGTTATCATGGTGGTGGTGTCTCAATCGCTCGACATTTGCGGTCACTTCACCTCCTCCTTTGCTGGTCAAGCTTACTATCCCATCTTGGTGTAAACTTTTAATTGTGAATGGTCCGTACCACCAGGGACTTGGTTCATTGGTAGGTGCTTCCGTTTCTGAATGCCTTAGGAGCACTGAGTCTCCTTTTGTAAATTCAACGGGGTTATTGGTTTGCTCACCAGCCTCAATATAATTGTTATTTCTACCCTTACATTCTCTAATCTCATTTTCCATATAACTCTTAATCCTTTCCTCCCATGCAAGAATTTTCTCTCGAACATTACCACAGACTATATTGGGGTTAGCCTCCATCTTCTTCTGCAGAGCAACATCTCGTATATGTCGTGGGATCGTTGGGAAGTTTATTGTTTTCTTCCCCTTCTTCATTTGGATGGTGCTATTTTCGTAATTGATTTGTGCTCTAGTGGTAGCGAGAAAGGGTGCCCCAAGGATTATTGGCATATTCATATCATTTCTCTCAATGATCATGAAGTCGACCGGATACAGGAATCCGGCAACGTTGACCAACACATCTTCTGCAATTCCTAACGGATACTCATAAGAATGCTTTGCAAAGGAGAGTTTAGTATGGGTGGTGGATGGCAATTCATCGGTTAACTGAACATAAACGGATAAAGGCATCAAATTTACGTCGGAACCTTGGTCAGCTATCGCATCCAGATACTTGTGTTTTCCAATGCTGCATGGTATTTCAAAGACCCCGTAGAATTTCTGCTTTTCCACTAACTTTTGTCCTATGAGGCATTCATACAATTGCCCACCGGGTAATGTGTCAGATTTATCATCCGGTTCCATCTTCTTGGACTTCTTGTTGGGTAGATGAGTACGTCGATAGTTTCTCACCCAATCGTTTATGGTCTCCTTGTTTATTTCGTGCTTCAAGTAATGCCTCACTTGTTGTGACACTGGCGGTTCAACCAATTGGCGCTCCTCAGAGGGCGCCTCCTCTCCCTTGTCGGAATCGCATTTGTAGGAATTGGTGTTTCCATTATTAAGTGGGATGATGTCAATTTTGTTAACTTCCATAGTTATGGATTTCCCTCTTCCATCATTTCCGCCCTCTTGGACGACGGAGGTAGCCGTGACAAATTTAGTGTTAGGAACTTCAGCGTCATTCCTCACCAACACTTTTTCAGGGGCTTTTGTATTTGTATATTCCTTCAAAAGATTCATCATCTCCGCCATCTTCTCTTCCATTTCCTCCTTCTGTTTGTAGACGGCTTCCTCAAATTTTGCCAACCGTTCGGAGTGTTTCGACATGTACTCTCTCATTCGACCTTCGAATGTTGGACTAAGTTCCTGAGGTGGTGAGTTGGGTTGAGCGTGCTTATGGAAGGGTTTAGCATTTTCCCTAAGGGGTGATTCGGACAATGGTGTTTGCTTAACGCTTGAGACTGAGTTAACTGTTGCTTTTTGTGGACTTAAGGGTCTCTTTTGCTTTTCCATAAGATATGCAACCCTTTTCTCAAGTTCACTAACGCTTTCCTCAGTGATTTGATTGGCTGTTATCGGGCGATGAATATGTCTTGACTGCCGAGCGCACGTCGTGGGAGACTTGCCACAATTCATCATCGTCGGATGCAAGCTCATCAATGATCTCCCATGATTCCTCGGCGCTTTTGTCGCGCAATCTGCCCCCGGCGGCTCGATCGATGGCACGCTTGGTGTGGTAATCAACATGGTCATAGAAGATTTGGATTTGAAGCCAGAGATTTATGCCATGATGAGGGACTTTTTGGAGTAAGTCCTTGAATCGAATCCATGCCCCGTAGAGGGTTTCGCCTCGACGTTGTTCAAACATCAAGATATCCTTCCTTAGCTTGGTAGTTCTTCCCGGTGGGAAAAAACTGAGCAAGGAAACGAGTGGTGAGATCATCCCAAGAGGTGATGGATCCTGCGGGTTGACGTTCTAGCCACTGGCTAGCTTGATCCCGCAGAGAGAATTGGAAGAGACGCAATCGGGTCGTCTCTCGAGTGGCAACATCAAGGTCTATAGAATCAACGATTTTGAGAAAGTCCTTGAGATGTTGATTAGGATCTTCAGAACGAAGTCCATGGAATGCGCATCCGCTTTGCACCAACCGGATGGTGTCGGATCGCAAGGGTGTGATATTGGCTCCTTGAGTGAGCTCAATGGTGTTTCGATAGCCATGGTGGTTAGGACGGGAATACTCTCCTAAAGTACGGGCTCTAGGAGGTGGTGGTTGTTGTGGTGGTGGGTTGTGGGGGTTAAGGATATTACCATCTTCCATGATGTCGAATGGTAATGGTTACGAACAAAGACACGAAGAAAATAGACAGACTAAAGAATACCTAGAAAAATAAAATAAAAATCTCACTAGAAAGGAATTTAGTGAGTAGACCTAATAGAAATAAAAATTCAACCTAAACAATAACTATTCCCCGGCAGCGGCGCCAAAAACTTGATGCGTGGTTTTGTAACCTTACAACAGGTTTTACCTCTCGAGGGATCTCAAGAGGCTTACAACCCCACCAGGCAGTGTACCTGACCGATGTAGTATAGTGTAGTGGTAAGTACGGGGGATTGATCGTTCTCCACAGGGAATAGTGTTCGTTAGGTGTGAAAGACTACTCTAATTAGGTCTAAGGGTTGAGGAAGATTCTTTTTATGTTTTTATAATTTTTTATGAAAGCAAGTAAAATCTCGGTTTGAAAGAGTGGGCGGAATTAGTTGCTAGTCAACTAACCCAAATAACTACAAATGCAAATAAAATAAATAACTGAAAATAAAATGTTGTTGAGAAACTTATGTGTAGAGAAATGTGTTTACTTAGATTTCCTTACTCCCTAACTATCTTTTACCGGTTAATTAGTGTGTATTAGTCGCGTGGATGACGGGTGTATTCCTTAATACCATTCGTGGGGTGGCGTACTTACTTCCCCAACTCTACAAACTCCTACTTCACTCCTATGTCGAGCCGGCTAGGAAGCTCCTAACATGGGATCACTAGAATTCGCTTGTGCATTAAATACAACCATAAAAACCTTTAGTACGCATTTGGTTCATGTTTCTTAAGACGTTCAAGCAAGTTACCGAATAGGAAGTTAGCCAGTTTTCTTAAGCCTAACATAGATAAACAATCATCCAATACAACTAATAACACACTAATAACCAATAATCAATAGCTAGGTTTCATTAGATCTAAGCAAACACAAGATAAATCTAGCCTAACATGTTAAACAAAAGACAAGAATAAGATAGAATCAAACAACACATAGACATATTGAATGATTAATTGATAACTTATCTTCAATGTAACATGGAAGATCTCAAGGCAAAAAGCCTTGAAAAAGAAGCTAAATTCGTCTTAGGGTTTTCTCCCAAAATTCCACACACTAAGTCCTCCTTAATGACAAAAAATTAGAAAACTATATATAGATTTTTACATCTGACGGCGTCACCTTATGGAGTGTGACGCCGTCACCTCGCCGCTTCTAGGGTTCCCGGATGACCTTCTTGACGCCGTCCCTCTTTAGCTCTTCCAAAATCCATTCTGGCTTATCAAGGCTTGACGCCGTCGAACCTTGAACGTGACGCCGTCCCCTTTTGATTTAAGCCGTGACGCCCTTGATCAAGTTAAAGCGTGACGCCGTCAGAATTCACATGCTATTTTCACTGGCTTATCATGAGTAAATTTCACGTCCAACTTTTCTTGCCAAGGCATGACGCCGTCCAGGGTAAATTATGACGCCGTCAAAGGTAACTTTTAGCCGATTTTTGAGACTTTGCCGTTTTCTTCACTTTTATGCTCCAAAAACGTTCAAAATGCCTCCTTTTCCAGATTTCTCCTCAAAAGTACCTAAAATGACAAAAGGAACGATTTAGGGCAATATTTGATCAAATAAATACGATTTAAGGCTTAAATGACCCCTTAAAAGCGGTACACTTTTCGCTTCATCACATAAAATAACAACACCAAAATCACAAAAAGCCCTAATTCTTAAGCATTAAATGTGCTAGGGTTTTTAGGTTTTACAAGCTTATTAATCGTGACATTAATAGGTCTAATAAGAGTTAAAGATCACATCTAGGGTTCAAAAAATAATGGGTCGAATCATAGCAAAGTGGTCGATCAAAACAGAAATTAATAGGTCGAATCATACAAGTTTTATTATGTTAAAATCTATGATTTCATGTGGCATTTTTAGGGCTAACGAGTAGCAAGATAGACCGATTAATACGCGTATTAGAACATGTTACTAATTAGGTTTTCGTTGTGATTAAATTCAGATTTATGATCCTATGATGAGTCGATTTGGAAAAAAGAAAAAGAAAAACAAGAGATGATGTGATGATACCTTGCTTAATGAGACACAAAGGAAAGGAAAATAAGAACCCTAAAACACCTAATGATCAATACTCACGAACTACAGCAGCAAGCCTTCGATCCTTTGTTCTTGAAAGAAAGAAAAATATAGCATGAACCTGGGTGTTTTTGTGTTGTTTGTGTCGTACCAGTGAAGAAGAAGAGGGAAAAAGAAAAGGCCGGCCTTTAGGGATAGAAAAGGAGCGTGTATTTTACTTTGGAAAGGATTGGAATTGCAAATCAATTAGTGATATGTCTGACTCTTGATTGGGGCTAATTATGGGCTGAATTTTTATCTTCATTAAACTTGTACAAATTTTGTATATATATTGGCTATATGGGGCGTCCATGACTAGAAGGACTAGGAAGGATTTTGAAATTTTGTAACAAGTATTAATTTTATGTATGACTTATGTTAATTTATTTTAATTGTATTTATGTCCATACATATAGTTTTAGGTGTTTATTTATAATGTGCAATTTAATTATATGGCAGTGTTTTTAATTAACATATAGTTACATTCTCATACTTAGGTTAAAATGTATAGTGTTCTTTTATTATTATTTGTATGTTCTTATAAATTCAAAAATTTTGAGGGGCAAAATGGGAATGTCAAATGAATGGAAATTTAGGGTTTTACAACTCTTCCCCTTTAAAAGAAAATTTTCGTCCTTGAAATTTGAGTAGACAGATCAGATGAAAATGTATCGAATCGCAGAAAACACATGGATAATGAATACGCATAACTCTTTAGTTTCTCAAGTAGTATCGTCTTCAGTATACTCCTTCCAAAGGATTCTCACAATCAGACAGATCTTGTTTCTCATAATTTATAGCCTCAGATCTTTATCCAGAGTAGACCATAATGAATCAGGTCCAACGATTACGAAGCGTACATGTAACAGATAATAGGTATACTTCTCTATAGTAACGCATGGAACACATACTGACAGAAAACATATTGGGTGATAAAATTAAACGGTAGAAAGCTCTACAATGAGTCCTAAGATTCTTAAACAAATGAATAAAGGTCAACAAATACATGTCAAGAATTCAAACGTATCCAGATGTCTAACGATGAAGGCAGAGTATTAGCACAGGTAGAATGAACCTAAGGTCTCACTAATCGCGGATAATCTTCATTAAATGTCAGAAATCTAAAGCTCCTCAGGCACTCCTCGAAATATCCTATGATCACAAGAAAGGTACGTTATATGACGTAAGTATTATCACGTTGGCCAGACGTCATAATACTAGCATCATATAAATATACCTTCATGATGGTCATACTTTATCTCAAGTTGTGAATAAGCAACCTATCGTCAACCTCCTAGTTCTACTTCACTCCCATAGGCTAACAAAATCAATCGTCATTAACGAAACAAAATATGGAACGGAACTTATCATAGAAGCGACGAGAATCTAGTATGTCTATCAGAAGTGGAGTACGTCGTCAATTGCATCAATTCTTCCACGATTCATCAAAAGTCTCATAACAAATAAATCAACCAACATACGCAGGATTATCATAGGACAAAATTACCAATTGAGAATTTAAAACATTCAAAGGATTTTATTCAATAAAACACCACACCAGTGTATCATGAAATGGAAGGAAATAAATGTCGAACATCTGAATCAATGGAAATGAAATTAAGGAAACTAGTTGCGAGCATGGTCTCCTGGCTGATTCGGCTTGTGTTTATCCCGCTTGTCAATCCTCCTGGGAAAATCCCTTACCTTATGCTTCATAGATCCACAACTGTAACACACTCCTGACTTTTTGTGGCACGATTTCCCTCCATGTTGTTTCCCACAAGTGACACAAACTGACGTCGTAGCTTGATCTGGATGTTCCTCTTGATTAGTAACCCTCGAACCACGGTTGGACTACTGTACCCGCTCTCTTCTCGTCCTACGATGGTTGAAACTCCTTCTATCGTCCTTCTCATCATCACTTCTTCCATTCAACCCACGTCCATCAAAGCCATGCTTGTTGTAGTCCCTCAGATCATACCTCTTCCGTTCATTCATCTCAAGCCCATAACTTCTATGTCCACCATTCTGCGTTCTCGAACAAATATGGTCACCAAAATGATTCCTCTTGTTGTTGTTGCCTTCTCTCTTATACAGAGTCTCTATATTATGGGTAACATTGGCAACCTGTGCCACGTTAGTGAATTCGGTGTTGACAATCCGACTAAGTATCCAATTTCTTAAGCCCCACTTAAAACGTCTAGCTTGCTTGCAGGCATCACCGGCACTCTGACCAACAAACCTAGCCAAACGAAGAAACCTCCTCATGTAGTCACCAGAAGATTCTCTCTCCAACTGCCGAATCTTGTTATACTCTCGCTCAAACTTTTGTAGCTCGGACAACGAAAAGTACTGCAAGAAGAATATGTCACGGAAGTCATTCCATGACAAGGTAGTTACGAATGCATCGCCTCCCCTAGCTTGTTTGTACGCTTCCCACCAGCTAAGCGCATCTCCTTTGAATTTGAACGCAGCTAACCTCACCTTGAAGTGATCAGCACATCCAAAGCATCAAATGACCTCTCCATATGAGTAATCCAGTCCTCTGCCTCAGTAGGGGTAGCAGCAGAACTGAATGAGAGTGGCTTCAATTTACTAAACCGCTCCATCCATACATTAATTTCTATAGGAGGATGAACCAGCACCATTGAGGATGTCGTTGGTGATCCGCATGGTCAACTCAGTAGTCAAATTAGGAAGAATGGTATTGAGGGCATTAGCAATCATTTCCTCGAAGTTTGGGGCACCATCACCATCCCCATTGGGTTGACTGTTGTTACAACGTGTGTAAATCATTTGAATGATTATCAAAACGATTAGCAAAGGCAGAAATAGGAATAGAGTACGAAAGGAAAAGACGCAAAAGGAATCCTAATGTCTACCCAATCCTCACAGGTCATAGCCTAAGCTCTACAGGTCAAACCTAGGCTCTGATACCATAATTGTAAACACCCCAACCCGACAAGGGTAGAAGTATCACATTATGGTGGCATATCAGAACATACATAATGAAAACGCAAGCGAAAGTCCAATCATAAATACCAAAATGTAAGTCAACACGACTTAAAAGAAATACATAAGATCCATGATCCAAAATAAAAGAAACATAAACCAAGTCTAAATAACGTAAACATAATCCAAAACTATGAAGTCTAGGGTAAGTCAACACTCAGCTCCTACTCTCAGCCCAAAGATAGCCCCAGCTCCTAACTTGAGAAACCTGCCGCGGAGAAAAAAAATGCGGCTGAGCTTAAAAAGCCCAGTGAATAGATATATGATAATATAGAACATAAATATAAATGTGATGTTCAAATAAGGTACAATGGGGAAACATAAGTGGGCATAATGTAATGTAAGGGAAACATAGTGTATAGGTTAAGCCGCAGGAATCTATGTAGTCGCCTGCATAAACGGAATCATAATACCATGAGCTCAGAAACATAACCATATCATAACATCATATCAAAATCTTCATAAGTAACATAATGGAGTGATCAGCTCCCAGAATTGTGAAACGCGTGTATTGCACACAGCACCAGTCACCAGAAATATATCATAATAACATAACTGATCTTATCTAGGATGCATCCATACGCCCCTGTAGAAATCATAATCATCGTGGCCATACATTTTACATAACAAAAGGGACGGGGTTGAACATCACTCAACCACCCTAGAGTCGTGCCATCGGTGCATCGATAACACAGTCATGGTACCTCCATGACTAGGAAAGCTCAGGTAACATAAGGGTTCATAAAGAAAGGCTCATATCATAGTTGTCATATCATAAGGTTCATACCAAAAGTTCATAGGGAAGGTTCATATCAAAGGTTGTAAGTCACAAAGGAAACCTTAAAGATAAGGTCAGAATATCCGTACCTCGAGTAAGTGAAAAGCTGAAATAAGGAAAGGATCACAGAATGGAAAATACTTCTCTTCAGAATCTACACATGATATAGTAGTACTTATTAATAGCTTGTTTTATAAGTTGTTTACTCATTGATGTTGTCCTTATTACAAATTAGGGCTTCTTTCCATTTCTAGTAACTTTCCTCTTTTAGTGACCTTCTATTTTTAGTAACTTTCTATTTTTAGCAGGTTTCCAAAATTAGCATGTTTCCATAGTTGGCAAGTTTCCATTTTTAGTAACTTTTATTACGACTTTCCAATTTAGTTAAATTAGGTTTAGGGTTCGGTATTATCAATTAGGTTTAACATACACACACACAAGTCAACACGACATTAACAAGACACACCCAATATAGAAACATGCATTAGGGCACCAAACACCAAAGAAATACATTTAACACTTATGTAATACATGCATACAAGTTAACTGGTTTTATCACAGAATTATGCCCACTAAGCAAATTTTAAAAACGTATCAGAAACCCAAACTAAAAATCAACAAAATTCTCACAGGAGCCCATATGTCTTAGGAGTCTACTGGAATTTTTAAAGATTTTATTATCAAGTGTACACCCCTTTTTAAAAACGTATTAGAAGCCCAAACTAAAAATCATAGAACCCGACTGAAATACAATTCTGCTAACACAGTTTAACATATCATCACATTAAATTCAGAAAAACAACCAAATCAAACTCAAATTCGTTCAAACCAATTGGAACACTTTACCAAGACCCTAAACTAGGTTTACATGCAAAAATTCAGTATTAGAAACTTAAAAAGCTCACGTTACCAAGCACACAAAATCAACTATTAAAATAGTCAATCTCACAAATCCATTTTAGGCCATATTTAGCACCATTTTAATTATCAATTATGCATACAAGCTTACACCATGTTGGGCTATAAAGTTAAAGTACTGCTGGAATATCAAAGTACTGCTGGAAGTCAAAGTACTGCTAATTAAGTCAAAGTACTACTGCTCGTTGAAGGACTGTTATGCAAATATGTTTAAGGACTAATGTGTAATTCTAGAATGTTCGTATTAGATTAGAGTTATAATTAGAATTACTTGTCGTTCAAGTTTTGTAAACCGACTAGGGTTTTCCTTGTACCTATAAAAGGATCCCTAGGTTGGCATTAGAGATACGGTTTTAGAGAGAAAAGTTCATACGAATATTAGAAGCTTATTAGATTATTAGTGATTAGAGTTTGTTAGTGAATCTGTGTAAAGAGCAGGTTCAAGGTTTTAATAATATTCGAAGTTGTTTATTAATTCTTTTTAGCTTTGTTGAAGTAGATTCCGCATACTTAGCAAAGTATATCAGTGTTTCATCATTAACAGTTTTGAATTTATTCAAGGTTGTTAAACCGTAGACAAGCTACAAGTTAGTTTGGTCAGAGTATATCGATCCAACAAGTGGTATCAGAGCTTGTGTGGAGATTCTGATTAAAAATAAACCCTTAAAACCGATTTATCAACAAACCCTAAAACGATGTCGACTGAAGCTGCACCAATCCCATCCATCACCTCACTCAGAATTCCTATCATCAAGAAGGGAGAATATGATCTCTGGAGCATGAAGATGAGGCAGTACCTTGCTATTACAGACCATGCTCTATGGGATGTGATTGTCAATGGTAATGTTGTTCTTGACGAACATGTACATGTTGAAGGACAACCCAAACCACCTTAACCAACCTTGCCAGCAGCTACAAAGAGAAATCAAGATAAGGCTCTCAACATACTGTTGTCTGCTATTCCTGATGGTCACCTACTAAAGTTCCATGATGCTAAGGATGCAAAGCAATTGTGGGCTGCGATCAAGACAAGATTTGGAGGTAATGATGCTTCTAAGAAGATGCATAGAAACTTATTGAAGCAGCAGTTTGAAACTTTCACTGTTGGTGAAAGAGAAGGTCTTGATGCTGCCTATGACAGATTCTAAAATCTACTTAGTATGCTAGAACTGTATGGAGCAGAGGTATCTGTTGAAGATGCAAACTTGAAGTTCTTAAGGAGTTTGCCATCTGTCAGGCATGTGGTTGCTACTATGATTAGAGGACAACCTGGATTGGAGTCTATGGACTTTGATGATCTCTACAACAATTTGAAAGTGTACGAGCAAGAGATGAATGGTCACAGTTCTCAGAAAACTCACAACATAGCTTTTGTGTCTTCTGAAAACAAAGCAGTACTTCTACTAAAAGTACTGCTTATCCTTCTCATAGTACTGTTGGTGATGCACAGCATGTTTGCACAACCACAACTACCCCCAACCCATTACCAACAAACAACACCAATTCTGATGATGTTGTATGTTCCTTCTTTGCACAACAAGCCACTTTACCTGTTACCTATCAAGAAGACTTGTTGCAGATTGAAGAAGATGCTTTAGAGGAGATTGACATAAGATGGCAAGTAGCCATGATCACTGCAAGGATCAAGAAGTTCATGAACAAGACAGGAAGGGGAATTGATTTCAAAGCCAAACAAGGTATAACTTTTGACAAATCCAAGATTGAATGTTTCAATTGTCAAAAGCTTGGACACTTTGCAAGGGAATGCAAGTTTGCAAAATATCAGGCAAACAGGATGATTGAACAACCCAAGGTTGAAAGAAAGGAGGTTCCTATTACTGAATCACAACCAAAAGCTTTGGTGGCTCAAGAAAATCTAGCAGAGATTGACTGGAGTGCTGAATTTGATGATGAACCTGTAACCTATTCTATGGTTGCAATGGAAGAGTTTGATTGGAGCACAGCTTTTGATGAGGAACCAGGATATGCTGCTTTGGAATCAAGAGATGGTCTTGGAAGCTTTGACTGGAGCATGGAGGATGAAGATGAACCTGTTCAGATTGCTATGGTAGCTACTTCACCAAGTTCATCCAATGTCTCTGAGGTATGCTCTAAGTGTAATGATGTGTATCAAAAGTTGCTTAAAGAATATGTGACTGAAAGAGATAATTGTAGAACAGCTAGGTCTGAGGTAGCTGGTTATCAATTAACTTTAGAGTCAATGGAAGCCAAAATATTAACACATGAAAATAATGAAATGGCTTGGGCAGAAAAATATGAGCAACAAGATTACCAATTAAAATTAAGTGAATGGAAGTTAGGATGTAAGGTGTCTGAATTAGAAAAGATTACTAAGGAAAGAGATGCTTTGTTAGAAAAACTTGGTAGTATTAAACAGGCTGGTCTATCACATGTTCAATTTGTTGAAAAACAAAGAAGAATAAACAGTAGAACTGGACTAGGTTATGGTGAGGATAGTAGTTCAGATGAGACCCCACCTAGTGATAAGGAAGAGACTCCACCTAGTGATAAGGAAGAGATCTCACCTAGTGATGATGAAATTACTAGCTCAGAAGAAAACACATCTAGGAATGAGGAACCAATTAGTGAAACACCTCCTGAGTTTAAGAAAGATAAGGGGTACCACTCAGTTCCTCCACCCACTGGTAGGTTTCAACCACTTAGGACAGATGTTTCTCGTTATGGTGTAGACAACCTAGAGTTTAGGAAGAAGCTTACTAGTCAATCTAGTTCTGAGAAACCCAAAGATGATTTTCAAAGGGGTAATGATCAAAAGTTTCCTACAGCCTTTCAAAAACAAGCAGTACCTCCAAAAACTTTTCAAAGTACTGCTAGACATTCAGCAGTACCTCCAAGAGAAACCTTTCAAAATACTGCTCACTATAGGAAACCTTTTAATCATAGAAGAGGATTTGGGAATATGGGGAGAAAATTATGTTATGTATGCTATAGTCCTAATCATTTGATTAAGCACTGTGACTTACACTCAGAATATTTAAGTCAGTTCCCAAAGAATAGACTTGCCACCCATAAGCCAAGAGAGACTAGACCAATTTGGAATCACTCAAATAGGGTTAACCATAGTAATTTCTCTAAAGACTATAGGTACCCTCACCAGAAAAGATTGTTTTCCAAACCACCAGTACCTTCACACACTGATAAGTCTCAAGAAGTACCTTCTCAAAGGACTGATAAGTTTTCACCCAATCATGGTATTGCTAACACTTTTGCATATAGAAGACCTAAGAGATTCAATTCATATAAAAGGTCTTACACCTCAAGAAGAGTACCTAGATCAGAGAAACCTAAAGTCAAACAAAATTGGGTTAAGAAAGAAAGTACTGATGGGGAACAAGCAGTACTTTCATCAGATAAGGGTGAAACAGGGAGTGTTGTTGATAATACAACACAGGACATGGGACCAACGCAAATAATCATTGACCATGCCTTTAAAACCAGTGGAGATTACATACTGAAGGAATTCAAGTATGTCACTCCACAAGGGGAACACAAGTCAGTAATGGCTTGGGTTCCTAAAAGAAACTAACCCTTTTCTTTACTGTGCAGGGCAACCCAGAGGAGGAGCTTAAAGATCATATTATTGTTGATAGTGGTTGCTCTGGCAGCATGACAGGGGACAAGGAAATCCTGTCAGATTTTAAGGCATATTATGGAGGAAGAGTTGCATTTGGTAATGATCCTGATGGAGGGAGAATCACTGGCAAAGGAACAATCAAGGCTGGATGTATTGATTTTGAGAATGTTAGATATGTGAAGGAGCTCAAGTTCAATCTTTTGTCAGTATCTCAGATTTGTGACAAGAAGTACCCAATTTTGTTCACTGATACAGAATGTCTCATTCTCTCTCCTGAGTTTAAGTTTGTTGATGATCACTTGGTAACATTGAGAGTACCAAGAACTAATGATGTGTACAGTTTAGACTTAAAGAGTCTCAATTCTGCTGGAAGAGCAACATGTTTAGTAGCCAAGGCATCATTGGAAGAAGCACATCTATGGCATAGAAGACTAGGTCATGTTAATTTCAAGAACATCAACAAGCTAGTCAAAGGAAATTTAGTTAGAGGTTTACCTTCCAAAACATTCAAGACTGATCATTCATGTTTGGCTTGCAAGAAGGGTAAACAACATAAAGCTTCATGTAAGAATCTTGGGGAAAGAGATATTAGAGAACCTTTGGAGTTGCTACACATGGATCTGTTTGGACCAGTTTCAGTAGAAAGTTTAAATAAGAAGAAGTACTACTTGGTTGTGACAGATGATTGTAGCAGATTTAGTTGGGTCTTTTTCTTGAGATTCAAAGATGAAACCTTTGATGCTATCCATGACCTGATAGTAGCCCTTGAAAATCAATTAAGACTGAAAGTAAGAGGTATTAGATGTGATAATGGAACAGAATTCAAGAACAAGCACATGGATGAATTCTGTGCCAAGAAAGGGATCAAGAGAGAGTTTAGCATTGCTAGAACACCACAGCAGAATGGTGTTGCAGAAAGAAAGAACAGGACTTTGATAGAAGCAGCTAGAACAATGCTTGCAGATTCCCAATTACCTATTCTCTTTTGGGATGAAGCCATAAGTACTGCTTGCTATGTATTAAATAGAGTTTCAGTAACTAAACCTCAGATGAAGACACCTTATGAGTTACTAATGGGAAAGAAACCAAACATTCGTTTTCTAAAACCTTTTGGCTGCTCTCTGACTATTCTAAATACTATTGATTCTATGGGAAAATTTGATGGTAAGTCAGATGAAGGATATCTATTGGGTTATTGTACAAATAGCAAAGGTTTTAGAGTCTATAACAGGAGTACCAAAAAGGTTCAAGATTGTCTTCATGTTGAATTTTTGGAAGATAAAGAAACTCAGAAAGGTAAAGGTCCTGATTGGATGTTTGATCTTGATCTCAAGCTCACTCCATCTATGAATTATGTGCCTGTTAGAGAAGAAAATCAGGCTAATCACAAAGAAGATGATTCACAGTACATTGTTCATGGAGTCAATGTTAGACCAGAAGATGTTCCTGACAAAGAACCTGAAGTTACTGATAAGGAACAAAGTACTGCTCAACCAACCAATACAGTATCTGATGAAGATCAAGCCATACAAGATGAACTTAATAGGATGCTTTTTCAAGAAACTATAGCAAACTCCTATGAAGATGAACAAAGGAGGGCTTATGAAGCTGCAAAGAACAAGGGTAAATTTCAAGATACTGCCCACAGTACTTTTGATCAAAGTACTGATGACCCTTTTGACAGTACTTCTGGTGTGTTAGAACTATCAAATTGGAACAATGTTGATGATTCCAATGTTGATGATGATGATTTGGATAATGCTAACATTCCTGGATTAGAAGAAATTGATGATGAGCTTAATCAAGAAGGTATTTTCTCAACTACCAATGAAGGGATTGATTTTACTAATTTGGAATCTGATCTTCCAGTTCCACTAACTCCTACATTGAGAGTTCATAAAGCTCATCCTCAAAGCAACATTATTGGATCACCCTCTTCAGGAGTGGTTACAAGA
This sequence comes from Artemisia tridentata subsp. tridentata, assembly GCA_021014915.2. Classification (NCBI taxonomy): domain Eukaryota; kingdom Viridiplantae; phylum Streptophyta; class Magnoliopsida; order Asterales; family Asteraceae; genus Artemisia; species Artemisia tridentata. The sequence continues at coordinate 327,697,016 of CP139504.1, read as the reverse complement.
AACAAAGTTAAAGGTCTTTCTAAGCAACATACTGCTTTACTTAGCTTTGTTTACAAACAAAACAGGATGAATCACAAGGATCAACAAACATGCCTGTTTGCTTGTTTTCTATCTCAAGATGAACCCAAGAAGGTAGCTCAAGCTTTAGCTGATGAAAGTTGGGTTGAAGCCATGCAAGAGGAGCTTCTACAATTCAAGCTTCAAGAAGTCTGGGTATTATGTGATCTACCAGATGGCAAGAGAGTCATTGGTACAAGATGGGTTTTCAGAATCAAAAGAGATGAAAGAGGGAATGTTATCAAAAATAAAGCTAGATTGGTTGCACAAGGATATCGCCAAGAAGAAGGAGTGGATTATGATGAAGTGTTTGATCCTGTTGCAAGGATAGAGGCAATAAGGTTATTTCTTGCCTTTGCATCATACATGGGATTTCTTGTATACCAAATGTATGTCAAAAGTGCTTTCCTTTATGGCACAATTTCTGAGGAAGTTTATGTTAAACAACCTCCTGGATTTGAAGATCCTGCACATCCAAACAAAGTCTACAAGGTGATCAAGGCACTGTATGGCCTTCATCAAGCTCCCAGAGCTTGGTATGAGAGACTCTCAAATTTTCTATTACAACATGGTTACAGGAGAGGAGCAATTGATAAGACTTTGTTTATCAAAAGAGATAAGAAGGATATTATGTTAGTCCAAGTCTATGTGGATGATATTATCTTTGGAGCCACAAAGAAGTCTATGGTGAAAGAATTTGAAGAACTTATGCAGCTGGAGTTTCAAATGAGTTCTATGGGAGAATTAACTTTCTTTTTGGGGCTTCAAGTTAGACAAACAAGAGATGGAATCTTCATTAACCAAGAAAAGTATGTTGCAGACATACTTAAAAGATTTGACCTTCCAAATCTCAGGCCTGCCACCACACCCATTGATAACAATAAACCATTAGGCAAGGATGAAGATGGACAAGCTGTGGATGTCAAGCTTTACAGATCTATGATTGGTTGTCTTATGTACTTAACTGCATCAAGACCTGACATCATGTTTGCTGTATGCTTGTGTGCAAGATATCAGGTTACACCCAAGGTTTCACATATGTATGCAGTCAAGAGGATTTTTCGATATCTCAAGCATCAACCAAAGTTAGGATTATGGTATCCTAAGGAGTCACCTTTTCACTTGGAAGCTTTTTCAGATAGTGATTATGCAGGAGATAACTATGATAGAAGATCAACCACAGGAGGATGTCAATATCTTGGAAGAAGATTAGTCTCCTGGCAATGTAAAAAGCAAACAATTGCTGCAACCTCCTCTACTGAAGCAGAATATGTTGCTGCTGCAAGCTGTTGTGGACAAGTTTTGTGGATGCAAAATCAACTCTTGGATTATGGATTCAACTTCAAAAACACTCCTATCAACATTGATAATGAGAGTACCATCTCTATTGTGAAAAATCCAGTTTATCACTCCAAGACCAAGCATATTCAGATTAGGCATCACTTCATTCGGGATTGTTATGAGCACAGGCTTATAAATGTGGTCAAGGTTCACACAGATGATAATGTAGCTGATCTACTCACAAAGGGATTTGATGTTTCAAGATTCAACCACTTAGTTGTGAGCATTGGGATGATTAACTACTAGGCTACATTTGAGGGGAGGCTTTAGTATTAGTTAGTATACTTTCTTTCAGTTCTTAATGAAAGTATTGATTTTTAGTAGTTTAGTTTAGAACATATGTTGTATTTAAGGGGAGGCAACATAGTTATTAGTTAGAACTTATGCATGCGTTAATTACAAGTTCTTGATTTCGTTTGGAATATGGGTTGTGGATAAGAAGATGGAACGTACTGCTTTGTTACTTAAAGTACTGGCTCAGCAACGTACTGCTTCAACGTACTGCTTACGTGGACGTACTGTTCCAACGGTCAAAAAAGTGTGGGGCTACGGTTAATTAATTCCTTACGGCGGAGATAATAAGTCCATCAAAACGGTAACTTTATTATTTTGAGTTTGATTTGTTTCCATCCTATTTAAAGAAACTCTTTCTTATTCCCCGCCTTTTAACTTAATCCGAGATCCCTCATTCACTCTTCCACCACAATCTTTTTAACGAAACACACATTCAAAACGTATCCTTCTCTACGATTCATCATGGCTAATCGAATCACAATTAGCAAACACAACATGATCGCTAATTTAGACAAAACAGGGGACAATATTGATTTTCATGCGATCATCGATTTCTTGACTGGGTCTTCCATCAACTACTCTATTTTAGTTGATCCTGATGTTTTTGGTCCATGGATACAAGAATTTTGGGCTACTGCAACGGTTGAAGATGATTCTTTAATTAGGGCTACGGTTGCTGGACGAACAATTCGGATTTCTGAAGCCACAGTTAGGGATGCTTTGATGTTTAATGATGAAGGAGGGGCTGTTCGCTTTGACAAACAAGTGCTTTGGGACACTTTAAGCGATATAGGCTATGAGGGAGATCTTACGAAACTTACTTTTCAGAAGCCTTTGTTTTGTTCTCATTGGAAGTACCTAATTCATGTCTTACTTCACTGCTTAAGTCCCAAGAGTACTTCTTTTGATCAATTTGGTCAAAATATTGCATCTGCTTTAGTGGGTTTGGCTACCGATCAACAATTCAACTTTTCAAGACTCATTCTTGATGGTATGCTTTCACACATTACTAATGGTAAACCATTCTTAATGTATCCTAGGTTTGTTCAGTTATTCTTGAACAATCAACTTGAGGATGTCCCTAAACCTCAAAGTTTTTTTACCCACTGTCAAACTTCCACCAAAGGTGTTTACTTTTATATCTAAGAAGAGTAACAAGTTTTCTGGAACAAACATACCTTTGACTGCTCATATATTGGGAGTTGCACAAGTAGTTAGAGATGCAGAGCAAGAGCAAGAGCAAGAAGAAAACTCTGCATCAGCAAGTCATGAGTCTCCAGTTTCAAGAGAAGATAGTGTTCCTCAACCTACTGCTTCTCAACATACTGCTTCTCCACATACTGCTACTAGGGAAGATGCTGCTCCTATGTCCATTCCTATCCATGAGGAGTCAGATCAAGGTATGAATCAACCACCATCTCCTAATGATTATACTTCCACAAATGTGTCTCAGCAATTTGAAGAAGATGAGGAAGAGATGGATAATTATGCCTTGACAAGGGAGTTAAGGAGGCTGAAAAAGGAGAGTGAGTCTCAAGCTGCTCAGATAGTCAAATTAAAGACTAAGTTTCAAAGATTGAAGATGTTTGTTTGGCCACTAGTTCAACACCACCGATTATGGGTAAAGTCTCAGAAGAGGAGTGGTCAGAAACCTAAGAAGTCTTCTCAGTCAAAGAAGAAAAAGTCAAAGAAGCAGTCTTCATTCCAATTGGGGAGGAATTTAGAGAATTTGAATGAAGATGCTGGATTTAATCAAGATGCTGGATTTATTGATGATACTCAGATGACACCACCTGAAAATATTCCTCAAGAAACTGCTGAGAGGAAGAGTGATGAAACAGAGCAAATTAATATTGAAGAAGCTGCTGTTGAAGTAAGAAGTGGTGATACTGAGGAAGTAAATTTGGAAGGAGCTGATGTTGAAAGTACTGCTCTTCAAGGTACTGTGAGGCAATTTATAATTACACCTAGAACTTTGGATTTTGAGGAAGATGTTGGTCCTTCAAGTCAAGTTCAAGAGGAAGTTGGCCCTTCTAAACCAGCTCAGGAAGAAGATGTTATAGCTCATACTAACAGTGATGATGAAACGATTGCTGACATTATGATTAATATGTCAAGTCAAAGAGGCATCAGTATTCATGAAGTTGAACAACCTCATACTTCTTCTCAACCTACCCAGGAGTTAGATCCAAAAGACAAAGGTAAAGGGGTCATGGTAGAAAAGAAGAAGAAGAAGCTGACATTGGCACAGTTAAGAGAAATTCAGATTGCCAAAGGTGAGGAAGCAACTAGACTATTGCAAGCTAAGATAGATGCTGAAGAATCTAGGAAGCTTATTGTTCAACCACAAAGGCCAATTAGTAAAGCTAGAGAAAGGAATGATATGATGGCTTATCTGAAAGGTCAAGGATATACAGGTTTGGTGAAATTGACATATACAGAGATGAAGGATCTGTATGATGCTGTTAGGGAAGCTATAGAAAAGGATCTTGCAAGCATTATTTCATTTGAAGATAAGGAGCTTGAAGATAGAAGAAAGGAAAGAGCTGTTACAAGGAGCTCAAAGAGGAAAAGAACAACATCTGATGAACACCATCAAAGAAGTTCAAGGATACATTTGAATTAAGAACAGACACAGTTGATGAGCTAAGGAATTATCTTAGAGTTGTTGACTTTGAACATCCAAAATTAAAAGAAGATGCTGATAAGAAGTCCAAGATATCTACTTTTTCAGTTGTAGAATCACAAGAAGGAGATTATCTGATCTTTCATAGATAAGATGGAAGTTTTAGAGTATTCAATTCGTTATGGGATATACTACATCTGATTGACAGAGATGATATGCTTCAGTTATATCTCCAAGTGCAAACTTACTTTGAGCATATTCCACCACAAGGAGTAGGTTTGATATTGCTAGGAGATCTCACAACCATCTGGGAAACAGAGGAAACAAAGGATAGTACTTTGTGGGAAAATCAAGATAACTGGGAGATTAACAGATGGAGATTCTTTGAATCAGTTGGAATACATGTTTTGGAGTTAGAGGATGGCACTATGATTCATATGCTAGCAGAACAGAGATATCCACTCACAAGAGATCTGATGATCAGGATGCTAGAGCATGGCATGGAAGTGGAACAAGAGAATGAAGTAGCATTGATGGTCATAAAATTGTTCATCAAGTGGACAATTGAATCTGAAGATTAATGCATAACTACTGGTATGGTTTAATTATTATATAAATCTTTTGAAAAATAAGTACTTTCTTCAAAGTACTGCTAGTCAAACAGTACTTTCTCAAAGTACTGCTTGCAGCATGAAACCAGTAAAGTCTTTTGATAAAATCAGTAAGTTTTGATAAGTGCAAAAACATTTTGAAGCACAAAGATTAAACAGCAACAAATGGTTTTGAAAGCAACAACATGGTGTTAGTACTTGTACTACACAACAAATGGTAATCAACTCACCATCGTTTAATAAACAAGAAAGAGTTTGACTCATCATGAGGGTACGGCTCTGATGTGATTATCAAATCCGTTTTTAGTTGACAATTTACTAAAAATTGTATGGTTTTCAACTCACCATATCTATGTTAGTGAAGAGTTGGCTAGCCCACAAGATAATGGCTTTGTGGTAAAGGCTGTGGAAAACCATTATATGGTAATTAGTTCACCATGGTAGTGATTGTACTAAAAGAACTAGCTAGTCCAAAAGCAAACGGCTATTTGGTAAAGACTACTCAAATCCGTTGATAGCTGATGATTTGCTAAAAATCATATGGTTATCAATGTACCATGGTTTCTTAAACCTAAACATTGGCTACTCCAGAGTTAATGGCTTTGGTAAAGAGACATCAAAATCCATTAAGTTTTCAATGATTTACCTCTCACAGGAGTTAAACACACTGGAAGTGATGAGAATAGTATGAAACTTTTAAGATCTGATGTACCTATTGCCAATATGATGCTGAGTTGCTGAAAAGATAAGTTGCTGAAAAGAATTGTTGCTGATGAAGATTGAAGATACTGATTGCATTGATGATAACAAAACAACGAGACAGACTTCAAAGATACAACCTTTCCATGAAGATAAAGTGTTGAAGTTAAATACAAAAGAACTTGAAATCAAGCAAGTAGAATTCAAGTTAGGGGAGGATTGTTGGGCTATAAAGTTAAAGTACTGCTGGAATATCAAAGTACTGCTGGAAGTCAAAGTACTGCTAATTAAGTCAAAGTACTGCTGCTCGTTGAAGGACTGTTATGCAAATATGTTTAAGGACTAATGTGTAATTCTAGAATGTTCGTATTAGATTAGAGTTATAATTAGAATTACTTGTCGTTCAAGTTTTGTAAACCGACTAGGGTTTTCCTTGTACCTATAAAAGGATCCCTAGGTTGGCATTAGAGATACGGTTTTAGAGAGAAAAGTTCATACGAATATTAGAAGCTTATTAGAGTATTAGTGATTAGAGTTTGTTAGTGAATCTGTGAAAAGAGCAGGTTCAAGGTTTTAATAATATTCAAAGTTGTTTATTAATTCTTCTTAGCTTTGTTGAAGTAGATTCCGCATACTTAGTAAAGTATATCAGTGTCTCATCATTAACAGTTTTGAATTTATTCAAGGTTGTTAAACCGTAGACAAGCTACAAGTTAGTTTGGTCAGAGTATATCGATCCAACACACCATTCACTCATAACTCATTTAGACATCATATTAACATACTTATGAAATCAAATCCAAGAAATCAAACACCAATTTCAGTTTATGAGACCTAAATATTCAAGGTCCGTTTTAACTAATTCACAAATGAGCCCTAATTCGTCTATCCCTTTTTAACCCAATCAACCACGTGATCAATATACATTTTATTTCTAGAATTTACTCATCACAAACATATATACACACGAAAACACATAAAATAACAACACTAAAATCACAAAAAGCCCTAATTCTTAAGCATTAAATGTGCTAGGGTTTTTAGGTTTTACATGCTTATTAATCGTGACATTAATAGGTCTAATAAGAGCTAAAGATCACATCTCTGGTTCAAAAAATAATGGGTCGAATCATAGCAAAGTGGTCGATCAAAACAGAAATTAATAGGTCGAATCATACAAGTTTTATTATGTTAAAAAACTATGATTTCATGTGGCATTTTTAGGGCTAACGAGTAGCAAGATTGACCGATTAATATGCGTACTAAAACATGTTACTAATTAGGTTTTCTTTGTGATTAAATTCAGATTTATGATCATATGAAGAGTCGATTTGGAAAAAAAAAGAAAAACAAGAGATGATGTGATGATACCTTGCTTAACGAGACACAAAGGAAAGGAAAATAAGAACCCTAGAACCCCCAATGATCAATACTCACGAACTACAGCAGCAAGCCTTCGATCCTTTGTTCTTGAGAGAGAAAAATATAGCATGAACCTGGGTGTTTTTGTGTTGTTTGTGTCGTACCAGTGAAGAAGAAGAGGGAAAAAGAAAAGGCCGGCTTTTAGGGATAGAAAAGGAGCGTGTATTTTACTTTGGAAAGGATTGGAATTGCAAATCAATTAGGATATTTCTGACTCTTGATTGGGGCTAATTATGGGCTGAATTTTTATCTTCATTAAACTTGTACAAATCTTATATATATATATTGGCTATATGGGGCGTCCATGACTAGAAGGACTAGGAAGGATTTTGAAATTTTGTAACAAGTATTAATTTTATGTATGACTTAGGTTAATTTATTTTAATTGTATTTATGTCCATACATATAGTTTTAGGTGTTTATTTATAATGTGCAATTTAATTATATGGTAGTGTTTTTAATTAACGTATAGTTACATTCTCATACTTAGGTTAAAATGTATAGTGTTCTTGTATTATTATTTGTATGTTCTTATAAATTCAAAAATTTTGAGGGGCAAAATGGGGAATGTCAAATGAATTAAAATTTAGGGTTTTACAGAAACCCTAAGTCACCATATTTATATTTGGAAAAATGTTATTATGGACTTTTTAATATAAAAAAACTTTATTTCGTAAATTACCCGGTTATGTTCTAAACCTTAGTTTCCTGTATTAAGGAATCCTATATTCCAAATTAGGTAAAACTGAAAAATGCATCAGTTTAAAAAAAACTTATTGTTTGGTCACCAAGATATGTGCTACTCGAATTTTATGATCCCATTTACTAGGATACATAAAATAGGCCCACCTAGGGTTTAGGTAAAGCCGAATCGGTCTTTCTTGTTTTCTAAGTTATCTTGTTTCCATATGATTAAATTTGGTAACCTGGGATTTCCAAAAATAGTTTTAGCATATTTTTAGTAAAGTTTACACCTTACCAAAAATATCCAAAACCTATGTAAATAAACCTAGTTTTTTGCAATTAATATGTCAACACAATTACCCATCGATACAAAGAGAGTACCGCGTCCCATGATCCTCAGGTAACGACAAAAGAGCCGCCTATAAATATGAGTGCATTAATCACTCCTAATGGTACAATCCTCTCTCTAGAATACACATATACTTTCTCTTTCTAGTGCTTACTCTCACACCTAAGGTTGACCGCGGGAACATCCTCCCGCGGTGAGACTAACTGTGTGTTCTTTCTTAGCAGACTAGTACTTGCACTTTCACTTAGTCCAGAATTCACAAGACTTTTGCGGAACCTCGTTCCAAGGCAAGTCCGGATTGTTGTCAATACTTGTGCTGAATTTTGTACTAACAAAACCTATCCGCTTCTAAAATGTCTACTATTAAAAATATTGTTACATAACAGTTAAATTGAGTCAAATATTACAGACATTTTTTTTTATTATTTCACGATTTAAAAAAAGAAGAGTAAATTGTCATTTTGGTCCCTAATGTTTGGCAAAATTGCAGATTGGGTCCCCAACCTTTTGAAAGTGCAATGGACGTCTCTATTTTGAAGTTTGGCCTGCATGTTTGGTCCTCCCTCAAGACGATGTTAGTATGCCTCCGTTAGTCTACCCACGTGCATAACACATGGGGGTATTTATGTCTTAACTACTAGAAATTGCACTTGTAGAAAATGGGAAGTTTCTGGTATGCCCTGTAAACATGCAGTAGCATGCATTAATGATATGGGTGATAATGGAATGGGAGTTGGGTTGCCTTAAGATTTATATCTAAAGTAATTACTCAATTTGGGAAGTTGTTTTAAATGGCGACAGTCAGCCAACCAAGACTGCTACTAGATCAGTCTTGACTCTCAAGACAAGTGAGGAGAAAGCACAGAGAAGATTGGAGGTCAAGGCTCACTGTATTCTCATGATTGGAATACCTAATGATTATCAACTAAGCTTTAATCATATTGTGTCTGCTAAGGAGTTATGGGAGGCTATTGAACTTCGATTTGGTGGGAATGAAGCTACAAAGAAGTCAAGAAAGAACCTACTGAAGCACCAGTTTGAAACTTTTACTGCTTTGAGTTCTGAGAACATTGAGGGAACTTATGATAGACTTCATAAACTGACCAGTCAGATGGCTTTAATGAAGATTGATGTATCTCAAGAAGATATCAATCTAAATTTTTTGAGAAGCCTATCTCCTGAATGGAACACTCACACAGTGATTTGGAGGCACAAGGAAGATTTTGAAAAGATGACATTAGATGATCTGTATAACAACTTGAAAGTATATGAATCTGAAGTCATGGGATTGTCAAGTTCATCTTCTACCACAAACAATCTTGCTTTTGTATCCTCAAGCAACAAGAATTCTGGTAGTCATCAAGAACAACACTCTGCTGCTAGTACTTTCATTCCTGCTGCTGGTTCACATGTCTCTGCTGCTGACTCTACCAATACTAACACCATCAGTGATGCTGCAATTTGTGCTTATTTGGCTGAACTTACTTCAAGTACTGCAGTTATGCCTCAAGATCTGGATGAACTTGATCCTGATGATGTTGAAGAGATCGATTTGCAATGGCAGTTTGCAATGCTCACTATGAGGGCAAGAAGGTTTCTTAAAAGAACTGGTAAAGAACTTAAGTTCAGAAGAAACAATAATGTGGGATTTGACAAATCAAAAGCTGAATGTTATAACTGTCATAAGAAGGGACACTTTGCAAGAGAGTGCAGAGCACCCAAAAGAAACAATGAGAATACCAAGAAGCTTGCTGTTGAAGAGTCAAATCCTAATGCTGCTATGGTGTCGTGTGATGGATTAGGAGAGTTTGACTGGAGTGATCATACTGAAGATGGTCCAAATTTTGCATTGGTTGCTGATGAAGAACCTAAAGAACAACAATTTGCACTTATGGCCTACTCTTCCTCTGGATCAGACTCTGAGGTATCCAATGAATCATCTTGTTCTTTTAAATCATGTCATGATACAATAGAGGTTCTTAAGTCTAGCAATGGAGATCTTAAAATGGAGATTGAAAAACTTAAGTTAGACAATCTTAGTTATCAATATGGTTTAAAAAATGTAGAAGAGAAGCTTGAATTTTTTAAAAATATTGAAATTGAATATGTTGATAAGGTCACTAGTTTAGAAATTGAGCTTATTAAGAAAGATTGTGAAATTAAGGTTCTAACTGGGAAAGTAGAAGAGGCTGAACAGGTGAGAGATTCAGCTATAAGTGAGACTGAAAAACATGTTGTAAAAGGAGTGTATTGCACACAGCACCATTCACCAGAAATATATCATAATAACATAACTGATCTTATCTAGGATGCATCCATACGCCCCTCTAGAAATCATAATCATCGTGGCCATACATATTACATAATAAAAGGGACGGGGTGGAACATCACTCGACCACCCTAGAGTCGTGCCATCGGTGCATCGATAACACGCTCATGGTACCTCCATGACTAGGAAAGCTCAGGTGTAACCACTCGTAAAATTTCCTATTTACTTTACAGAATTATTATCCTTTTTCCCACGGGTAATTTTTTATTTATTTGAATGTATCTCTCATCTTATGTGACGTAGATCACATCATTGATAAACGTGCTCCTACAAGACCTGCGTAACAAATCTAATGTTTATTTTATAAACATCATGATATAAAATATTACAGAATACCATTTACCACTTTATGATAAAATCCTTAACAAAACATTCTCTATCTAAATAGAATTTCTAGGAAACCCTAAAATTTACCACAACACCAAATATGAATATAAAAATCTCATAACATAAAAATATAATATATCTAAGTTAATGTACAAGTTCCTAAAGCACTAGAAACCCTAATTCTATTTTATTTTCGGTAAAACCCTAATTTCACATAAGTGTTATTTTATGCATTCATTTCATCGTTATACTCGAACGTTAGAATCACTGTTCATCCACTTTAGAATCTGACAGTTGCATAGTAACTCACTAGGTGGCAAAACATTCAAATTTAGTTCATCCAGTAGAAATGAAACTGATCAAACCCTGATCCTTTGGTATTAAATGGAGAACCAAGGATTATCAGCGAAACGACATTATCGAAAAGCGGACTCAAGAATAAAGATAATATTTTAAGTAATATTATTTTTAACTTGAGGCATTTTAAGCATATCAAACTCTCATCCTAGCTCAAATCGTTGTACGATTTTCCTTTATCGCGTTCCCTATCTGAATAGAATAGAAATCTGAACCTAGCTATCCCTATACATCATTTTTTTTCAACTTACCAACCAACATAGACTGAATCTCGGGACGAGATTCCCTTCAACAGGGGGATACTGTAACCACTCGTAAAATTTCCTATTTACTTTACAGAATTATTATCCTTTTTCCCACGGGTAATTTTTTTTATTTGAATGTATCTCTCATCTTATGTGACGTAGATCACATCATTGATAAACGTGCTCCCACAAGACCTGCCTAACAAATCTAATGTTTATTTTATAAACATCATGATATAAAATATTACAGAATACCATTTACCACTTTACGATAAAATCCTTAACAAAACATTCTCTATCTAAATAGAATTTCTAGGAAACCCTAAAATTTACCACAACACCAAATATGAATAACAAAATCTCATAACATAAAAATATAATATATCTAAGTTAATGTACAAGTTCCTAAAGCACTAGAAACCCTAATTCTATTTTATTTCCGGTAAAACCCTAATTTCACATAAGTGTTATTTTATGCATTCATTTCACAAACCCTAATTTATTTCTTGAATATTTTTATAAAATATTAAGTTTACAAGTTATTTAAGCTAGAGTACAAGTCATTTATGCATAAATTCATTTATTTACAAAACCCTTATTAAAATCTCATTTATATTATTTTTAAAGCACAAAATACAAACCATTTATGCATAACTTTTATAAATTATATTTTCTAAACTCCTTAAATATTTTTACAAGTCTCTAAAGCCTAGAGTACAAGTGCCTAATAAAAATTCACAAAAATCATAAATTTTATAAATTACTAAAGTGTTAAAACTATATTTTTCATAAATCCTAAACTTTTGTACAACTAAATTAAGCCTAAGGTACAACTCACATAAGCACAAACCATTCTTTCTCATAAATTCGAAATATACTTATATATATGTAACATAAATAATTTTCCTAATTACATAAACACCTAAACTAAATCTAGTCAAGTTCCTTAAACCCTAGATACAACCTACCAAAGCTCATTGTACAACAACCTTAAGCCCAATTCGTCCCTCCCCCTCCAAACTAGTTCGATTCCAACTACAACCCAACTAAGCTTACACCCTAAGCATACATTGAACCTAGCCATTCCATGCCCTCTCCTACAAAGCCCTCCACATGGCACCCTTCTTCTTCAAGAATGAATTTCATTGGTGGTTAAAACCCATGGCAACCAAACCGGCCACATCACTACCTCTTCTCCCTCCTCCTCCTCCTATCCAAGTGGCCTATTTTACAGGTTCTGTCAGCCCTTGTATGCACATTTGGTCTCCTTATCATCTTCTTACAAAACCCTAATTCTCCCTTCTATAAATAGCAACACAACACTCCTCCTCATTTCACACCCAATCGACACACACCCAAACATAGTCCATATTTCTTTATTTCAGTATCAAACCACTCACAAACACATTTACAAAACCATACGAAGTCCAGAAGAGGAGGAACCATAGTGCCCAAGAGTCGAACTCATCCAAGTCCTAAACCCTAAGTCGACAAACCCTAAGTAAGTTTAACTATCCTCTTCTAATTTCGTCTTTATTTATGTTCTTTAACTTTAAAAACACTGATACATATTATCTAAAACAAGTAAAATCCAAAAACTTAAGTTTTGTTTTGTTTTCTGTTATCTGTTCGAACTCAGTAGAACAAACACACCCTATATGTTCGAATATTTGTCTAACCAAATCAAAGACATATAGAATATGTTAAAATATATTGAATATAATTATATCTTACCTAAAAACTTAGTTGGAAACCCTAAAAACCATTAAAACCCTAATCGGGTTATTTCCTGTATTTTATATCGAGTCCAAATCAGCCCACCAGCCCAACTTCTAACCTAAAAACCGACACCCAAACAACCTTATTAATTTCTGGTTTTCAGTATATATTAAGTTCACCCAACAAGCTCAGTTTAGGAACTGGAATCATTGAAAATGATCAAGTTTACATTAAGATACTTAGCTCCAAAGTTTTACTCATTTCGCTAAATAGAAATAAAGTTTTTCCAGTTATTGATTTTCAGATCTGTCGCCCATGTGCCTAACTTGCGCCCTATTTTTCGAACCCCAAATGATCACTAAAAATTCTACTCTTTTGGCCTAATAAAGTTTACCTAGTGAAGTTATTTTAGAAGAAAGAAACTCTTAAAATGATCAAGAGAGTCGAAAGTTATTAAACCTCAAAAATCATACCATCGCTAGAATAGAAACTTGATTTCCAGTTGTTTTCTTTCAAATTTATCATTCGAACCACCCAAATTCCAACCTAGTTTTCGACCCTTATTAGATCTCTATAAATCCTGAATTTGTGGCATATAACAGTTCATATAGTGAACTAATTTTAGAAAGAAACTGTTTGAAAAACCATCGAGTGATTTAGAAAATATTCCAGTCCAAAGTTGGCCTATCGCTAGTCTTAAAACAAATTTTCAAATTTTATATTTTAACCTTGTTTGATCACTCGACTTTTGAACTATTTTTCGAATACCAAACGATTTTTATAAAATATGAATTTTGTCATGTTTAAAGTCGACCTAGGTGACAATTCATAGAAACCAAGAGCTCATTAAATGATCCCGTTTTCATAAAGTTATTTGCGTCCAAAGATCTAGCCAAGTCCTATATTTCATAAGAAATATTTTTATTAAATTAAAGTTTTCAAGGGTTGATTTTGTATGTAAATATATTCAAGGGTATTTTCTGTCAATAAAAAATAAAAAGGGGTGAAATTGTAATTTTTGAAACTTGAGGGTAGAAATTATCATTTTCCAAAAGCTCAGGGTGTGAACTGTCATTTAACCAAACTTTAGGGATTAAAACGTAACTTTTCATAACTATTATTTTCATCCTTTCTATTTTGTTTTCCCGATTCTATATTAACATAATATGTTTAATAACGAACAAACCGAACCCAAAACTTACAAATAAAAGATAAGATAAATTCTTACTTTTGAAACTACATATTGGCTCAATTAAAATATTTAACCATCAACCAAACAACAAAACAGAACGAAACGAAATAAACATATAATCATCAGAAATGATTACTAAATATTGGCATAACAACCCAGGTTCATTGTCCGGAGACGTTTATCAACTTTCTTTCATTTGTTTTCCATCCAGATTGTCAAGGTGAGTTCATAACCCCTATTTTTACATGTTTTTGAACTATTTTTGGGGAGATACATGCTCAATTATCTGTTTTTACTTTCATAAGCAATTCTAAGTTTTCATATATTGATATAAATTTCATAGCCCTTATTTTCATATGATATGAATTAAATTGGCAAGATTGGCAAACGCTGTTTGCATTATATGATTTATGGATCACTAAAGGACTTTTTCCCATATTAAACATAAAAGATTTCTGTTATTCTTATTTTATTGCCTTACGCTAAGTTTAATTAAAGCCAAAAGACCTCCCATCATGAACCTCTAATCACCCGCTACTTAGGGTGAGCGCGAATATTGTGGATAGTACTATTGGGCTGACAACCCCTTTGAGTTACCGTAACGTAACCCAAAGCATTATATTTGAGATTAATAAAGAGATGTGGCAATCTCCTACCCGGGGGCAAAGTTACCTACATTTAATTATGGGGTAATTATTACATCATTAGTTCATGACTGTTGATGTTCTGTTAAGGTTTTGCGTTTCATGAGGCTTAGCGCAATAAAATATATCTTTCCCTAATGGTAATTGTATATGTTGCAATTATTTTCATCTAATCTTGTGTTTAAATGGTTTGAACTGAACTGAACGAAGTATCTCCGAATAACTGAAAAAGGGCTTATTTTCCGAAATATGAAAAGAGCTTATTTTCTGAAATATTGAAAAGGGCTTATTTCTGAATAACTGGAACCAACATAATTTCTGAATAACTGAAACGGATTATTTTCACTTATAAAACTTTATGAATTCACTCAACCTTTGTGTTGACGTTTTAGCATGTATTCTCAGGTTATCGGAAGCATGGATTGGCACGGGATTGGCTATGGACTATGTTATCATTCAAACTAATAATACATTTTTATAAATGTATCTTGAGAACCTCCTGCTGGGACCTGCATATTGTAACTCTGATATAAATGAATGATAACAATTTTATCAAAAACGTCTCATTTTCGAGTCGTTTTCTATTATCATGACTGTGAACTGTTTAGTAACTCCCCAACTTATATTTCCGCTGCGAATATCGAAAACGGGGGTGTTACAGAGTGGTATCAGAGCTCATGGTTATAGAGAACCAAGTGCTTTTAAACATTGGACTATAACCGCGTTTTCAAAAATAAACAAACTTACATCATAAAGTCCTATGCCTTCCGTGCCAGGTATGTTTCAGTATTTAGAGCATCCTTTATTATGATTATTTGGCATAAATAATCCCCTATCTGATAACTATTTTATTTGCTTTATTTGCAAATATTAGAATTGCTTATTTTATTTTTACGGGTTACTACAGTATCATGTTCCCCGAAACTCCCGAACTTAACGAAACAGATCTCCGTACTATAAGTACACCACCTACCCACTTCCTTAGGAAATCCCCATCTGATGAAAAGTTTATTGGTTGCCCAACAACATTTGATGTTGGACAAAACTCCCACCAAGAAACAATTCAGAAAGATGATGAATCGAATCCTCTAGAACCTAATACTCCCGAAACCCCAATATTAAACTTCCCAGATGCTATATCTACGCCTAATTCCCCTGAACCTAAAGATCCCATGTGGACTCTTCTTTATGAACACGCTAGTGTTCTCGACAATCACGCTAAACTTTTGGAGGAGTTACCACATTTACGTTTTGAACGATACGACCGTAATTTCGACACCCTATTTAGAAGAACGAATGACGAAAGGAGAACGGTGTTCGACTTGGAAGCAAGCGTTGAACGAATGAAGAATACGCACGAACATAAGTATAAAAGCCTAGATTATAGGATTCGGCATGCGAGAAGGGAAAACAGTCAACTACGTGGCAGAGTAGCAGAGATTGAAAGAACCCTATGGATGGCCAGAGAGACGGCAATCTGCCAGGGTCAGAAGATTTTTACTTTGGAATCTATGCTGGACAGTCAGATAAAGGTGAACACGGAATTTCAGGAGCGTTTCTTGGAAATGGAAATTTCGCAACTACAACTTGAGAATGAAATTAAGCTTTTACGTCAAGGAAGAGGCTGATCTCAAACTCATGTGTAACGACGTTGTGTCTACTGTACCAAATAGTATTTGGTTAGGTATTTCCTGTATTTTCCAATAAACCTAAAATCTTCAGAGTTTGTAATCAATCAATAAATGTATGACAAATATCTTTTGTTGTATATATTATTCATGAGAATAAATTCTTTTCCTATCATGTCTTACTATAATGCTGTGCATTTAAGTAATGACTTTCCATAAAATCTTATCATTTGTTTAATAAACAAATGGTTTCGTATAAACTATACCTAGAGCCCAATAAGTGTCACTTACCTAGTTAACTAAACATAGAGTCCATTAAGCAACAGAGATAATTTGAGGATTAACCCTTATGATAACGATAGAAAACCCTAAACCTACTTCATGCAATATTAATAAAAGATCTTGTATTAATTGTTTTTGGTAAAAACAATTGATCAAGTTATTAATATTATTCTATTCTCATCCCGACATATCAAAACCATAGAACCCCATAAGATAAAATTTCGGAAGAGAACCTTGATGAATGAAGAGAAAGTTGCTGAAATCTAAGAGAATTAGTTAATTCCTTAGCAATTAATCATTCATCTACGATATTTAATCAGACATATCCGGAAGAACGTTAGTATGAGAAATACTATGCCAATGACTCCCGAAGTTATCCAGAAGTTGGTGATCAACCTCATTACAGCTGTGCTCGAGGCAACTACAACGGCTTGCTTAGGAAACAATGAGATGATAATCGAAGAGAAGACGATGAATATGTCTTGTTATAGACCAGTTCATAACCAAGGAGCGGAAGGAAAGACTAAACCTACCACTACCCCTACCCTAGGAACTAAGCAAAATAACCAAAAGCGAAAACATAGTGAAATAGAAACCACAATCCCTACTCACTACCCCGCCTGCTACTATCACAAGCATCCTACTCATGAAGCTGTTTATCGTGGAAAACAACCTCTATGTCAACAATGTGAGTTACATCATATTGGAGATTGTTTTGTCAAGTGTGGAAGATGCAAGGAGATAGGACATCAGACCAGAAACTGTAAGATGATAGGAGCCGACCCACAACCAATAACTGTGACTTGTTATGGATGTAACGGAAAAGGACATTATAGGAGTCGATGCCCGAACTTCAATTCCAACTGGAAGACTAAGATTAATTCGGAAGAAAACTAGAACTTATTAAGAAATCTCAGTTATGTCCTAGTATGACCTTTAAGTTTGATATCTCGGAAGTAATGAATAAATTGAGGTTTAGAACTCTTTAAGTTGTATTTTCCTTTCAGAACTATCTTAGTTACGATAAACTATCTTTCTACTCTATGAAATCTCTATTTCGCGATAATTTCTTCATATTCCCAAATATGCGTTTAGCTTTCATATCTATTTTATTCATAAACTTTGCCTAGTAAAACCTTAGACGAACTTTAAGATTTATTTTGAGGTTATCTCATTGATACTTTAGGAAACCTTAACCCATCACTGTAGTGTGGACAAAAAATTTTTCCAATGCTTTTGAAAATTATTTATGAAGTTATTTTTCAAAAATAAAGCGTTGAACGCCATCTAAAACTTTTTGAATAAATACCACAGTGACTGTACAAAACATTACATCATTTGGTCCTCAATTATACATAACCTGATCAACTATGTATAATTTTGGAAGAATCATGTAACGAGTTGGACAGTTATATTTTCAGATTTTCTACTACAAATTTTCATTCAAAAGCAAAACATTGAAACAAAACCAATTGTTCTTAAATTATTATTTTGATTTCATACAACAAAAAGTCTACATCTACTACCCACCATCTCTAAGATAGGAATTTTACAACATTATGGATAGAAAAACCCTAAGATTTAATCATAACCTCGGAAGTTCATACATAGGGAAATGATTAAGAATGGAAATACTAAGGTTACAATGATTACAAGATAAGGAATAGATTCTTTGAAAGGTTGACCCGTCATGAATATGAGGATAGCCACCAACAACACAATAGCTAGAGCCACGACAGAATGAATGACCTTGATTATCCTGCGAGAATAAAAACTAGGCGTAAGAATAAATACGAGAATTTCGGAAGATACTTAGAGAAATAAACCTTACCCCCATATCTTGTCAACTCCAATAGCAAAGACCACGATAGGCATAACGATTGCTAGAGCGCAAACTAGGAAAGCATGATCTTCATTAGGGACGTAAGCCAAATAAGAAACCGCAAGGACCACGCAGACAATCGCTAAGAATGTAACAAGGTGCGGCATTTTGAGGTTTTTAGAAAGGAAATTTGTGATGAAAGAATGAGGATTAGAAATGTGGTATTTATTGGAGAAATTTGATCGTTATACTCGAACGTTAGAATCACTGTTCATCCACTTTAGAATCTGACAGTTGCATAGTAACTCACTAGGTGGCAAAACATTCAAATTTAGTTCATCCAGTAGAAATGAAACTGATCAAACCCTGATCCTTTGGTATTAAATGGAGAACCAAGGATTATCAGCGAAACGACATTATCGGAAAGCGGACTCAAGAATAAAGATAATATTTTAAGTAATATTATTTTTAACTTGAGGCATTTTAAGCATATCAAACTCTCATCCTAGCTTAAATCGTTGTACGATTTTCCTTTATCGCGTTACCTATCTGAATAGAATAGAAATCTGAACCTAGCTATCCCTATACATCATTTTTTTTCAACTTACCAACCAACATAGACTGAATCTCGGGACGAGATTCCCTTCAACAGGGGGATACTGTAACCACTCGTAAAATTTCCTATTTACTTTACAGAATTATTATCCTTTTTCCCACGGGTAATTTTTTTTATTTGAATGTATCTCTCATCTTATGTGACGTAGATCACATCATTGATAAACGTGCTCCCACAAGACCTGCCTAACAAATCTAATGTGTATTTTATAACACATCATGATATAAAATATTACAGAATACCATTTACCACTTTACGATAAAATCCTTAACAAAACATTCTCTATCTAAATAGAATTTCTAGGAAACCCTAAAATTTACCACAACACCAAATATGAATAACAAAATCTCATAACATAAAAATATAATATATCTAAGTTAATGTACAAGTTCCTAAAGCACTAGAAACCCTAATTCTATTTTATTCCCGGTAAAACCCTAATTTCACATAAGTGTTATTTTATGCATTCATTTCACAAACCCTAATTTATTTCTTGAATATTTTTATAAAATATTAAGTTTACAAGTTATTTAAGCTAGAGTACAAGTCATTTATGCATAAATTCATTTATTTACAAAACCCTTATTAAAATCTCTTTTATATTTTTTTTAAAGCACAAAATACAAACCATTTATGCATAACTTTTATAAATTATATTTTCTAAACTCCTTAAATATTTTTACAAGTCTCTAAAGCCTAGAGTACAAGTGCCTAATGCACAAAAATCATAAATTCCATTTAATTACCTTTTAACATAATAAAAATTAACAAATAAATTTTATAAATTACTAAAGTGTTAAAACTATATTTTTCATAAATCCTAAACTTTTGTACAACTAAATTAAGCCTAAGGTACAACTCACATAAGCACAAACCATTCTTTCTCATAAATTCGAAATATACTTATATATATATGTAACATAAATAATTTTCCTAATTACATAAACACCTAAACTAAATCTAGTCAAGTTCCTTAAACCCTAGATACAACCTACCAAAGCTCATTGTACAACAACCTTAAGCCCAATTCGTCCCTCCCCCTCCAAACTAGTTCGATTCCAACTACAACCCAACTAAGCTTAACCCTAAGCATACATTGAACCTAGCCATTCCATGCCCTCTCCTACAAAGCCCTCCACATGGCACCCTTCTTCTTCAAGAATGAATTTCATTGGTGGTTAAAACCCATGGCAACCAAACCGGCCACATCACTACCTCTTCTCCCTCCTCCTCCTCCTATCCAAGTGGCCTATTTTACAGGTTCTGTCAGCCCTTGTATGCACATTTGGTCTCCTTATCATCTTCTTACAAAACCCTAATTCTCCCTTCTATAAATAGCAACACAACACTCCTCCTCATTTCACACCCAATCGACACACACCCAAACATAGTCCATATTTCTTTATTTCAGTATCAAACCACTCACAAACACATTTACAAAACCATACGAAGTCCAGAAGAGGAGGAACCATAGTGCCCAAGAGTCGAACTCATCCAAGTCCTAAACCCTAAGTCGACAAACCCTAAGTAAGTTTAACTATCCTCTTCTAATTTCGTCTTTATTTATGTTCGTTAACTTTAAAAACACTAATACATATTATCTAAAACAAGTAAAATCCAAAAACTTAAGTTTTGTTTTGTTTTCTGTTATCTGTTCGAACTCAGTAGAACAAACACACCCTATATGTTCGAATATTTGTCTAACCAAATCAAAGACATATAGAATATGTTAAAATATATTGAATATAATTATATCTTACCTAAAAACTTAGTTGGAAACCCTAAAAACCATTAAAACCCTAATCGGGTTATTTCCTGTATTTTATATCGAGTCCAAATCAGCCCACCAGCCCAACTTCTAACCTGAAAACTGACACCCCAACAACCTTATTAATTTCTGGTTTTCAGTATATATTAAGTTCACCCAACAAGCTCAGTTTAGGAACTGGAATCATTGAAAATGATCAAGTTTACATTAAGATACTTAGCTCCAAAGTTTTACTCATTTCGCTAAATAGAAATAAAGTTTTTCCAATTATTTGATTTTCAGATCTGTCGCCCATGTGCCTAACTTGCGCCTTATTTTTCGAACCCCAAATGATCACTAAAAATTCTACTCTTTTGGCCTAATAAAGTTTACCTAGTGAAGTTATTTTAGAAGAAAGAAACTCTTAAAATGATCAAGAGAGTCGAAAGTTATTAAACCTCAAAAATCATACCATCGCTAGAATAGAAACTTGATTTCCAGTTGTTTTCTTTCAAATTTATCATTCGAACCACCCAAATTCCAACCTAGTTTTCGACCCTTATTAGATCTCTATAAATCCTGAATTTGTGGCATATAACAGTTCATATAGTGAACTAATTTTAGAAAGAAACTGTTTGAAAAACCATCGAGTGATTTAGAAAATATTCCAGTCCAAAGTTGGCCTATCGCTAGTCTTAAAACAAATTTTCAAATTTTATATTTTAACCTTGTTTGATCACTCGACTTTTGAACTATTTTTTGAATACCAAACGATTTTTATAAAATATGAATTTTGTCATGTTTAAAGTCGACCTAGGTGACTATTCATAGAAACCAAGAGCTCATTAAATGATCCCGTTTTCATAAAGTTATTTGCGTCCAAAGATCTAGCCAAGTCCTATATTTCATAAGAAATATTTTTATTAAATTAAAGTTTCCAAGGGTTGATTTTGTAAGTAAATATATTCAAGGGTATTTTCTGTCAATAACAAATAAAAAGGGGTGAAATTGTTATTTTTGAAACTTGAGGGTAGAAATTGTCATTTTCCAAAAGCTCATGGTGTGAACTGTCATTTAACCAAACTTTAGGGATTAAAACGTAACTTTTCGTAACTATTATTTTCATCCTTTCTATTTTGTTTTCCCGATTCTATATTAACATAATATGTTTAATAACGAACAAACCGAACCAAAAACTTACAAATAAAAGATAAGATAAAATCTTACTTTTGAAACAACATATTGGCTCAATTAAAATATTTAACCATCAACCAAACAACAAAACAGAATGAAACGAAATAAACATATAATCATCAGAAATGATTACTAAATATTGGCATAACAACCCAGGTTCATTGTCCGGAGACGTTTATAAGCTTTCTTTCTTTTGTTTTCCATCCAGATTGTCAAGGTGAGTTCATAACCCCTATTACATGTTTTTGAACAATTTTTGGGGGAGATACATGCTCAATTATCTGTTTTTACTTTCATAAGCAATTCTAAGTTTTCATATATTGATATAATTTTCATAGCCCTTATTTTCATATGATATGAATTAAATTGGCAAGATTGGCAAACACTGTTTGCATTATATGATTTATGGATCACTAAAGGACTTTTTCCCATATTAAACACAAGAAATTTCTGTTATTCTTATTTTATTGCCTTACGCTAAGTTTAATTAAAGCCAAAAGACCTCCCATCATGAACCTCTAATCACCCGCTACTTAGGGTGAGCGCGAATATTGTGGATAGTACTATTGGGCTGACAACCCCTTTGAGTTACCGTAACGTAACCCAAAGCATTATATTTGAGATTAATAAAGAGATGTGGCAATCTCCTACCCGGGGGCAAAGTTACCTACATTTAATTATGGGGTAATTATTACATCATTAGTTCATGATGTTGATGTTCTGTTAAGGTTTTGCGTTTCATGAGGCTTAGCGCAATAAAATATATCTTTCCCTAATGGTAATTGTATATGTTGCAATTATTTTCATCTAATCTTGTGTTTAAATGGTTTGAACTGAACTGAACGAAGTATCTCCGAATAACTGAAAAAGGGCTTATATTCCGAAATATGAAAAGAGCTTATTTTCTGAAATATTGAAAAGGGCTTATTTCTGAATAACTGGAACCAACATAATTTTTGAATAACTGAAACGGATTATTTTCACTTATAAAACTTTATGAATTCACTCAACCTTTGTGTTGACGTTTTAGCATGTATTCTCAGGTTATCGGAAGCATGGATTGGCACGGGATTGGCTATGGACTATGTTATCATTCAAACTAATAATATATTTTTATAAATGTATCTTGAGAACCTCCTGCTGGGACCTGCATATTGTAACTCTGATATAAATGAATGATAACAATTTTATCAAAAACGTCTCATTTTTGAGTCGTTTTCTATTATCATGACTGTGAACTGTTTAGTAACTCCCCAACTTATATTTTCGCTGCGAATATCGAAAACGGGGGTGTTACATCAGGTAACATAAGGGTTCATAAAGAAAGGCTCTTATCATAGTTGTCATATCATAAGGTTCATAGCAAAAGTTCATAGTGAAGGTTCAAATCAAAGGTTGTAAGTCACAAAGGAAACCTTAAAGATAAGGTCAGAATATCCGTACCTTGAGTAAGTGAAAAGCTGAAATAAGGAAAGGATCACAGAATGGAAAATACTTCTCTTCAGAATCTACACATGATATAGTAGTACTTATTAATAGCTTGTTTTATAAGTTGTTTACTCATTGATGTTGTCCTTATTACAAATTAGGGCTTCTTTCCATTTCTAGTAACTTTCCTCTTTTAGTAACCTTCTATTTTTTGTAACTTTCTATTTTTAGCAGGTTTCCAAAATTAGCATGTTTCCATAGTTGGCAAGTTTCCATATTTAGTAACTTTTAATACGACTTTCCAATTTAGTTAAATTAGGTTTAGGGTTCGGTATTATCAATTAGGTTTAACGTACACACACACAAGTCAACACGACATTAACAAGACACACCCAATATAGAAACATGCATTAGGGCACCAAACACCAAAGAAATACATTTAACATTTATGTAATACAAGCATACAAGTTAACTAGTTTTATCACAGAATTATGCCCACTAAACGAATTTTAAAAACGTATCAGAAACCCAAACTAAAAATCAACAAAATTCTCACAGGAGCCCATATGTCTTAGGAGTCTACTGTAATTTTTAAAGATTTTATTATCAAGTGTACACCCCTTTTTAAAAACGTAACAGAAGCCCAAACTAAAAATCATAGAACCCGACTGAAATAAAATTCTGCTAACACAGTTTAACATATCATCACATTAAATTCAGAAAAACAACCAAATCAAACTCAAATTCATTCAAACCAATTGGAACACTTTACCAAGACCCTAAACTAGGTTTACATGCAAAAATTCAGTATTAGAAACTTAAGAAGCTCACGTTACCAAGCACATAAAATCGACTATAAAAATAGTCAATCTCACAAATCCATTTTAGGCCATATTTAGCACCATTTTAATTATCAATTATGCATACAAGCTTACACCATTCACTCATAACTCATTTACACATCATATTAACATACTTATGAAATCAAATCCAAGAAATCAAACACCAATTTCAGTTTATGAGACCTAAATATTCAAGGTCCGTTTTAACTAATTCACAAATGAGCCCTAATTCGTCTATCCCTTTTTAACCCAATCAACCACGTGATCAATATACATTTTATTTCTAGAATTTACAAATCACAAACATATATACAAACATTTCATACAAATCATTCAAGATCAACAACAATAACATACAATA
Source organism: Artemisia tridentata subsp. tridentata (assembly GCA_021014915.2). Taxonomy (NCBI): domain Eukaryota; kingdom Viridiplantae; phylum Streptophyta; class Magnoliopsida; order Asterales; family Asteraceae; genus Artemisia; species Artemisia tridentata. The sequence goes on along the minus strand of CP139504.1, from coordinate 327,672,200 downwards.
ACATAACACGAAAACACATAAAATAACAACACTAAAATCACAAAAAGCCCTAATTCTTAAGCATTAAATGTGCTAGGGTTTTTAGGTTTTACAAGCTTATTAATCGTGACATTAATAGGTCTAATAAGAGCTAAAGATCACATCTCGGGTTCGAAAAATAATGGGTCGAATCATAGCAAAGTGGTCGATCAAAACAGAAATTAATAAGTCGAATCATACAAGTTTTATTATGTTAAAAAACTATGAATTCATGTGGCATTTTTAGGGCTAACGAGTAGCAAGATAGACCGATTAATACGCGTTTTAAAAAATGTTACTAATTAGGTTTTCTTTGTGATTAAATTCAGATTTATGATCATATGAAGAGTCGATTTGGAAAAAAAAAAGAAAAACAAGAGATGATGTGATGATACCTTGCTTAACGAGACACAAAGGAAAGGAAAATAAGAACCCTAGAACCCCCAATGATCAATACTCACGAACTACAGCAGCAAGCCTTCGATCCTTTGTTCTTGAGAGAGAAAAATATAGCATGAACCTGGGTGTTTTTGTGTTGTTTGTGTCGTACCAGTGAAGAAGAAGAGGGAAAAAGAAAAGGCCGGCTTTTAGGGATAGAAAAGGAGCGTGTATTTTACTTTGGAAAGGATTGGAATTGCAAATCAATTAGTGATATGTCTGACTCTTGATTGGGGCTAATTATGGGCTGAATTTTTATCTTCATTAAACTTGTACAAATCTTATTATATATATATATTGGCTATATGGGGCGTCCATGACTAGAAGGACTAGGAAGGATTTTGAAATTTTGTAACAAGTATTAATTTTATGTATGACTTAGGTTAATTTATTTTAATTGTATTTATGTCCATACATATAGTTTTAGGTGTTTATTTATAATGTGCAATTTAATTATATGGTAGTGTTTTTAATTAACGTATAGTTACATTCTCATACTTAGGTTAAAATGTATAGTGTTCTTGTATTATTATTTGTATGTTCTTATAAATTCAAAAATTTTGAGGGGCAAAATGGGAATGTCAAATGAATGAAAATTTAGGGTTTTACAGAAACCCTAAGTCACCATATTTATATTTGGAAAAATGTTATTATGGACTTTTTAATATAAAAAAACTTTATTTCGTAAATTACCCGGTTATGTTCTAAACCTTAGTTTCCGTATTAAGGAATCCTAGATTCCAAATTAGGTAAAACTGAAAAATGCATCAGTTTAAAAAAACTTATTGTTTGGTCACCAAGATATGTGCTACTCGAATTTTATGATCCCATTTAGCTAGGATACATAAAATAGGCCCACCTAGGGTTTAGGTAAAGCCGAATCGGTCTTTCTTGTTCTCTAAGTTATCTTGTTTCCATATGATTAAATTTGGTAACCTGGGATTTCCAAAAATAGTTTTAGCATATTTTTAGTAAAGTTTACACCTTACCAAAAATATCCAAAACCTATGTAAATAAACCTAGTTTTTTGCAATTAATATGACAACACGATTACCCATCGATACAAAGAGAGTACCGCGTCCCATGATCCTCAGGTAACGACAAAAGAGCCGCCTATAAATATGAGTGCATTAATCACTCCTAATGGTACAATCCTCTCTCTAGAATACACATATACTTTCTCTTTCTAGTGCTTACTCTCACACCTAAGGTTGACCGCGGGAACATCCTCCCGCGGTGAGACTAACTGTGTGTTCTTTCTTAGCAGACTAGTACTTGCACTTTCACTTAGTCCAGAATTCACAAGACTTTCGCGGAACCTCGTTCCAAGGCAGGTCCGGATTGTTGTCAATACTTGTGCTGAATTTTGTACTAACAAAACCTATCCGCTTCTAAAATGTCTACTATTAAAAATATTGTGACAGAACAGTTAAATTGAGTCAAATATTACAGACATTTTTTTTTTAGTATTTCACGATTTAAAAAAAAGAAGAGTAAATTGTCATTTTTGGTCCCTAATGTTTGGCAAAATTGCAGATTGGGTCCCCAACCTTTTGAAAGTGCAATGGACGTCTCTATTTTTAAGTTTGGCCTGCATGTTTGGTCCTCCCTCAAGACGATGTTAGTATGCCTCCGTTAGTCTACCCACGTGCATAACACATGGGGGTATTTATGTCTTAACTACTAGAAATTGCACTTGTAGAAAATGGGAAGTTTCTGGTATGCCCTGTAAACATGCAGTAGCATGCATTAATGATATGGGTGATAATAAAATAGGAGTTGGGTTGCCTTAAGATTGGGTAGATCCTGTATATAGGCTTCAAACATGGAGAGAACAATACTCATTCAAGATAAACCTTACCAGTGGTAGAAACTTATAGGTGAAGCATGACTGGCCAACATTATTGCTTCTACCTAAGGTGCATGTATAGATTGGTAGGCCATAAAAAAGAAAGAAAGAAGAGTGCTGGTGAGGTTGAAGGTTTTGTAAGGGCTGGGAAGTTAAGTAAAACAGGGATGCAAGTTACTTGTCAAATTTGCAAAGGCAAATGACACAACAAAAGATCGTGCACGGAAGCTCCAGCTGCTGCAAGCCAAGATCACTCTCAAGCTGCTACAAGTCAGTAGGGGTGTTATCGGGTCGGGTTATCGGCTTTTCGGGTTTATCAGGTAGGGTTGAGTCGGGTTTTGAGTTTTAAAAAAGTGACCCGCAACCCGACCCGATAGGAAATCGGGTTATCGGGTTCGGGTGCTTGTCGGGTCGGGTGATTCAGGTTGGCGGGTTATAAGATAAAACAAATTCAAGTTTAACGCATACAACTTTAAAAAAAAATACCGTGAAGAATCACTAGTAGTGGCCATGAACTTTATAACATTAAAAATCAAACTATTACAAACTCAATACCAATTTTTTCATGTGAATATTATACATGACTATCTATTTAGAATCATTATGTGACATATAAGACTATTGAGGAATGAGAATCAAACCAATGAAATTTGTACCAGTAGCTATTCTCAAAAGGAACCCAAGAACATTCACACGGCTATGAAAGATGAAAGCTGGGTTGAAGCTATGCAAGAGGAGCTGCTGCAGTTCAAGCTTCAAGAAGTCTAGACATTGGTGGATCTGCCTAATGGTAAAAGGGCAATTGGTACAAAATGGGTGTTCAGATGCAAAAGAGATGAAAGGGGCATTGTTATCAGAAACAAGGCTAGATTGGTGGCTCAGGGATACACTCAGGAAGAAGGAATAGATTATGATGAGGTATTTGCCCCAGTTGCAAGAATTGAGGCTATCAGAATATTCTTAGCATATGCCTCATTCAAAAACTTTCCTGTGTACCAAATGGATGTGAAAAGTGCTTTCTTGTATGGAGAGATAGATGAGGAAGTCTATGTTATGCAACCACCTGGATTTGAAGACCCTAAGTATCCTAATAGGGTTTATAAAGTGGAAAAGGCACTATATGGACTACATCAAGCTCCTAGAGCTTGGTATGACACCTTATCCAAGTATTTGTTGACCAATGGTTTTAGCAGAGGAGCCATTGACAAAACCTTGTTCATTAAGAAAGATAAAAAGGATATCCTACTTGTTCAGGTTTATGTAGATGATATCATTTTTGGGTCTACAAATAAGGTGTTATGTGAAGAATTTGAGAAGCTCATGCACAACAAGTTTCAGATGAGTTCTATGGGGGAACTCACTTTCTTTTTGGGGCTTCAAGTTAAGCAGAAAACAGATGGGATTTTTATTAGCCAAGACAAGTATGTGGCTAATATTTTGAAGATGTTTGAATGTAAAGATGTGAAGCCTGCAAAGACAACAATAGAGACCAACAAACCTTTGCTCAAGGATGAATATGGGGAAGAGGTTGATGTTCATCTTTATAGATCAATGATTGGTTCATTGATGTATCTGACTGCTTCAAGGCCAGACATTATGTTTGCTGTGTGTGCGTGTGCCAGATTTCAAGTATCCCTAAAGGTTTCTCACTTGAATGTTGTTAAGAGGATTTTTAGGTATTTGAGGAGTCAACCTAGGTTGGGCCTCTGGTATCCTAAGGATTCACCTTTTGACCTGGTGGCATACTCTGATAGTGACTATGCTGGAGCTAGTTTGGATAGAAAATCAACCACTGGAGGCTGTCAGTATCTTGGACATAGGCTGATCTCTTGGCAATGTAAGAAACAAACAGTGGTGGCAAATTCAACAACTGAAGCAGAATATGTGGCTGCTTCTAGTTGCTGTAGACAAGTGCTCTGGATTCAGAATTAACTGCTGGATTATGGGTACAATTTCATGAACACCAAAATTTACATTGACAACAACAGCACAATGTGTATTATTAGAAATCCTGTTTATCACTCTAAAACAAAACACATAGAGATAAGACATCATTTTATTAGAGATTGTTATGAGAAAAAGTTAATTCAAGTGGTTAAAATACATACTGACAACAATGTTGTTGATTTACTTACTAAAGGTTTTGATGTAGGTAGATTTCAATTTTTAGTTGCTAGTATTGGCATGATCAATCTTTAAACATCTTATCTCTGTATGTTTTTGTAAAAATGTGTAAGGATTTGTGCTGTTGTTAAGTCAAAGTTTGTTGTTTCTTAAATTGTCTGCTGTTAAGTTGTCTGCTGCTATGCTGTCTTGTGTGTTTATATGGATTATGGGATATTCTTGCTTGTGTTTTTTGTGGTTTTCTACTAATCTTTTGCAGCTATTCATAAGTTCACATCAAGTAAAGCAAGGAAACTAATAGTTCATTAACCACAAAGATGAGTACAATACAAAAGATCCATTACATTCAAAAGACATCAAGACAAAAGATTTCTAAGACAAACACTCTTATCCCCTAACCAAGCTTCATTTTTCCCTTGTCGGTGAGGTCAGGCATGATCTTCATACCTCTTCTGCCTTCCATTAGTCTTGACACTTGTGGACATGGAAGACACAACAAAACTTTAGGTATAGGCTTTGAAGATGCTTGCTTCCTTTCTGGCACCGTGACTTTAGGCTTTGAAGATGCTTGCTTCCTTTCTGGCACTGTGATCTTGCTCATTCCTGCTACGGCCTTCTCCATCTCTTTAGTGAGAAATTTTGATAAGGATGGAATCCATGTTTCGTCATCTGAGTCAGAGGATGAGTCACTTACGTAGGATGGTGGTGTGGGAAGCTTATCGGAGTCTGAAGAGGAGATATTCATTGGCTTCTTGGATTTCTTGAATCTTGCTGCTGCTTGCTTTGTTCTTCCCGTTGGTTTGCACCATGGTGGAAAATATGATGACCAACCATTATCATCACATGATGATGAATCATATGGAATCTCTATGATCGGTGTCTTTGAAGAACTCATGATGATTGGATTATTGTGTTAGGGTTTGTGGATTTTGGGATTCGTTAGAGTCTCAAGGCGATTTATAAACTTATGGTGTCTATGGGTATTTAATAGGGAGTTGGTATTAGCAATTAATTTGAATGAGGGATTAATTAAGAGAATTGGGGAAAGTTGACTTTTAGTCAAACACCGTCACTCTGCTGCTGAGTTTGAAAGTAAAGGGGCCAATTTGTAAAATTTGGCGCGCATAGAACCCTAATTAGATCAAAATGGTCTCAAAATCCAATTCGATCTCATTTCGTACCATGAGCGCCCAAAGTTACACTCGATTCTAACCCTAAACTCAAATTCACATCAATTGGATCAAAAACCCCAAAATCAAAACTCTCATTTACAATGGCTAGAAGACAATTCCCTGTTGAGCATAATCAAATTGCGTTTCTTCATAAGATTCCTGAAGCTGAAGGTTTAACAGAAGTCATGGACTTTCTTAATGCATCACAATTAAGGTATGCATTAACGGTGGATCCTCCTATATTTAAATCCCGCATGCGAAGTTTTGGTCGACTGTTACGATCGAAACTAGACATGGGGAGCAAATGTTAATTGGTATAGTGGATGGAGCAAGTATAGTAGTTACTGAAACATCTATAAGGCGAACTCTTCGTCTTAAAGATGATGAAGCAACCACTTGTCTTTCTACAGACACTATTTTGGCCGAACTTGAGAAAATAGGGTATGAAAGGCAAAACTCTAGTGGTAAACTTTTTAAACGCCTTCTTTGCCCACATTGGAAATTTCTTCTTCATACTATTCAACACTGTTTAATTGCAAAAACAGGTGGATGGAATGAGTTCAGTGCATCTCAAGCATCAGCTTTGATTTGCCTGGCCTCAGGACAACCATTTAACTTTTCATCTATGATTTTTGAAGGATTGAAGAAGTATGTTACTGGAAAATTTTATATGTATCCAAGGTTTTTACAACTCATTATAAACAGTCAACTTCAGGAACCCTTGGTACATAAAAACATTGAGCCAAGTAATAAAATGACTATCAAAATGTTTGCTTTTCTAAGGAAAAATGGGATCGGTTTTTCTGGTACTATAACTCCTTTATCTCAACACATTTTGGATATTGTGGCTGCTGCTAATGAGGATGAAGAAGCTGGAACTCCCACAGCTTCCCATCACACATCCTCTTCTGCAAGTTTGAATGAATCATTTTCTAATGAACCCCAAAATACCCATTCACCTAGGTATTCACAAGAACAGGGCACTAAGTTACCTCAGACTAGTGCTAGTATGGAAGCAGATGAGGCTGCCATAGGTGATGGAGATGGCATGAAGGAAGGGGCTGACACTACTGTCTCTGGTTTAGTAACTGAGCAGGACAGTGTCAACATAAGTAAGACCCCAACCTTGGTAACATCTAATGCTAAAGGTTCTCTTGAACCTGCTGCACAAGATGGTAACCCCAGCCAACTGGCTAATATGGGGGGCTCAGATGTTCAACCTAGGGTTGAAACTGAGTTTCAGTCCGAAGATTCACCTCTCTGGGAAGTTAACCCATCCCGAAGTGATGAGGACAGTCATGGAACTACAAATGAATTGATGGATAATACTGTACACATTGTTAATGCCCATGATGCACCTCTCGGACCAGGTCACACAGGTCGAAGTGTTGAGGCTAGTCTTGAAAATCCAAATATTGAATTGATGGGTACTTCAATTGTACAAAATGCCAATGTCAATGATCCACCTCTCGGGTCAGGTAATGCAGACCAAAGTGGTGAGACTATTACGAAACAAATTGCTGAATTGACGGATACATGTACAAAATTGTCAAAAGAAGTTCTTGTTCTTGCTGAAGAGTTGCAGGTGATGAAGAACTCTCAAACCACTCAAGATGCAGTCATTCACAAACTAAGGTTAAGGGTAAAGCATCTCGAAAGTGTTCTATGGAAAAGAACAAGATCTTCTCACAGTAAGAAGGCTAAGCTAAGGAAGAGTTCCAAACCATGTTTGGAAGAGGATGCTTCCAAATAGGGGAGGAATGATCATGAAGATAGGCAGGTAATAAAGGGTTCAGGGGAGGTTATAAAGGATTCAGGGGAGGTTGTGATAGAAAAAGGTGATAATGTTGCTGATGTTGGTGAAAAGAATGCACAGATTGACTCTGCTGCTGGTGCAGAACACTCTACTGCTGGGCCAAAGAATGCACAGATTGACTCTGCTACTGGTGCAGAACACTCTGCTGCTGGGCCAAAGAACTCTGCTGCTGAACCAGATGAAGACACAATGCCCTTGGCTCAAGTACTGTTAGACCTTGGAACCAAAACATCAACACTATCAAAACAACAACAACCTGCTGTTCCTAATTCACAATCTGCTGCTACTGCACATCATGTACAATCATCAACTCCAAGACCCAAGGCCAAAGAAATTGTCATAAAAGAACCCACTTCCATACTCAAACCTATATCATCATCTATTTCATTAGGAGATAAAGGAAAAGGTGAAGAAGTTGAAGAATCTGCACCTTATCCTACACATCTTCCATTTGAGTTCTGGCCAAAAGAAGATCAAGATAGGCATGATAAAGAAGCTGCTCAAAGATTGGCTGATGAACAAGCAAAAAAAGATCAGATTGCTCATGATGAGGAATATGCAAGGAAGGTGGCAGCTAATGAAGAAAGGAATATCTTTGAATTTATGGAAAGATCCAAATCTAAAGATGTTAATCAAGAAGAGTTTAATGAACAGTTACAATATTTCTTGGATTCTTCATTGATTGTAAGAGGTCAAGCTTCATTGATAATGAAAGATGAGCAGTTGGATGAAAAAGAAAAGACAGAGGAGCTTGTAGAGTTTATACTAAAAAAGAATAGAGTAGCTAAATGGGAAGAGCTGATTCAGAGAATTAGAGAAGGACAGAAGTATGGGTACAAAACAAAGTTACCTACAAAGAAGGAATTAGTTGATGATATGAAGTATTATTTGAAGAATGAAAGAAATTACAGTATGAAAGATTTCAAAGGAAAGTCAGATGCTATAATTACAAAGGAATTCTATGAAACCTATGCTATGCGGAACTCTCCAAGGCAAGGTTTCAAAACAGGAAAGAAGAGAGAACTAGAAGTTATAGAGTCTGATAATGTGAAGAAATCAAAGACTGGAGAAGAAGGACTAATTGATAAGTAGATACTGAAAAGATTTTGAGCAGTAAATGTTTGGAAACATCCTCTTGGTGATTAGCTGGACTTATAGGAAACTTGATGATTTTGGAGAGAAATATCAAGTTTAGGGGAGGATTGTTGGGTTTTGAAGTTGCTGCTGCTCTTGGTACTTATTGAAATACACTAAGTATAACACCGCTGCTAGTCTGAGTAACTCTGCTGCTAGTCTAAGTAACTCTGCTGCTAGTGTATTTACTCTGCTGCTGGTGTTATCTGATGGATGGTAAAATAAGTTAAGTGTAATTCTGCTGCTAGCTACGAAGACTCTGCTGCTAGAGAAATTATGCTGCTGCTTATTGGATATGTATAGTATGTTAGGATAAGTATAGAAAAGATACGTAAAGATATTTTTCTTGTATAGAAAGTTTTGTAACCGACTAGGACTCCTTAGTCTATAAAAGGAGGATCTAGGGTTAGGTTTTACATACGTAACATTATTGTTTTACACTTCAAGGTTTCTTGTAACCCCGTTGCTATTCAGAGCAACCGTATTAATATATTGAAGTGTTGTTTGATTGTTAGTTATTCTTCTTAAGATTAATTACTAATTTCTGCATAGTAATTAATAGATCGTTCATAAGCAGTTTCTATACCTATTGCTTTAGATTTATATCTAAAGTAATTAACAAGATCGTGAAGCTCATCTGGGATCAACAAAAAGAATTAAATGTTGATTTTCGGGTCTTATCGGGTTGACCCGATAACATTAATTATCTAACCCGAACCTGACCCGATAACACTATCAGGTTATCAGGTTCGGGTCAAAACAACCCGATAAATTTTTTTAACCCGATTTAACCTGACCCGATAAACCTTATCGGGTTCGGGTCGAGTCAACCTGTAAAACCCAAAAATTTAAAACATGCAAAATTACCAAAATACCCTTGTAACTTAAAATTTCAATTAATAATTAAATAAAACACCAAATAAATCACAAACTCTTGGAAACTAGCAACGTATGAAGTATGATAAATTTTTGCATAAACATTTTAATATTCTGAATGTCCTAAAAATACTTGTCACATTATAAAAAAATATTATGGGCCGAATACTTATATATGTATATTTATTTTTAATGTTAAATAATTAAAATTAACTAAATAAAGGATAAACATTACAAATTGAGAGGAAATCTTGGGAAATAAATTTTGATCTCATCTAATCACCCTTGGGCCGAAATACATGCCCTCTTCCCCCTCCTTTACACGGTTTCTATATCTTTTCCCTTTTTATATTCTTTAAACCCTAAAAACCAAACCAAAAATCCCATTCGGCCACCATAATTTTCTACAAGTTCTTGACATTTTTCCTGGATACCTTGGAGTTAGAAGGAGGCTAGAAAAATAGGAGTTCGAATATTGGAGGCTAGGTTCGCTTGGTTTTGATTTTGTTCGAGTTCTATTCTTAGCCAAGAGGTATTAATTCTTCACACCTCATTCGATCATCCTAAAAACTATCTGGTATTTTTTTAACTCTCTTTAAATCATATATGATCCATATAAAATGATTATCACTATCCATGCACGTTAGATAAATCGTAATAATTCTAATTATTAAAAACATAAAATAAAACCTAGATCGGCCATGCGACTTTTCCAGGCTTTGTACCCATTTTATTTTGATTCCTTACATGTCATATAACCCTAGAAAAATGATCCTTGTAATTTTCGAAGCCTAAATCATCCTTGGTGAATTATTTTGATAACCGGATTAAAAAGAAAAAGGGTTTAAAAATAAAAATAAAATCGAATGGGTTAGGGTTAGGGTTCTTGATGTTGGATCTGGTATAATTAATGTGTTTTAATGTTGAATTGATGATTAGTAATGATTGGTGAATTTTAGGGTTAAGGTTTATACATTTTTAGTTAAACGATTGGAAAATTAAAAAGTATTTGGGTGTGTTTTGTAATTTTATAAACTTGTGGGTTATTTTTGTAACATATTTTGGACCATGGGTGAGTCGTATAAAATATTATATGGGGGTACTATATGTAAATTTTGTAACTAAAAGGTTTAAATGGTAATTTGTTTAATTAATAAATCTGATTTGAATATATATTAAATGGAGGGACTTATTTTGTAAATTATGTAAAATAGAGGTCAATTCGTATAAATATTTATGTAAGGGGTGTAATGTGTAATTTTGGATAATTGAAGGCTTAATGTGTAAATATGAATATTGTAAGGATTAAATTGTAATTTAATTAACTATAAGGTTTATATTGTAATTTAATTAATAAAAAGGGTTTAACTTGTAAAATTGTTAAAATTAAAGGATTGAAATTGTAATTATGGGAAACTTATGGATTAAAATGAATAACTTGTAATATTTGCACTTTAGACCTTTATCTTTGGCATATTTGCATTTAAAACCCTAAAATATAGAAAGTTGTCATATTTAACCCTAAACTATTATTACTTGCTAAAATGAACCCTATTTCCATAATAATAATTAATTAATGACTTAACTTAAATTATAATATTTAAATCTTTCTAATAATGGAAACCTGCTAATTATGGAAACTTACTAAATAAGGAAACTTTCTAAAAATTGAAACTTACTAATTTTGGAAACCTGCTAAAAATGGAAGGTTACTATATATGGAAAGTTGCTAAATTTGAAAAGTAACTTAAAATGGAAAGATAAACTAAAATCAGTAATTAAGAACCATTTGTAATTCTGTCTTCTACTCCTTTAGGTGTGAAGAAGGAGTGATCTGATTCTTTTCAGTATTTGCTATCTTGTGTTTATTTGCGTTCCGAATAAGGTACAAATATTCTGACCTTCTCACAGGTTTCACATGAACTCACTCTCTCTCTCTTGTCTATCGTACTCCCTTGAACCTTGCTATGCTCCCCTTGATTTGTGAACCTTGCTATGTCCCCTTGATACTTGATATAATTCGTTCGTTACCCTGTGACATGAATATACAAATCCTTGGATACCTTGAAGGTTCATTTGATAGTATAACTGGATACGAAAACATTTCTTAATTATATATGAAAATGTTTTGAGGAAAACTATTTTTAAAAATGACGTTTATGAGCACGATGCGATACCACTTTTATATGGAATTTTACTGACTTTTATGAAAACTACTTTTAAAGACCTTCTTTATGAAAACTACTATTAAAAAATCACTTTTATGAAAGCCATTATTAAAGGATTACTTTTTAACACTATGATATGAACATTTAATATAAACCTTTAAATTGAACCTTTGTTATGAACCTTTGAACCAATTGATATGAACATTTGATTTGAACCTTTGCTATAAACCCTTGCTATGATTTCTTGTTTTGAACCTTGACTTGAACCTTGATATAAATCTTGATATGATACATTTGAAATGGAAACTTGACTTGAACCACTTGATATAAAACTTGACTTGAACCACTTGATATGAAACTTGACTTGAACCACTTGATATGAAACTTGAACTTGGACACTTGATACTTGATTTGACCCTTGATCCACAGTTTGAGACTACGAGCCACCACTTGTATACTAGGCATGAGGGTTTCATGTCCGTGTCATTGATGCACCGATGGCATGACTCTAGGGTAGGAGAGTGATGTCCTATCCCGTCCCTGACTTGACTTGTTACGTAGAGGAAGAACTTGGCCTACTGGGGCGTATGGATGCATCCTAGATTTGTTACTTGTTTCGATGGATTTATCATGATATTACTTATTATATACTTGGTGACTGATGGTGTGTGCGATACACGTCTTTCACATCTTGGGAGTTAGCTACTCCAACCCCTTGGAGTTATCCCCTCATATTGTACTTGGTATACCGAGGTCTCCCCTCCGTATACATGGTTACTTGATTACTTGACTTGATACTTGACTTGACTTGACTTGGGCTCATGGTGGATTATTGTTCCCTTTACTCTTATCTATTTAATTATTCCTTAACTCTTATTATACCTTGCATTGTTTCCTTTACTTCACTATTCCATTATTACTGCTTGTTACCTCTATATCTGTTCACTGGGCTTTTTAAGCTCAGCCGCATTTCTTTTCCTGCGGCAGGTTTTAGTTTGGAAGCTGGGTATGAGTGGAGAGTACCTTGGACTTAGAAGACCTTACTAGCTATTCTGGATTAGAGATGATTAGAACAATTGCAAATTATAGAACTTAGAATTTATTATTATTTCCTTTGTAACCTTGTATCTTCAGATTTTTCCCTTGTAACCCTTGAAGTTATTTTGTATTAATTAGTCATATGCTTGTGTTTGCTTTGATATGTCACTATAACGTGGCACTTCTACCCTTGTCGGGTTGGGGTGTTACACAACCCGACCCTACTGACACCCCTACAAGTCAGTTTCAAGCTACTGCAAGCCAATCTCAAGCTTCTAATAGCCAACATCAACCTGCTACAAGCAAATCAACTTTGACAAGAACAAAGAAAACTGCAAGACATGTTCAATTTTCAGGAACCAATGTTCAAGCTTCCAACAGCCAAGTACAACCTTCTACTACCCATGTTCAAGCTTCTGTTAACCAGGTTCAAGCTACTGCAAGCATGGTTCATGTTCAAGCTTCTGCTACCCAAGTTCAAGCCACCGCAATAAATGTTCAGTCAACTCCTAGAAGAACCAAAAAAACTGCAAACAGACTCTTGTCACCAACAAAGACTTTCTGATGTGTTCTGTTTCAAACAATATATTTTGTTTCAGGTATTGTCTGATGTGCTTTAAGTATGTCTTTTATGGTTCATGGAATTGCACTGATCTAGTAAGCATAACAATTTGGTTTAAGTATGTATGAAGTGCTTTAAGACACTTGTGGTTTAAGTATTTCCAGTTTATGTGGTTTTGTTGTTCCCTTAGCACACCGAGTAATAACAATTAAGTTAAACTAAGTGAGCTTATGACTGAGATCAATGCAAAGAATATTTCTAACAGTTATAATGCGTGAATATAAAAAACATAATATTTTTCAACGTTTAAATTCTTATTAGAAATAATTCCAAGAATCTATTACCCAAGTGTTTTGCGGAACAAACACTTGGGATTAAATAGACAAGAGTTTATGGTGTCTCCTATCGAAACTCAAGTTTTGCTTGAGTGGTAACATGATGCGCGTGGTGTGTCGTTGCGGTTTAGCAGTTTTAATGCCTACTCAAGTTTTAAATTTATATTTAGCCGACTTATCAATAACACACACACTTAACGAGCAGTGTACCCGGTCAGTATGAAGATAATGGTAAGTAGAGTGTCGATCACTAAGAGTGGAACGTATTATCTCGTTATTCTAATCAGTATTTTAATATCCTAACGCAAGGGGGTTTCAGCCTGAGAGACTGGCACGGTTTGTTTGCAATTAAATAATAAAATAAACCAATAGGCACGAATCAGCAAGTAGCACACACGTACACAGATAGATACTTGAGACAATAAGAGGGCTGTCCTTATGATTAAGTAGATTGTCACTTGTTTTATTGATAGCCTTATATGAAGTGTATGTAGTTAACCCTTTCTCGTTGGTCCTATTCTTATCGGCGAGTAAACCCTTAATGATTACTTATGTTTAAAAGTTATTCCTAAGTGATCAATTTAGTAATAACCGTGGGAGCCACATTATGTCCCGCAGTCAAATGCCCGCAAGCCACTAATAAACACAGAGGTTATCAATGCACTAATAAGTAGTAACCAAAGACATCAACATATAAACTTTAATTGATGGGAAAGCAAGTATTAAAGGGAGTGCAATCTTTCGTTGTCACATTACACAAGCCACCAATCCTGATGAATTAAAGTTTGCTAACACAATAAAACAAAACTACTTAATGAATTAAACACATGCAGCACCTTCTTACAGCTCTTGTATCTTTGATTTGGGTGTGTCTTGTGCTGCCTCCTTGACTGAATTCGTCCTAGGGTTTTTTCCTGTTCGGTCTTCGAAACTTATATATTCCTCTCGAAATTCGTCTGGTCTTGGGGTATTTATAGTTTCTGTCTGAGGGAAGATGCGGCGCATCTAAGGAGTAGATGCGGCGCATGTACTTAACTTCGCGTGGGGTCCAAGATTATAATATTCAGGAATATTCGTACACCGCCAGAAGATGCGGCGTAACTCCATGATTGGATGCGGCGCATGTCCTCTTGTATCTTGGATCGTATCTGGTGATATCTTGATAGAGATGCGGCGCATGTCATGAGTGAGATGCGGCGCATCTGGAGCAGATTAGTCTTGATCTTCTTCATTTCAGTAGACTCTTAACTTTATGCATGTTTTGCTCCATAATCAGTCCAAAATCGCTAAGTTTCACCAAATGCTTGTTTTTACCTGAGAATTACAAAAGTAAACGATTAAGTATCAATCCTCATACATAATATAGTAAAACAAGTCAATTTAATAGGATAAATGATAGTAATAAAATGTACTTATTTGAGTTCATCAAATATCCCCCTACTTGAACTTTACTTGTCCCCAAGTAAACCTTAGAATTTCTTTTATGAAAATGTATCCTAAAAGATGTTAGGATTTATTTTTATATTTAAGCATGTATTCGTTTATTTCATAATCACACAACTAAACACTTAACGAATTAGAAGTAAAATAAAATAAGTCGATAAAAGCAAATCTAATCGTTTAACTGTCCAGTCGTGACGAATATTCTATCATAAGCTTGGCAAGTATACACATCTCCACCACTAAAGCTAAGGAATAACAAGTCTAAAGCGGTAAAAAGGGTTTTTAGGCTTAAGGGTTAATTATTCTCTTTCACTATCGATCTCAAATTCCAGAAAAGGCGACAAAATCACAAATACATGATCGAATCCACGAACACGATACTTGCAATTGCTCAAATCCTTAACTCGAATAGGCTAAAGATAGGTCCAAACTTCACCAATAATAATATATCAAAAAGGGCGACAAAATCATAAATACATAGTCGAATCCACGACTACGATACTTAAGATTGCTCAAATCCCTAATCTCAATAAATCAAAGGTTTGGTTGGATAAAGAATAATAAAGGGTATGGATAACATTTGGGATATAAATTGGTGTAAAATGAAAATAAACAAAACAAATAAATTAAAATCCTAAGTGTGGTTAATCACTATCCCAACCATCCCATGAATAAGACTCATATCATCGAATAACTCACGCTTTAACACTTGAAACACACGCTTTAGGTAGACACGAATTATACTCAACAAGATCTTAATCAAAGAATAAACCTTAATTGGCGTTCCCATAACTGCCAATTCCCATTCAATCCATAGATATAGTACAACAAATAGTGGTGATATCGACCACTTACATAACTTTACATAAGTTGGTTAAAATTAACTTCCAACTTTTCTTTCTTTCTTTTTCTTTTCTTATTTTTTCGAATTTTTTTTTTTTTTTTTTTTTTTTTTTTTTTTTTAACTTGAAACATAAACATAGATGTGTAAAATTTCACCACATCACTACAACTTTCTTTCCGGATAATTTTTCCATACTTTTCATACTTTCAGAAATAACGGTAATAGTGAAAGTAGTAAACACACGAAAAATAAACTCAAAAATATATAATATTTACTTTCACTCCAATTGCATTGTGCAATTTCCCGACCTAACCATAGATAATGAATTACGCACGCGAACACAGGTAATGTAAGGAAACACACTTTGCCTATAGCAATTAACCAACCACGGATTCTAATCTACAGGGTAGGCTAAGGTGTAAGGGTGTAACGAAACATTGTAAACATAGGTGTAAGAAACGAAAGGAATGGCTCTGAGTGTTTTTCTAGGGGTATCTTACTCTAAAAATGAGAGTAAAAAAAGGGTTTATACGGGGGTTAACTAACCAGTGTAGTTAGTTAATAACACATAACATATAATAGGCTATTTTGGGTGTAATCCTAGAAATTTACCAATTTAGACAAGTCATTCCAATTATATAAAATAATACTCATTATGGTGGTCTCGAATAGTATACAAGCCAAGTTCTAAAGTTTACAAGTCACCGGCACACTCATAGATTTGTGAATTTTGAAAAATCACAATTTTTGAAAATAACGTCATGTGTGCAGCTATGCAACTTAGATCTTAAACAAAAACATGCTAAAAATTTTTTTAAGTTTGATATATTAAGCACATTTTAAGCATAATTTTTGAAAAAGTTTAGGACAAGTAAGTGTTAAGTGTTCTAATTCTCCAATCCCCCCACTTAAGTTAAACAACGTCCTCGTTGTTTGTATAAAAGGTTAAAACTGGAAAATAAAAGAATTAGAACAGAAAAACTCCCCTGAGATTTGCTCGGTATGATCCTCCATTAGAGTAAGAGCAAAAATCATCTTTCTTGTGGATTAGAACGTTAAAGCTTCATACTTGATGTATCCACAAGAAATCCAGGAAACTATAATACCACCAATGCTTTAAAACACACCTAAGATAAGAAAGGTTCAACTTGCATAATACATTAGTAGTTAGGAAAAATAAAACTTAAAAATTAAAACTGAAAATCATCAGGTCAGTCGATGCGCCGTATCTTATTGAAGAAGATACGCCGTATCGAGCCTGGAATAAATACGGATCAGAATAAAGATGCGCCGCATCCTTAACCAGGGATGCGCCGCATTAAAAATAAACTGATAAAGAGTTTTAAAGTCGAAAATAAAAATGCAGAAAAATAAAATAGGATATGAACATTGCAGGAGATGCGTCGCATCTCAGAATTGAGATGCGCCGTATCTTCGTGCGGGCCTGACTGACTCGACACAGAAAACAGAAAATTAAAAGATAAATCCGGGTTGTCTCCCGGTAAGCACTTGTCTTTATTCCAGAGTCTTCAAGTTAGACTCACGTTCAGCTCTTTAATATCGATCATTGATTCCTACATTGCCACGTAGGATCCATTTAGCAACTAATTCGTCATGTATATATTCAGGTCCCAAGTTCAAAACTCCTTTATAGAATCCTTCCATCATCTGATACGGGTATTCAATCCCTCTCTTCATGTCATCATTACTAATAAAAAGGAACGGAGAGAATTTGTAGCAGACCCTATTAGTAGCATGTTTAAATCCAGGGTGAGTTCGGGGCATCATATAAGTGATAACGTCGCTTCCACATTGAAAGGTGATCTTTCCTTCAAATCGCTTTGCATTAATAGTGATCTCCCTACAGAATGGTTTTCCAACAATCACGTCGCCCATACTGCTGTCACGATAGGCATTCATGTCTTCAACAACGGCGAACTCAGTTACAATAGTAAAGCGTCCAACGAAGATCGGGACATTAATGAAGGCTCCAACTACATTCTTTCCCCTACACTCCACTTTATTTCTCATAATAGAATTGTAAAAGCTTCTTGACATAACATTGATCGGCAAAATAGGAAAGAAATTGGCGTCAATACATTTGTATCCAATCATGCATGGGAATTGCAAATTGTAAGCACAATTGGCGTGGATTCTTCTACCATAATCCCAAGAACCATCATATCCCTCAAATTCATCGTAATTCCTAGTATTAATAACGTTGACTTTTGGACTATCCACAATTTCTCCTTCTTCTAACTCAGATTCAGCATCATCCATGACCAGGTCATTGGATTCCAACGGTCCATTAAGGTCATTAAGTTCAATATAGTCCCCATCGTAACGTTCGAGTGATTTATCATGCACTAATACTTCATTCATAAAATTGGCTTCGAAGTCGAAGTCAATCAGTTCTCCGTATCCTTCCATTTTTCTTCTGAAATAATCACGAAAGCATCGGTAGGATTTGCTCGCAAGAAGAAAAATTAACGAATTTAGTAACGGATATAAGAATACAAATAGCTGATATCTGCAAACGATGCGCCGTATCCAAAAAGTTGGATACGCCGTATCTTAATACGTTAAAATTTAATCAGACTTTATTCAGAAAATAGATACGCCGCTTAGAATTTTGAATGCGCCGTATCGAATTAATTAATCAAAAATCAGCTTATCTAATTAAAATTAAATGCGTCGTATTAACGAAAGTTAATGCGCTGTATTTTCGTTACGTTTAAAAATAAATATCGATTTTTGATTCAGAAAGATGCGCCGTATCGACAAAGATCGATACGCCGTATCTGTTTAATAATTCGCAAACTGTTTTTAATTAAAATAATAGATACGCCGTATCTACGAAAGCAGATGCGTCGTATGGCGTTAACGTTTAGAAAAAAAAATTTTTTATCAAAAACAGATACGCCGTATCTGCAAAAGCAGATGCGTCGTATTACTTTATCGCTTAGAAAAATTTCTTATTAAAAACAGATACGCCGTATCTTGGGGAAAAGATGCGTCGTATCGAATTAATTAAACGCGTTGTATTTTTAAAATTAAACGCAATACGCCGTATCTGAGAGATCAGATGCGCCGTATCGTTTGATTTAGCACAGTACAACGATAGCAGAACAGAAAAAATACGAAAAATAAAAACAAAAATAAAAACACACAAACAAAAAATAAACACACAAAAATAAAAGCAAACAAATAACACACAATACAACAAATATGCAAAATAGTACAATGATGCAATTAATCTAATAAAAAGAAAAACCTAATTAAAATACTAATCAAATTAACAGATAATAACAATTCACTCCCCGGCAACGGCGCCAAAAACTTGATGCGCGTGATGTGTCGTTGCGGTTTAGCAATTTTAATGCCTACTCAAGTTTTAAATTTATATTTAGCCGACTTATCAATAACACACACACTTAACGAGCAGTGTACCCGGTCAGTATGAAGATAATGGTAAGTAGAGTGTCGATCACTAAGAGTGGAACGTATTATCTCGTTATTCTAATCAGTATTTTAATATCCTAACGCAAGGGGGTTTCAGCCTGAGAGACTGGCACGGTTTGTTTGCAATTAAATAATAAAATAAACCAATAGGCACGAATCAGCAAGTAGCACACACGTACACAGATAGATACTTGAGACAATAAGAGGGCTGTCCTTATGATTAAGTAGATTGTCACTTGTTTTATTGATAGCCTTATATGAAGTGTATGTAGTTAACCCTTTCTCGTTGGTCCTATTCTTATCGGCGAGTAAACCCTTAATGATTACTTATGTTTAAAAGTTATTCCTAAGTGATCAATTTAGTAATAACCGTGGGAGCCACATTATGTCCCGCAGTCAAATGCCCGCAAGCCACTAATAAACACAGAGGTTATCAATGCACTAATAAGTAGTAACCAAAGACATCAACATATAAACTTTAATTGATGGGAAAGCAAGTATTAAAGGGAGTGCAATCTTTCGTTGTCACATTACACAAGCCACCAATCCTGATGAATTAAAGTTTGCTAACACAATAAAACAAAACTACTTAATGAATTAAACACATGCAGCACCTTCTTACAGCTCTTGTATCTTTGATTTGGGTGTGTCTTGTGCTGCCTCCTTGACTGAATTCGTCCTAGGGTTTTTCCTGTTCGGTCTTCGAAACTTATATATTCCTCTCGAAATTCGTCTGGTCTTGGGGTATTTATAGTTTTTGTCTGAGGGAAGATGCGGCGCATCTAAGGAGTAGATGCGGCGCATGTACTTAACTTCGCGTGGGGTCCAAGATTATAATATTCAGGAATATTCGTACACCGCCAGAAGATGCGGCGTAACTCCATGATTGGATGCGGCGCATGTCCTCTTGTATCTTGGATCGTATCTGGTGATATCTTGATAGAGATGCGGCGCATGTCATGAGTGAGATGCGGCGCATCTGGAGCAGATTAGTCTTGATCTTCTTCATTTCAGTAGACTCTTAACTTTATGCATGTTTTGCTCCATAATCAGTCCAAAATCGCTAAGTTTCACCAAATGCTTGTTTTTACCTGAGAATTACAAAAGTAAACGATTAAGTATCAATCCTCATACATAATATAGTAAAATAAGTCAATTTAAGAGGATAAATGATAGTAATAAAATGTACTTATTTGAGTTCATCAGGTAACAATATACCCACTGAGCTATCTCAGTGAGTTGTATACTCTTTGTAGGAGAGAAGTTACTTTGTAAAAGTTCTAAGCTTTCAATATACAAAGCACACATAACTTCTCTCCATCTGATCTATTTATACACAAGTAATCTAAGTATAAGTGATTAAGATTATTACAAGTTGTTGAGGTAGCGTGTCTGACAATTACAAATAGTAATTGTCATTTTCAAGAACCAATAGGAATGGGCTAATAAGACTTTGGGAGTTGTTGGCTGACACTCCATGACTTTTAGCCGCAATAGGGAAGGTTGGTATCTGACAAGGTAAGAGTGTTTGGTCTGACACTCTTATCTTCTCAGATCTTTCCCTTTTGTTCCCGCCTATTCTTCAGGCATTGGTTCCTCAGTCTTCAATCACTTTAATGTTGTTGAGGAGACTGGGGTTCAGTGAGTTCTTGTCCAACACTCACTGAACCATCATCTTCTTCTTTGGCTTAAGTCCTACTCAGGGAGTACCGCCTTCCTGAGAGTGAGTCCTTTATTGAACTCGCCTTAAGCATCCTGAAGATGACTCACTGAGAGGCTGTTCTCTCAGTGACTTGAATTGTTCTCGGTTTAGCAAACACTTGGCTTAATTTGTGTTCAAATCCTGTTTAAGATAATTAGGTGTTTTACGAACATGCCTAAGTGTTTTGATCAGTAAGAGTGAGCTAAAGTCTTCTGCTCATACTGAATGTACTAGAAAGTAAATAAGGATATTGATATAACAAAACATTCATCAATTTATTCATATCATTACAAGTCCTATTATTCTAAGTACAAAATACTCAAGGTTCCTGAACGAGACCCATGAGTTCTAGTTTAGCCTTCTTTGACATCAACACTTCTTTATCAGGTCGTTCCTTCATCATTTGATCCATCAACCTGACAAACTCCTCATTATCAGGACTCCTGATATTAAGCGCCATCAGTTTGTAGGCAAGGAGTGTTGTCGTTTCCACTTTATCGATGTCAGAGACTCTTTGAAAGGCTTCCTGACCAAATTCATCCACAAAGAAGATACCATACTCAGGTTCCTTGATGACCAGGTTGGGACGGAACTTGACTCCCTGAGGAGTAATCCTGTTGCAGTGAAGTGCAGCTATGTATTGTTCAGGTTCAAGAGCCACAGCTTTTCTTTTCTTCCCGGTCTTCTTGGCCACTCTTGCGAGTTCCTCATACTTGGCACTCAGAGACTTGATAAGGTTTGAGGTATTCTTGCTTGAGGTTTTCTTCCTTAGGATGGGCATCATCATATCCCATTCTCTTAACCCATAGTCTGAAAATTTGATTGTTGGAAGGTGTTCAGACTTTCTTGGACCTCTATGTATCGTTATGCTTAGGGGTTTGGTGTTGTGAATGGAGATGTCAGTGATTGTGCCTTCATCCTTGGTTTTGGTCATGTGCCATACGTACCTCTCATATATCCTCTGCCTCTTTTCTTCCTTAAGTTTCGCTTGTTTGTTGTGTTCCTTAAGGAGTTCAGCCTGAAGTTTGAGAAACTCTTCCCCTTTGATGTCCTTTTTGTTAGACTCCTTGATCACTTCTTTGGCAACCTTAGAAATTATAGACCTGTTGAGTTCCTGCTCTTTCTCTTGGTCCTTCCTGAGATCTTCTTGGTGTAAGATTTCAGCAAGTTCTTTCTGAGTCCCAAAGACCCTTCTCCCATCCTCTAAATCAACATAGAACGGTGCATCAGGATCTGCACGTCTTTCAGTTGAAGCCTTGACTAAGCGTGCTTCAGGAGGAGGGTTTGTTTCAGTCACCATGATTTTCTTCCCTTTGTCAATGGGAGGAGGTTGACTGGTGGATGTCTTAGGGACAGTTACCAAAGCAGAAGTAGGATCAGGGATCGGAGGATCATCATTTTTCTCCCCCTCAGCAGATGGTGGAACTTCAGTGGAGACACCTGCTGACTGAGGAGTTGGAGGAGCATGAGAGGCCTGAAGAATAGATAGGATGTCTGAGACCATAGACTTTTTCTTAGAAGTCTCATTCTTCACGGCACTTAATTCGGCAGCCATTTCCTTTTGGTGGGTGGTGAGTTCAGTGACTTGGGTGGTGTAGTGGGTGACCAGCTCATTATGTGTTGTTGAGAGCTGCTTAAAGGCTGAAGAGATTCGGATCAGGTGCTCCTTGGATGCAATAATAGCCTGATGAATGGATTCTTGCTGTGTCCTTATACCTTGAAGATCTACCCCCTGAAGGAGCTTTAGAAGCTCAGTAATGCTGGTGGAGGTGGACGCCTGAGAGGCCAAGTATGCATCCAGTCTTTTGACAAAGGTGGGATCATCTGTAAGATGTTCTTGGACTGATTCAATAGCCTTGAGGTTGTTGGAGAGTTCCTGATGCTGTCCAGTGGCTGTTTCATCTACAGATTTGTTCAGGTCGCCAAGTTGTTTATCAGTGAGGTTGGCGGCCTGAAGAATCTTTGTCTGAGATTCTTCTACAGAAGCCCTGAAGTCGGCATAGGAGGCTGCCACTTCAGTGTGCTTATCCCATTGCTCATCCGTAAGTATATTGTAAAGACCTTCGTTGGCTTTGCGAAGGAATTTGGCCATTTGCCTTTCAGAAGCTGGACGAGCATTGTCATACTTTTGCAACCACTTAGGAGTGGCTAAAGCACCGGATGATGATGATGAGGTTGATGGGGAACTGGGTGGTTGATCCTCAGGAGGAGGAGAAGAATGTTGTTGCTCAGAGGGCTGAGGAGGGCTTAATTGACTCTCCATTTCCTCCTCAGCATCAGGGATATCATCATCACAAAAATCAATCTCCTCCTCTGACTCATCAGCTAACAAATTTTCATAGTCAGCCAGAGAAGGAGCCTTCAGGATATCCGGCTCCCCCTCAGAAGAGGGCTCACCTTCGTTGGGGCCAGGTTCTGACTCTTTTGTCATAATAACTGGTGGGGTTTGACCAGCCTGACTAGTCATAATAACTGGGGGATTTGCCCAGCCTGACTTTTAGGGTCAGTTCCTGAGAGAACATGAGGCACTCCTTGTGAAGATGTTTGTCCCCCTGAGCGCCTGAGGTGGGTTTGGGTTCCGTATCGGTGGGTGGTTTATATCCCTCCGAATCTTTGTCCCCCTGAGCGCCTTCATCCACTGATGGGTGTTTTCTAGTGGAATCATGAGGCACTCCTTGTGAAGATGTATGGACCCCCTTCCCATCAGGATTGGTCTGTCCTTTTGGGGATTTAGGGTCCTGAACTCCCTGAGACTCTGAGTGTGATTTCTCAGAGACGTTAGCGGGATGTGAGTGGGTGTGGGTCCCCTTCTCAGTGGAGTAGTGCTGCCCCACTGAGGATATAGAACCCTGTACTCCCTCAGGCTCTGATTGTGATTTATCAGTGCCTTCATTAGGATGTGAATGGGTGGATGTTCCTGATCCCTCTGACTTGTTTATGTCAAAGGAAACATGCGGAAAGGGTATGTCCGAGGACACTGAGGATGATTTCCCAGTGACCTCTGTTGACGGTTGTTTTGTGGTCAGAAGGGTCTCTGCAGTGGGTGTCTCAGAGGTCTGGGCTACAATGTTAAGGGTGCCTGAGGCAACAGTCTCAGTGACGAGTGGTTTAGGTCTAACCACCTTACTGGATTGTCCCCCTTTCTTCTTCTTCAACTTCTTGGTTGGTGAAGGTACTGGGGAGCTAGCATTCTCACCCTGAATGACTACTAACATGTAGTTGGTCAGGGCGAGGGTTTGTGCCTCAGTGATGTCACTACAAAAATTGGTCTTATGCAAGACGTCAGGTTTTGTGCCTTGATCGTCAGACCTTAAGTAGTCAGAACCAAGAAGGTCTTGAAGCGCACAGGAAACGAACCTAGGATAAGACATGTGTCTTTGCCTATGTTTCCCTGAGAGCTTGGCAACGAGGTCTCGGAAGATTATACCTCCAATATCATTTTTTCTACCCTCCAAGAGACTGAACATCATCATTTGCTGTGATGAGTTCACTTGCTCAGTGGAGGATTTATTCCCTCCTAGGACTTGAATGACAAATGTCATCATGAGTCTCCAGATGGGGTGAAACCATGTCTTCACTATGGGAGCCTTTTCTAACAAGGCTTCAGGAGAAAAAGTGGGACGCTTAGCGTCATGAGGCCCAAGGAATAGCATTTCTGCTTTAATTTCCTGGTCAGTAGGGTTTGCCTCAAAGGTCTGGGCGAAATCAAGACAAGTGGCCTTGAGAAAGTTCTTGTAGTCTAGGGAGAGGGGTTTCTTCCCATTCATCACAGTGAATGTGATGATTGATTCTCTGGTGTCCTTAGGGCTAGTAGCCGTTGCGGTACACCAGAACTCCCTGAGATAGTCATGATAAACGACTGATGGGGTTTTGGTAAAAGCCGTGGCAAGGAATCAGTTATGTAAATACTTAACCACATCCTTGTACCCCGCATATTGTTGGGGGTAGTGGAAATTTCCAACCACATTGTTTTTGGTCATATCCACGCCCTCCATTGGAAAATTCACATTTGGGGCGAGGGTGATAGCATTAGAAGATGCCATTTTTGTGTTTGGTTGGACAAATGGACTGGGTTTCTAATTGCTATGAACAAACACAGAGTTTTGAGAGATAAAATGGGCAGAGTTTAGCTTAGATTTTTAAAACACGTGTGTGTGTTTGTTTTGGTTGGGGTATTTATAGGATAGTGGAGATGGGGTTATTTTTGGTATTTGAGCGGTATTATTGAATCAAAATATAATTTTTGGAAATTATTTTGAATAAAATGTTTGAGATCCGCATTAAATGCCACCACTCCACTTTTCCTCTTTTTTCGCAATTGGCAGGGTGAACAGCTGAGCAGTTTTTGCAAAAGGAGAAGTTGCAGAGTTTCCATCATCACACAGTGTATTGTGTGAGAGAGGGCATTGAATGCCAAGTTGGGAAGTGGGGGCCCATGAGGTGTATGCCAGAAAGGAAAAGGAACAAATATTCTTATATTTAATAAGAATCCAGTTACCAACCTCGGACATTTACTAACATACTTAGAGCATTTAAGTTAGTATTGAATGTCCTTTTCAGGGCCCTGAATGACTTTTCATTCAGTGATGGTTTTTCAGGGACTTGGGATTAGTCACTGATGATTCAGGAATATGGAATGATTCCTGAGCAACAAGGATTCAGGAACTTGGGTTTAGTTCCTGAACCCTAAAGATTTCAGGAACTTGGGTTTAGTTCCTGAGGTTGAGGATTCAGTGATTTGTTTTCACTGATGTACACATTGAGTCAGGGACCTGAGGTTTTAAGAATTGACACTTCAGTTGGAAGGATTCAATCAGTGGACTGATTCTCGATATCCAACATTCCTAATTCAGCTTTCAGCCTTGTGAAAGTTGGTTCATCCAAAGGTTTGGTGAAGATATCAGCTAACTGATATTCAGTAGGGATGAAGTGTAATTCAATGTCACCATTCATGACATGGTCCCTGATGAAATGATATCTGATATCAATGTGTTTTGTTCTCTGATGAAGAACAGGGTTGTTGGATATTGCAATTGCACTTGTGTTATCACAAAAGATGGGTACCATCTTATACTGAATTTCATAGTCACTGAGTTGACTTTTCATTCAGAGTATATTTGCACAACAACTAGCTGCTGCAACATATTCAGCCTCAGCTGAGGACAAGGCAACTGATTGTTGCTTCTTATCACTCCAACATACTAGTTTCCCACCAAGAATTTGGCAAGAGCCTGAGGTGCTATTTCTGTCCATGTTGCATCCAGCATAGTCAGAGTCTGAGTATCCTTTAAGATCAAGGCCTGAGCATTTTGGATAATATAATCCAAGGTTTGGAGTACCTTTCAGGTACCTGAATATCCTTTTCACAGCTGTGATGTGTGATTCTCTTGGGTCAGATTGATATCTGGCACATAGACATACTGAGAATTGGATATCAGGCCTTGATGCAAGTAGATACATCAGTGATCCTATCATTCCTCCAAAGAGAGTTTGATTTACTGGTTTACCAGTGAGATCAGGACCAAGGTTGTTTGGGGGGACCATGGGAGTCTTGACTGAGGCACAGTCACTGAGTTCATACTTTTTCAGTAGGTCTTTAACATACTTCTCTTGACTGATAGTGGTTCCTTTATCAGTCTGCTTGATCTGAAGACCAAGGAAGTAGGTTAATTCTCCCATCATGCTCATTTCAAATTGCTTAGCCATTAGTTTTTCAAATTGTTTGCAAAGCTTGTAACTTGTTGAGCCAAAGATGATGTCATCAACATACACTTGTACTAGTATGACATCAGTATTTGTCTTATAGATAAACAATGTGTTGTCTATCTTGCCTCTGACAAATTTGTTTTGGATCAGAAAGGCTGAAAGAGTTTCATACCATGCCCTGGGAGCTTGTTTCAGTCCATAAAGGGCTTTATTAAGCTTACAGACATGATCAGGAAACTCATGACTTTCAAATCCAGGAGGTTGCTGAACATAAACTTCTTCTTTCAGTGAACCATTTAAGAATGCACTTTTAACATCCATTTGATACACCTTGAAGTTCATGTATGTAGCAAAAGCAAGGAAGATCCTGATGGCTTCCATCTTTGCTACTGGTGCAAATATTTCTTCATAGTCAATGCCTTCTTGTTGATTATAGCCTTTGGCTACAAGTCTGGCTTTGTTTTTAATGACTATGCCATTTTCATCAGTTTTGTTTTTGAAAACCCATTTCATGCCAATGACTGAGACATTCTCAGGACATTTGACCAAGGTCATTACCTTGTTTCTGTCAAATTGTTCCAGTTCATCATGCATGGCCTGAACCCAACTTGGATGTGTAAGTGCTTCTTTAACACTTTTGGGTTCAATTGTGGAAATGAAGTCCACAAATAGGCATTCATTGGCTGAGGTTGCTCTTAGACTAGCAGCCATGCTTCTGGTGAGCATGCCTTCAGTAGGCTCTCCAATAATATTGACAAGTTCAATGTCCTGAGACCTAGTCCAACTATCCTGAGGTCCTGGATACTGATTTGAACTTGTGGAGGCCTGATTGGGTGGAGGGGTTGGTTCTGGAGTTGACACATGATCATTGATTGGATCTTGAGTGTCAACCTGATCACTGAGATTGCTTGGTCTTTGAGCATTTTGAACAGACTGATTAATTTCATCAGTGTTTGCATGTGCCTCAACAAACTCAGTGATGGTTGGGTTAGGTAGGTTGTGAGGGATTATGTAATAGGAGATGTTAGCATCATCTTGATACTGAGAGGAAGGATTGTTTTCAGGAAGATATTCATCAGGAGGATATCTTGAAGAGTTATCAATTCCTATCTCTTCTACTGAGGCAGTTGAGAACCTGATTGCATCAGTGCTCTCATCAAAGGTAACATGAAATGTTTCCTCAGTCTGCTGTCTCCTTGTGTTGAACACTCTGAAGGCTTTTGAGACAAGTGAGTATCCCAGGAAGTATCCATCATCAGCTTTTGCATCAAATTTCTCTAAGTGATCCTTGTGATTATGAATAAACACAGGACACCCAAAGACATGAAAGTAGCTGATGTCAGGGATTCTTCCTTTGAATAACTCATATGGGGTTTTCCCATGTCTCTTGACAATGATGGATCTGTTTTGTGTATAACAGGCAGTTTTGACTGCATCAGTCCAAAAATGTTTGGAAATGACTGATCCACTTAGCATTGTCCTAGCAGCTTCAATGAGTGTTCTATTTTTCCTTTCAGCAACACCATTTTGTTCAGGTGTGTATGGAGAGGAAAAGTTTTGGGAGATACCTTTCTCATCACAGAAACATTCAAGCTCATAATTTTTGAACTCAGTCCCATTGTCAGTTCTAATCTGTTTGACCTTAATGTCATTTTGATTTTCAATGTTCCTGACAAAGGACATGATTGTTTCAGCTGCCTGACTCTTTTTGATCAGGAAGAATACCCAAGTGTATCTAGAGTATTCATCCACTATGACCAGAGTATACTTCTCATGGTTAATAGACCTTGGACTGACAGGTCCAAATAAATCCATATGGAGAAGATGTAGGCAGTTCCTGATGGAAAAGTTGGTTTTAGTTTTAAAGGATGCTCTGTGATGTTTACCTTTTTCACAAGCTGAGCATGGTTTATCCTTTGAAAACACTAGTGATGGTAAGCCAAGGACCTTGTTTTGTTTTACAAGATTGTTTATGTTTCTAAAGTTCAGGTGGGAGAGCCTCTTATGCCAAAGCCAGTTGAGTGTATCAGTGGCCTTAGCAAAGAGACAAGTTCCATCCTGAGTTAGACTGGACATGTCTAATACTTAAACATCTTGTCTTCTTGGTGCAATGAGGACAATTTCCTTATTTCCATTGAAGATGGTTCCTTGCTTATCATCAAACTGAACTATGTATTTTGCATCACATAGTTGACTGACACTGATCAGATTGTACTTAAGACCATTTACATAAGCTATCCTAGTAAAGACAATACCATTGCACTTTACTGAACCATAACCTTCAGTGAGACATGATGAATTATCAGCAAATATCACTTTGGGTCCTGGTTCTTCCACATATTTGTGCAGACACTCCTTAACACCAGTCATGCTCCTTGAACATCCACTGTCTAGATGCCAAATAGGATCCCTGGCATGCCTCTGCACAAATAGTAAACTGGGTCAGTTCTTTCTAGGACTCCATTTCATGGAGGGTTTGGTTTTGTAGGTCTTTATGAAAGTATTAATTGATTCATGTTGAGTGGACTGAGCTACCACATGTTTTGCATTTAGTCGCAGGGGTAGCCTCAGTAGTCTGAGAGGATTGTTTATTCATTCCTCTTCTTGACTGAATGACCTTCTCTTTTCCAGAGGATTTCTGAGTGGAACTTCCACTAGATTCACAGTGTTTGTCAATTTGACAATCTTCAGGATGATGGTCATTGAATCCACATAATGGGCAAGGTGGAAAAGGCTTGGCCTTTTGCTTCTGTTTCTGCTTAGAATCAGAAGGGTAGTTCAGGCACTGAGCCTTAAGTCCTGAAAAGTTTGACATGACTGAGCATTGTTTATGATCAGAGGTCCTGTGATCTTCCTTTTTGCAAATCATGCAATAAAGGACTCTATAGCAATCATCAGTTAGATGATTTGTATAGTTGCACAGTTCACACTTTTTCAGGGGTTTGGTTGGTTTGGGTTTGGTCTTTGAGGGAGCTAGTTTTTGTTCCTTCTTTAATTGAGAAGGTTTTTCAGAAGATGCAATCTTCTCACTTAGCTTCCTGACCATTTCAGTCAACTGATCAATTCTTGGATCAGGACTTTGGGTTGCTACTTTAGAAGGGACTGAAGTTGATGAGTCATCAGTATTTACTGAGACTTCAAGGGGTGGTCTTCTCAGGAGGATTCTACCTTTTCCTGATCTCTCCTTTGGAGAGTGTGGGGAGTAGACCAATAGTGGGAGGTCAGAGCTTGGTGCAGCACCCTGAAGGGTATTTAGTGGAGGGAGTGGAGGAGTTGATTCTGATTCAGGCTCACTGATTGGATCAGAAATACTGAGTTGGTCAAAGAGTCCAAGCATACCTTTCAGAGCCTGACTTTCAGGGAGCAAGATGTTTCCAGTCTCAAAGTTTGACAACTTACTGACTGGGTTGTCCCTAACAATCCAGTCATTTGACTTGGGTTCCATCTCTTGCTCAAAGGATAAGCCAGCTGGAACAAAGGTCATTTCACTGGGACTCTCACTGGAGGTTTCAGTGAGGTGGTCAATTCCTATAGTTATCTTAGGAATTAAGCCCACAGTATCAAAGACCTTAGGGTTCTTTTTGGTCCAGCTTTCAATAACAGCCTTTTCTTTCTTAAGTTCTGTTTGAAGGGCTTGGTTTTGTTTCAAAATTTTAGTGTTCTGAATTTGTAGAGTAATAGATTCTAATTTGGCTTGTTTCAGTGCAAGCAGTTCATCTCTACATTTATTCAATTCTGACACAATATTGTTATATTTTGAAAACAGGTTAAGCCTTTGTTCCTCAACAAACTTTAGATCAACACAAATATAATTCATGTAAGACTGCCAATCAGAATCATCATCCATAGAAAGTAAAGTAGTTACCTTCTTCATGGTGATGTTGACCCACTCTCCATTCCTAGCATGGCTTTTTCCAATAGCCACCTAATCCTCTTCAGAAAGTGCCATCAGTGCACTAACTCTTATTTCCTCATCTGAGGAGACCTCTTCTTCATCCCAATCATATGCTTCAGCTACTAATACCTTGTTCTTTGTCTGAATAGGTTTGGATGTTTGAGCAGCCTGAGACAATGTGGGGTTAGTTTCAAGAAGTGCAAGTTTAGCTTTGATTTTCCTATATTTTGTTTCAAAATCCTTTTGACCCTTGTTTTGAAATTGTTGGGTGGACTGAAACATTTTAGGTTGAAACTTGCTAGTTCCTGAGGAACTGTTTCCTGAGAATTTGTAAGAGGGTTCTGAGATAGTTTTAGAATAACAGTCCCTAGCAAAATGACCCTTTTTGCCACATTTAAAGCATTCAGTGGTCTCATTTGCTTTTGGTTTTGTAAAGTTGGACTGATTTCTTTTTGAAAACGTCTTGAACGTAGCAGGATGTGACCCTTTTTGGAATTCCAATTCAAGTGTTCAGGTACTCCTCACCAGTTCCTTCATCAATTTCTTCTTCAGAATCCTCTTGAAATCCTGCACAACCCATTAGAATAGAAAGCAGTTGATATGGGTGTGGAGGTTAAGGCCTTTTTGACTCAAGAGCTTTTGAGTCAGGTATCTCCTTGAGATAAGTTGTCTTCATAGACAAACTTCCATAAATTTCAGGAGCTCAAGGGTTTGAATTGTGGTTAGCATTCTCGGGCCCTTGTGAGAAGTTGAGCATTCTCAGGGAGACTGTTGACAAAGCCAACATTAGTCTCATGCTTTAATAAAGTTAACATATTTGATAGCTCATTTATCAAGTTCTTGTATTGTGTAGGCCTGAGAGAGGACTTTCAGAGTCTTTGCCTGAAGTATTGTACTCAAGTTTTAAGGTCATGACCCTATTTTCTTGTTATTGAGGGACCTCAAAGCTATTTACCAGTCATCCAAGTTTACTTGGTGTACGAACAGTGATGACTGATTCCATTATATCGTCAGGAAGCATGATATAAGGATGCTTTTCAGGCGATGGTCTGATTGACACCTCTCTATCTATGGTCATTGAGCTTCAGGCTTAACAAGCCCTGCAGCAGTTTTGGGAAATTGGGCCATCCTTGATACAACGAGTAGTAGGGTTCATCCAGTTAAATAGCAATATCTACGTTTTTTCCATTTGTAATTTCCCAGCTCAAGTTGGGAGCTACAAGATAGCTGCCACCCTTTTTATGACTAACTTGGGTACATTGTATCAGTCATTTAGGATCTTGTTAAAACTGGAGCTTCTGGTTTTTGAAAGGTTTTATAAACAGAGGTCTGATACCACTTGTGTTCCTTAGCACACCGAGTAATAAAATTAAGTTAAACTAAGTGAGCTTATGACTGAGATCAATGCAAAGATATTTCTAACAGTTATAATGCATGAATATAAAAAACACAATATTTTTCAACGTTAAATCTTATTAGAAATAATTCAAGAATTTTACCCAGTGTTTCGGAACAAACATTGGGATTGAATATACAAGGGTTTATGTGTCTCCTATCGAACTCAATGTTTTCCTTGAGTGTGAACAATATACCCACTGAGCTATCTCAGTGATTGTATATCTTTGTAGAGAGAATTATTTTGTAAATTTAGCTTTCAATATACAAGCACACATAACTTCTCTCATTGATCTATTTATACACAAGTAATTAGTAAAGTGATTAATTTACAAGTTGTTGAGGTAGCGTGTCTGACATACAATAGTATTGTCATTTCAAGAACCAATAGGAATGGGTTAATAAGACTTTGGGAGTTGTGGTGACATCCATGACTTTTAGCGCAATAGGAAGGTTGTATTGACAAATAAAGTGTTTGGTCGACACTCTTATCTTCTAAATGATCTTTCCTTTTGTTTCCGCTATTCTTCAGGCATTGTTCCTAGTCTTCAATCACTTTAATGTTGTTGAGGAGACTGGGGTTCAGTGAGTCTTGTCCAACACTCATGAACCATCATCTTCTTCTTTGGCTTAAGTCCTACTCAGGGATTACCGCCTTCCTGAGAGTGAGTCCTTTATTGAACTCGCCTTAAGCATCTGACAATGACTCACTGAGAGGCTGTTCTCTCAGTGATCTTGAATTGTTCTCGGTTAGCAAACACTTGGCTTAATTTGTGTTCAAATCCTGTTTAAGATATTGGGTTTTTACGAACCAACAGTTTTACTAGTATGAATGCTTTAAGACACTTGTGGTTTAACTTTAGCAGTTTATGAATTTGTGTTATGTTGTTTATAGCATTTGTGTGTCCTTATGTTATGACAGTTGTGTATAAATATTTGTTGATTGAAATACATAGATATTACAAAACAAATTGACATTACATATTCTTATGTCAATTTTTCAAGAGAAAACTACATTTCATTGCCAAAACAGATACATCAACATTCATAACATGCTTGACCATTCATCACTACATAAACAGATACACTATAAAAAAAAATCAGTGCATATCAACGTTTCTTCAATCTTCCATTTGCAGCACATTGCATCCCTTATTGTTGAAGGCATTCTTGGTTAGCAAGCCTGGAATGATATCCTTGAACGAGCACAAATTGGTGGATGCATCCATCAAAATAACTACACCCATCACCCTCTACAACTAACAATACCAACATTCATACGAAAAGAATAACCAACATACTAAAATGATAGATTGTAACACTACATTTGAGCACTTGATGATAAAAAGACGGCAGTTTAATTGGGTCTTTGATGTGCGAAACTGCTTACACACATAATTCACATCTGTATTAGGGTTAGGTTTAGTTAAAATTAGGTTTGGGATTGGTTTGGTTATAAAATGGTAAAGTGGATCGGTGGGGTGGATTATATACTATATTGGGTGGGGTTAATTTGTAATGGTGAAAGAGTATAAAGACAAAATCCCCATGTGTTATGCACGTGGTCTAAGGCAATATAACGTCGTTGAGGGGGACCAAACATAAGCCAAACTCAAAAGTGGATGTCCATTGCACTTCGAAAGTTGGGACCCAATCTGCAATTTTGCCAAACATTAGGACACAAAAATGAATTACTCAAAAAAGATTAAACTTTTTTAGCATATCAAGTTAACGTTTATGTGACCAATAAAGGTAGGAAGTCATTTGCCATTTATGTTTTTATTGAGACATTCAATTACAAGCAATTAAAGCAGATTATTTAAAGTACAAATTCTATAGTACATTAATTGTGCGTTTAAATTTGAGAGTGTGAATAATTCTATAAAATAACAGAGCCAATAATTTCTGTTTTAGATATTTGAGATTTCGTTAAACTATCGGCTTTTTTATTTGCGAGGTAACACTGTTTTTGACTTTTTGACAATTAAATAAGGTTTAATTCATCGCCGCACGGACTCAAAAAAATAAAATATATTTTTCAAAAAGTGAGGCTATAATTTCTGGTTGCACCTAGCAAGAATATGAAACCTCCCATATTTTGGTGTCATAATTTTTTGCTATTAGGCTACCTATGAGTTGTTTCAAAGGTATCCTATTTTTAATAAGGCACATGGTGCTAAAAAAAATCATTTTTACTAGTATAAATTTGTTATATTTCATGAGAGATCGATGATGTGCAACACTTATCTTGCAATTTTTGATGCCTTTCTCAATTATTATCCCATCGTATACGGCAATGTTTCTGCTAAGTATAATTCTGTAGGAATGTTAGAGAGCAAGACAAACATAAGATAAGAAGCCATTAAGGGACAAATGGATTAAATATTATACATTTAACATACTGCATGTGTCGTGTTTTTAACGGCGTCGCTCTTAATATAAGATCAAATACGTTTAAATATGCAACTGTCGGTTTTCATTAAATCAAAGTAGTAGTAAATATAGAGGTGCGCAGAGTGCAGACTCTATAGTGCATGCATTAGGCTGGCCCTAACCCACTTGAAATGATCGGTCGATCGGTGAGGGAAAACAAAACCGACCAATTATACAATCGGTCGCTTGGATTGGTGAGGATCGGTCGGTCGCTTGTGGCATTCAATATCGATCGGTCTATCGACCGAATTAAACTTGCCCACATTAATTCCAAAACAAACGGTTTGATGATTTAAAAACAAAAAAACAAAAAAAATCCATCCTATAAATACCCATTCAAACACACAATTTCAAACACAATTAAAATTCAGCTTCTCGTCCAACAACTTCTAATCATGTCAAACAAAAACACTCCCACATAAAAAAACCGACGATCCCGATTACCCCAAAACAACTTCTCGCTGGAAAACAACTTTAAACTATACGACATAACACCACCACAACAACGGGGTATTCGATTTCGTGCACCCTCTTTTGAATACTCATCACGATTACCACAACACAACCAAAAT
This sequence comes from Artemisia tridentata subsp. tridentata, assembly GCA_021014915.2. Lineage (NCBI taxonomy): Eukaryota > Viridiplantae > Streptophyta > Magnoliopsida > Asterales > Asteraceae > Artemisia > Artemisia tridentata. The sequence continues at coordinate 327,637,218 of CP139504.1, read as the reverse complement.
CAAAACATGTTTTACCTTAATCGTCCATATGTTCCACCATATCGTCCAAATACGGGTTATTACCAAGAACCAAGTGGGTCGTCGTATCGGCCTAACATGGATTTCTTGCAATCTCCCCAACATTATCAAGATTATTCCCCGATTCAGAATCTTGATCTTGATATGAATTTTGATGATTTCATGGCGAACCAAGAGACGCAAGAATATCCGACCCAAGATGCGTCGATGGGTCAAGATTCAGGTCACGGTTCTTACCATGATTCGTACCACGGTTCTTTCGCCGTTGAGGACGATGACGATGTCGAAGAGACATCACCCGTCAAACCAAGAACCGCTTCCCGACGTGCTACGAAGGCGAAGGCGAAGGACAAAGGGAAGAAGGCCGAACCGTCCCAAAAACAGACTAATTGGACAAAGGCAGAAGAGGTCGCTCTTTGTAAAGCTTGGGTATTTGTCTCAGAAAATTCCGAACGAGGTAACGCTATCAACAAGAACCGTTTTTGGGAATTGATTATATTAAGAAAGAAACCGGTTCAGATCGAAGCTACGACTCTATCGCAAGCAAATGGAAGAATCGGATTAGGAGTAGGGTTGGAAATTTTGCTGTTATCAAGGAAAATATCAAGCTTAACCATGGTAGTGGTGAAAATGATGTTGATGATATTGAGAAAGCGTTGAGGGAATACCGTACGCTTTACAAGCATGAGTTCACCTTGTTGGAATGTTGGAAAATTTTAAAGATCACGATGCTTGGAAGACGGAGGGGGAAGCTATTCGAACGAATAGTAGGAAGAAAACAAAGGGCTCTACAACAACTTTGGGGTCAACATAAGATCCTTTGAATTTTCATGAAGTCGATGATGATGAAACTGAAGTTACCAGAAGGTCGTGACTCAGCAAGGAGGAAATCATCGTCCTCCTCTCGTGAACCACCACAATCGTTTGTAGCTGCGATAAGAAAGAACTTCTGGGGATCGAAGCCATCAAAATCGGGAAAAAAGAAGGTCGATGGAGATGAATATAGGTCGATGAAAGAAAGAGAGTTGGCCATCAAAGAAAAAAAAGTAGCACTTCAACAATAACAGGTCGATCTCTTGAAACAATCGACGAAGAACCAAGAGTTTATCTTATACTACACCAAAATCGACCCAACATTGCCCGAAAATGAACAAAATCATCTTAGGAAGCTTAAGGCAGAAATCAAAGCAAAATAAGATTTGTAGCTGATTAGTTTACGTTTTTTTAATTCAGTATTGTAATGTTTTTAATTTAGTATTGTAATGTTTTTAATTCAGTATTGTAATATTTTTATTATTAATGAATTTTAAGTTTATTTTAAATGTTTGATTAAAAAAAATAATGATAAAAAAAAATAATAAAAAAAAAATTCGGTCACAGACTGTGACAGATCGGTCGCTTCTGGTCGCCGGAGAAAGAAAGCTGACGTGGCAGCCGGTGATTCAAGTTGCTTTGGGCCAAGACTGTGTCCGGCCTTAGATAACCAATTTGAATGGCAGGTCGTATTCGAACTTTGGAAGGTGTGTGAAATTTGAAAATAAGACCGTAGTAATAAACGCGAAATGTTTTAAAAACCGGACCGGACCGGCCGGTTTGACCGGCCTCCGCTGGTCGGCCGGTTTAAAAAACCCCGGTTTTTTATAGTCCCGTTTACTGTAGCGAACCGGCCGGTTTTTCCGGTTTTGGCCGGTTTTTCCGGTTCGACCGGTCCGGTTCAACCGGTTTTGACTTTTGACTTTTTTTTTTTTTTTTTGTTGGGCGGTTCGGCCGGTTCGACCGGTGACGGAAGCATGGCCGGTTCGACTAAAAAACCGGTTTTTAAAACATGACCGTGGTAATAAGTGCGAAATGGCAAGTATTTGCTATTACAATTAAAAAAATTACGTAAAAAGTTGTTATACTTCTAGCATTTTATGATTGTTATATAAGAATTTGAGCACGAGAGCCTAAAAATAAATGTTGAAATCATGCGCACTCAAACTTACGTAAAAAGTTGTTATACCTCTAGCATTTTATGCTTGTCTTTCCATATATAGGCTAGAAATCGAAGCATAACTATTTTACTTATAACTACAAACCGAACTAACTAATAAGTTATCAATAGATAGGCCGGCTTTTTATGTCACTTAAATGTTGGTCACTCTCACTCGTTTGTCTCACACAGCCGAAAGGATGGCCTTGCCGAATCGCAAAAACAGGTTTTGAATAATTCTTGATCCTATACATCGAACCAACTAGTGCGGTAACAAATTTAAAATTGACGGTTTGTGCCACTGAATATTTATATTTTGGGTTACAACTATAGCTACTATACAACATACAATTAAACATCAAATTCAATTTTCTTCTCCAAAATTTACAAGTATCTTACAAAATATAGTATGCTATTTCACTTTTTAGTCTAAAGTCTTGCACTCTCCTAGTTATAAAGATTCAATGCTAAGTGGTCAGACAGTAAATGATGCATTGATGCCACAAAGACAGAGTTCAGATTAGCTCCAACTTTTTTAGTACACTTTTAACAAGCAAAAGATCGATTTTCTTTGTCATCATTCATTAGTAAAGCTTTACATCATCCTACCATACCAGCTACATCTACCACACTACTGTTTTAAACTTTTAATTACGAGTTAGTTTTTCAGACAAATTGAGAAGCGATTGGCATGCCTAATTCTTCATTTGCTCAAATGCTGCTTCTAGTCTCTTCAACCGAAACTCGTGACTCGTGGTCTAATGGAGCACTTCCTGATCTTGAAAGAACTTTCACATTTTGTAACGAGGGTGAATGATACGATTTCTTGCAATGTAGAATCGCGCCCTTGATGGAATCTTGTTGCTCTAAAGCCGAATCATCGCTTTTGGTTACAGGAGTTTGTAAAATAGCCGAAGCGGATCTACTCTTTCCTAAATGCTTACGAACTTTGAAAATGTTGACGTATGTGTCCGAACGGCCTGTCTCGACCGGCCGTCCGGACGACATCGAGCCGCCCGGGCATACCGGAAGGCATACGACTCATCCGGCCAAAATCACTGTGAGTAATAGGACAGGTGGCATTTACCTTTTGACAGATGGCAGCTGCAGACACCGCCGCCGCCTCCCCAGGATTTACGGGATTATGTCGGGGACATATCCCCTGAAAATCGGGCGCCGCCATTTCAGTTATCAAGGTCGAGTACTATAAATACTCGACTCATTTACTGCTCTCAACTAACACTTTTACCTGCATTAACTTCTCACTATAATTGATAGCCCTTTCGGAATATCAAATACTTATTCTCACACCGGAGGTGGGTCCTGGGATAACACCCGGGGCGAGCCTAACGTGTGTTGTTGTGTGCAGATATCCGGAGGACCCCAAATAGCCGAAAGGACTTACACCCAAGCCTACCGGAGGAACCCAAGTTGAGTTCAACCGGGAGGCTCCCTTTATTTGTCTGAAGTGATTGCAAGAAATTGCTTCAACAAATTGGCGCCATCCGTGGGACCTTTCACTCGATCTACCTGAAGTTAGGAATGACAGGTTCTCCACCAACATTCGAGGCATTCGGGGCAACGGGAACAACACCCATCTTCACCCCTGTCCGAAACGCGGGAGAGGCCGGAGGATCTGGAGGAGACCAACACCCTCCGGACGCTCAAGCCCTGATCGAGGGTCATCTTTCGGCCTTGAAAGAATTGTTCAAGGAGCCGGGCAATCGTAGCCTGGTAAGCCCCAGAATGCTGAGGCTCGATGACGGATATGAGAGTTCGGAGGGAGAGGAGGTGGAAATGTCGCCCTACGGAAAAGGAAAGAAGGTAGATGACGGTTACGGGAAAAGGAAAAAAGCAGGTGACGGTCACGAAAAAGGGAAAGGGACAGACGACGATTTGAGCAAACCATTCAAAGAAATGATCAAATGCCCATTCACAAAAAGAATCATAGAATTCTCATCCCCCAAACACAAGATCCCCACGAACTTAAAACTATACCAAGGGACCACTGATCCGGATGACCACATCAATCGTTTCACCGGAGCAGGAAACCATGAAGAATGGCCCATGCCCGTGTGGTGTCGAATGTTTCAACAAACCTTGGACGGGAAGGCCAGAGGATGGTTTGATAAGCTCCCTACAGGAAGCATCGATAGTTGGGACGAGCTCCAGAAAAGATTTTTGAACAGATTTAGCATGTTAAGGATAAGCACCAAGGACCTCACGGAGATTAACAAGATTCATCGAAAGGCGAACGAAAGCCTTCCGGATTTCAAAGAAAGGTGGATATGTGAGGCCAACCACTTCCCGGACGCCCCGGAGATCATGCAAATCGGGTCATTTCTGAATGGTCACCATTGCCCGGAGTTAGCCAAGAAGTTCTCGGATAAGATCCCCAAAACCGTTGACGAAATGTTGGAACGGATTGATGATTTTGTTCGTTCTGAGGAGGCATTCCGAGCAACAGAGCTGCCGAAGGGAGAGAGAACGGAGTCTCGGCCTAACCCATACCACAACAGGAACGACTACCAGCCAAAGCCTCCTGTTGGAGATTATCGCCGGAATAACCCTAGGGTTGGGTTCAAAGGGCGAAGGAATGATTATTACACACCTTATGTAGCCCCAAGGTACGGCAACGCCGGGAGATCCGACCCCCGCCGAAATGATATCCGTCGAAATGAGACAAGACCGATAGATTTGGACGTCCTTACGAAGACACCCAAGGAAATATTGGCGACGGAACATCAGCTAAGGTTGCCGCAGCCTCCTCCAACCAAGGGAAAGCCACAGAAAGATTGTGAGGACAGATACTGTGACTATCATGGGGAGAAAGGGCATTTCACTGATGATTGCTGGGTACTCAGGGAGGAGTTAAAAACCGCGTTGAGTACAGGGAAGCTGGATCATTTGGTAAAAGACCTCAGGAGAGGAAAGAAAACCAACCAAGGGGGTAACTACCAAGGGAATAAAGGGAAAGTAATCAACATGGTCCGGAGCCTTATAACCTCCCGGAAAGCGGAAGAAGTGGGGAAGGAAGAGTGGATGGACGCGCCAATAAGCTTCCCGTCTATTCCTCTGGAGAAGATGTCGGACGAACCGCTGATAGTCAAGATGGAAACTGAGGGAAGAGAAATCCGTGAGGTTTATGTTGACCCGGGCGCATCAATGGAAGTAATGTATGGGCATCAATTTGAGCGCTTGGGCCGGGCGGTTAAGGCACGATTGAGAAAGGTCGACACAACTTTGACGGGATTCACTGGAAAACCCATCAGGCCGAGAGGGGTGATTGACTTGGAGATCCGCTTCGGAAGTCTGGGTCTGTCTCGGAAAATCAGTTTGGAGTTTGCCGTGGTCGACTCACCTTCCCCCTACAATGCCATACTGGGACGCGTCGGATTGAGGAAGTTGCGGGCCGTACCATCAACCATCCATTCGACGATTAAATTTCCAACACCAGGGGGCATAGCGACATTGGTCACTCAACCAAAGACGCAAAGGCACCATGATGCAAGGGAGGAGCCCATCGCAGAAACAAAAGAAACCAAGAAAAGAAATCATCCGTTGGGAGGAGTAAAACAGGACTGGCCGTGTGAACAAAAGAAGGGACCTAGGACCGGAAGGAAGGATGGAAGAAAGATGAATGGGCATGATGGCCAAGGAAGCCCCAACACACCGGCCAAGAAACAAGCAATGGCTCAGGTAATCGTCAGTACGATATAACCACTAGAATGTCTTACTATTCTATTCTATTACTGTAACAATGTACGAACTAACGGGAAGAATGCAAATACCTTCGTAACTTAAGACAGGTAGTTTTACAAATTGGGAAAGCAAGGTCTGCGGGAATGCGGCCCGACAGAGGCATCGGAAGCCTGCCGAACGAGATAACAAAAGTCGAACAGGGATAGTCAGGAGAACGCCGCAAGCACAGCGGGCGATTGATTGTAAAAGCGTCCATGTAAATGGGGCTTAACGTATTCTGTGTAACACCCGAAAGGGTTTGATGTTAATCATTTAATGAAACGTAGCTACCCTACCGATGAGGGGGGCAATTTTCTCATGATATCTTTGAAATGTTTATGATATCCCAAGAAGGCTTGATATTGACTGTTTTCAATGACAAATGCAGTTACCCCACCATGGGAGGGAGTCAATGTCCCTGCGGAACATCACCTGAATATTTATGTGAGATCCCACATGTGTAACAATTACGAAACAGCTCGAACATAAGTTTAAAGTGACTCGTTCGGATGACTCGCGACATCCGGGCATAGTCAGTGTTCGAGCTAGGTGCTTGGAACACAAGTTTAAAGTGACTCGTTCGGGTGACTCGCGACATCCAGACGTAGTCAGTGTTCATTGTTTTCTGGACATAATTAGAAAATGACCCCCCCGAGAGGTTCACGCCCTCCGGGGAGTTTGTGGTCTATGTCCAAAGATGGTTGATACCCTAAAAAAAGGAAGGGGTTGCCATAATCCTGGCGGAAAGGCTGAACCACCTGTAAAATCTCGAACATAAGTAGAAAGTGATCCCTCCGAGAGGTTCGTGCCCTCCGGAGATTAGTGGTCAGTGTTCATTGTTCTCTGGACATAATTAGAAAGTGGCCCCCCCCGAGGTTCGCGCCCTCCGGGGAGTTTGTGGTCAATGTCCAAAGATGGTTGATACCTAAAAAAGGAAGGGGTTGCCATAATCCTAGCGGAAAGGCTGAATCATTTGTAACATTTTGAACACAAGTAAAAAACGATCCCTCCGGGAGGCTGGCCCCCTCCGGAGACTTTCGTGGTCAATATTCACATGGTCACCATACAACCACGCAAAATGTATAAACTTGCACTGTCGGAACTATGCAAACACAAAAATAATAACAAGCGAATGTCACGCGTCCATAATCAAAAAAACATACAAGTGCACTTTCGGTACCATACGAATGACAGATAAACAACGGACAAACGATGCGATTCATAACACCTACGAATACCAAAGAACAACTATTCGACAACGTCCATTTCGAAGACCCAAATTGTCCCATTACAACCCACGCATGTGGTCCACGCAAAAAAAAAAGAGAAGAATATATATTTCTGGGGAAGGGAAAAAGGAGGAAGAAGGATAAGACACACACATTACTAAATCACAAGTTAATAGAATCCGGCAAGGTCGTTCAAGGATCCAGTAGAGCGTCCCATCATATCAACCGAAAGGTCAATTCCGCTAAATCTAGATCACTCCGGAAACAAGCAAGAACAATAGCACGAAACATGAAACATGGAGCACGCGAAGCACAAAACAATCATAAATATATGCAAAGAAACAAGACACACAAATTATTTGTCACAAGATTATTACAGTCATCCGGATGTATGTATATGAAAAAGAAAGAGAAAAATTGTTCTTGGCTCAAAGGCCTTACAACACAAGGTAAACCAAATCACTCGGAAACTTAGGGGGCCGACCCGTCCTTTCCAACAGTCGGTCCCTCGACGTTAGTAGTCCCGGAAGTTGATCCCTCGGCGGCATTAACAGTCGGAGCACGGGGAGAAGCAGCCGGGTCGGGATCAGGGAAGATTTTCAGGATCTCATCAAGAGACTTAAGATAGGAACCGCTGATCTTCTTGATATAAGGATACTCGGCGGTAAACAACCCGTCAAATGCCGGGTCGAGTTTCTTCGCAGCATCCACATCCAGATCTTCCGTTTTGGCCAGAATGGCGGCCACTTCTTCCGGCCCGCGGCCCTCAACCACACCTTCCATAAACCCAGATTGCGAGGACAAGCTGAAGGGCCCTGCTAGATGATTCTTGTACTCATAGCTGCCCAACAGACGACGAACAACCTCTGGAAGGACCTCCTTAACTACCCTGAACCTTTCTGCTTCGGTGCGGCCCACTCGGGCAATCAGATCTCTCTTTTCTTCCCGAAGGCTCATGTTGTCCTTCACTTCGTCACTCAGGTTAGCTTTAGCTTTTTCCAAATCAGCTTCCAAGGCGCTGATTCGTTCCGCTGCGGCCAACCTCTCATCCTCCACCAACTTCTCCAACTCTTTCACTTGCCCCATCAACTCCGACTCTCGCACCAGGCAGGTGGAATGCTCCATCTTCAGTTGTTTGAGCTCTCCCCCGTTCTTTCCAAGGTTTCCACAATGCTGGTGGACCTCGTGAAGCTCGCTATGGTCGTGAAGGAGTTTCTCGAACCGAAGCAGCAAGTCCGACTGAGCAACGGACCCCATACCCAAAAGTCTCCAGGCTCTCTGAACGACCTCAGCATCCCCCAAACTCTCCAGAAACGACTCCTCTTTCGGAGTCGGTAAGTGCAACAACAGTTCCCGACAGACCTTCCAGTTATCCAACCGGTCGTCCTTGCTCACCTTCCACGTTGGCACATGCAAAGAGGCCGATTTGTTATTATTGCAAGTCAAACAAAAATGGCGGAACGAATGCATAATTTGGAAATCAGCGTTTCATAAAGGGAAAGAAAGAAACACTTACCAGCACCGGTGGCCTCCGACGTAAAGCCCTCGCCGGTACCTCCTTGGGTATCCGGCCGTTTTCTTCCGGCCGAAGCATCGGCCCCCTCCGGCTGTTTTCTTGCGCCCGAGGCACCCTCGCCTTCATTGGGCTCTCGGAAGGTACCCCCTCCGGATGAATCACGATGAAGACGGACTCTCGTTCCCTGTGTTTGAGCCTGAGAGATGGGTCGGACGACATCCTGATCCGGTTTTCTCTTTCGGGAGACTGAGACCTTGGGGTCAGACTTGTCGACTCCGGTCATTTCTACCGTCTGCTCAGGGATAACGGTTTGAGGAGCAGCGGCAGCATGCGATCCCTGGGTTTGACTCCCTTGATGCTTGTCCCCCTGGGTCACCGGCACATCCTTCTTAACTTTGGGCTTCCTCAGGTATTGAGACATTGTGATAACTGCAAAAAACGGATGCAGATAATGGTCAAAACGTTGCACAGGCAAGGGCCGGAACACAACTAAAATAATAAAAGGAGATAGACAGAGGCCGTAAGGGCATAACCCTTCCCCCGATTCCCCTAGAAGCCGCCCACTAGTTGGGATACCCCCAGTCGGGCGAGAGCCCTACTACGTGGAAAATTCAAACGACACGAGGTCTATCGTTCCCTAAGCCATCCTATCGGCGTTCGGGGTAAAAGAACTGAAGGGTTTATAAGGAAGCTACGAAGAGAAACCTCGAAAAATGTTATATGGTGCCTTCCTAACGACGCTAGGTATGCTTCTCTACGGTACTTCGTAATCCATGATAACCCCATGCACTGCCCTTTAACCCCATCGAAAGGCACGTGTCTCTACGATAACTTGGGGAGGAATCATTGGACCCCTGGAAAGTTCTCACAAGTAGAAGTGGGCAAAGCCGATGCGGTTTTGCCGGGGGAAAGAGGGATACAGCCAAACAGTAAAATAAAGTTAAGGCAGAGACGGTTCGAAACGTACCTTGGAAAGACGAAAGACTAGTAGGAAAATGGAGGACAGACTGGCAAGAATCGTTCGGAAAATAATACCGGAAGGCGTCTCAGTTAAGATTATGGAATTACGGTAGTAAAAAAAACACACATCAATGTCACTATTTATAGGAAGAACTCAGGATGTGGAATGTCACGTTGGGCAAGACGCTGACGTGGCTGCAAATCTGCGCACGAACTAAACACGCGCATACGTGTCAGTCCATTGATGACGACCTACATGGAACAACCGTGAAGTGGCAGAATTATAAAATAATTATAAAAGAGAGAGGCACACTCATAAAAATACTAGGGCGATACTTGGTAGAATCGGTATGATGTAAGACATGCTAGAATCTAACGGCATATCCTTCAGAAAAGGCCAAACGTAAACCCATAGTTTGTCAGCAATGTCATACCATCTGCATAATCGCAGCGCCTACGCACAGAAGGGCAAGGCCCTCCGGATAAATTGAAAAAGGCACCCCGACCTATTGGGTGCACGCAATGATCACTCACCAAAAGAAATAAAGACATACAATGTACATAGAGGATCAGGAACGATACGATAATAGCTCCCACACGTCGAAGCCGTAACACGTCAAAACTAACTCTTCAAGGCATTACACCATCGGCCAAATTGAAAAGCAAACGCAACAGTAATACCGAAGATTCAGGCCGACAGACCATAAGGTGATCTTTGGAGTGTCGCGTCAACACTTTACTAACAATGTAATTCTGATATTACATGCATATATCAGATGGAACAGGTTAAAATATGAAGCAGCCATAAGGCATTATCTTAGTCTCATTGGTGTGTATGTTCGAATGAAACATGCCGAAAGGGTATGACATAAACATTACTGGTACCGAAAGGCGCACAGATATTATACAAATATTACATCATCGGTCTTCAACCGATAATGCAATACTGGGGGGGGGGACATGTTGACGTATGTGTCCGAACGGCCTGTCTCGACCGGCCGTCCGGACGACATCGAGCCGCCCGGGCATACCGGAAGGCATACGACTCATCCGGCCAAAATCACTGTGAGTAATAGGACAGGTGGCATTTACCTTTTGACAGATGGCAGCTGCAGACACCGCCGCCGCCTCCCCAGGATTTACGGGATTATGTCGGGGACATATCCCCTGAAAATCGGGCGCCGCCATTTCAGGTATCAAGGTCGAGTACTATAAATACTCGACTCATTTACTGCTCTCAACTAACACTTTTACCTGCATTAACTTCTCACTATAATTGATAGCCCTTTCGGAATATCAAATACTTATTCTCACACCGGAGGTGGGTCCTGGGATAACACCCGGGGCGAGCCTAACGTGTGTTGTTGTGTGCAGATATCCGGAGGACCCCAAATAGCCGAAAGGACTTACACCCAAGCCTACCGGAGGAACCCAAGTTGAGTTCAACCGGGAGGCTCCCTTTATTTGTCTGAAGTGATTGCAAGAAATTGCTTCAACAAACTTTGAAAACGCCACCACTAACACCCTTTTTCTCTTCTTTTCGAGGAGAAAAGACAGATGACGCGGGAGAAGACGATGGAGTAATAGACTGCTCTGAAAATCTTGATTTTTCGTTACTTTTCCTTGCCGGTTTCATTTTATTTAAATACTTGTTAACAACATCTTTCGAAAAACGCTTTGAAGAGACTTGATCATTATTCTCCAAAAGCTTCTCAGTATTGAGTTTGTATCTCAAACTGTTATCACGCTTTAATAACGCGCCTATCTTAACCTCTTCAGCTTCAGCTTCAGCTCCAGTTTCAGTTTCAGCTTCTAACTTTGGTTGAGTCTTCCCGATTTTCAACCTGTTGTGGTTTTGAAGACCTAGAATTAAAGCGCGAAGAGGCGATTGAGGCATTTTCAATAAGCTCTTCTTCTTAAAGTTTTTAGAAAGGATATTTTCATTAGGTGATGAAAATCTGAAGCTGGAATTTTTATCAAAGTCCGAACAGTTGTCATTCTCGAGTACTAAATCGAAAAACGACTCTTCATCTTCATCGATTGAGGACTCATAGTCACGAACCGATGGATCAACGCCACCACTTGTGAGTTTCCAAAACTTGAGCAAACTAAAAACATCCATTGTTGGGAAAGCCAGAGTTTGTATTAAAGTGGTATGCATTAAGGTGTTTGAGCGTGTGTGTTTTTGAAGTGAAAGTGCTAAGAGAATGAGTTGGTTATGTTGGATTAGTTGATTGGTATATAAATGGAGTCACGGAGGAAGTTAAGGTGTGAGCATGTGATAGGGAGCCAAGGCTACATGCCATGTATAAACATTTACGCTTTGTCCAAATTATTTTTTTTCAAATATCAATGATCTAACTTAAAGTATTATAATATTTGACTTAATGATAAGTATATGGTTCTAATAATTTAGTACGGGTAGGAGGAGTGGGAAGCGGGCTGGGCCTTGCGGGCTGGCGGGCTAGCGGGCACACCGTCGCCGGTTCGGCGAGCTGGGAGAACGGGCTTGGTTTGCGGTTTAAGAGCTCGTTGTGGGTGATGGAATCAAACGGCCTAAAGACCGTTGAAGGGGCATGTTTTGAAAATTAAAAAAGAGCCGTTGGGCGTGTAAACTAAAAAATAAAAAATAAAAAAAAATAAAAAAATTTGGTCCTTGCCTATATAATCCGAACCATCACCACCATTTTCAATTCAAAACAACTTACCAACCAAAAAAAAAATGTTATCATCATCATCATCTTCTTCCCTTTTGTCCGAGTTAGCGATGCCACCCATGTTACTGGACTTATCCACGGGTAGTATGCTACCATTTTTAAGCTACGTGGTTGAGTCGCTCGAAGGAAAAGAAATTCAAGAAAGTTCAAGAGTCGGCAAGAAAAGATGTCGAACGATGTTATGGTGCTCTTAAGGAAAAATGGGGTATTTTGAATCGCAAGATCCGTTAAACGACCATCGAAAAGATCACTAACATCATTTATGCGTGTTGTATATTGCACAACATGATTATAAAAGATGACGGGAGGGCAATATCACCGACTCATATAATGGATCCGCCGGTGCAACCCGTTTATGACGACAACGCACTACCGGAATTACTAGATGAACAAATCCATCATCGTCTTCAATTTGATCTTACGGAGCATGTGGCGTCTCAAGATTTTCCATACCTCGATGACCCGGAAGATTAAGTTATGTAGTTTCTTTTCAGTTATGAATAAAATGTTTGTTTGTTTTATGAATTGTACTTTTAATTTCAGTTATGAATAAAATGTTTGTTTGTTTTATATAATTGTTTAGTATTGGAAGGGTTAATTTTTCAAAATTATAATTTTGAAGGACAAATTATGAATATTTAAAAAAAAAAATGGGAGAGTTGAAAGTGATGGGCGCCGGTAAAAAAGGTTGGATTGAGGGTTGGAGGGTTGAAATGAGGTGGAGGAATTTGATTGGTTAAAATTTGGGAGGGTTGGAAGCATGACTCCCTCCCCCTAACATGATGAAATAAAACATCACAATGTGCAAACTTCAATTTAGCTAGTGGAATGTATTATTTCGAACTCTTATTTAGAGTGTTCGCTACCCATGGCTGATGACTCAAGCCACGGCCACCAGCCAACCATGGCCGACGGCGCACGATACCGTTGGTCGCGCCATGGTGGCTGGCGCCATAGCCACCAGCCCACGCCATAGCTTTTTTTTTTTTTTTTTTTTTTTTTTTTTTTTTTTTTTTTTTTTGCTTTATAATTCGGACGTTGGGAGTATATTTTGGGAAGGAAGCAAAGAAGCCAACGGTTATATAACCGTTTGGCATTAATTCAAAAAATAAATAAATAAAAAAAAATAAAAAACTTTTACCCCAAAAATCCTATAAAACCCCCCATAATTCCACCATTTTTCACACACACTTTGTAATACCCGAAAACCCAAAACACGTAAAAAGACAAAAATGCCCTTGCGATTTAAAACTTTCAAAAAACTAGTCCAAAACGCACCGAATTGATTCCGAACCTTCGTAAATAATTACACTATGATTCCAAAATATTCTAAGTACCATGTAACACATAATTTAAGTTCCATGGCCCTCTAAAAATCATGTTAGCCGAATAAAATAAATTATGTACAAATTATTTAGATTTTGAAATTCAAATATTATGTAAACTTGGCAAGTGCAAATTATAAGCAATCAAGGATTGGGGCATGATACAATCCGTGATTTTTGGTAACCTTCTCCCCATTATACTCGGTGCCCATACAATGATATAATCACCCATGATCTCATTCTTCCCCAAGAAACAAAACCGAGTACTCTAAAACCCTAACACCACACGATTTAACTCATACACATCCACACGAATTTTCTCAGGCCTTCTCCCCATTTTTTTTCCACGTTCTCTGATCTCCATTGAAGCCACGAAAAATACCATTCGCACCTTGGAAGCCTCGGATCGAACAAGAAGAAAACTTTCACTCGCATAGCCTCGGTAAGGATTTTAAATCATATCCGATCGATCTAGCCACGGTACACTCATTTTTATATTTTCTCACGTCCTCCCTAACACTCTTAACTCATGAAAAATAGCTTGGATTGTTTTGGAAGCTCGGATCGTCCACAAGAAATTAAACAAGCCGCGCGATATAAAGAACTAGGTATCATTCGAATAAAATCCTACGACCTCCCATAAATTCGTTTTGTATTTTTCTCATGTTACGTTTGTCCTACATGGTCCACGAAAAATGTTTGCAAGGTCAGAGGAGTGCTCGTGAGATCGTTTTGATTTTGGACCAAGTCGAGAACCATAAATTCATTCCGCCAATTCTACACGTCCAAAACTCATTCTGGTAATTTTCCCATGTTCTATGATCTGTATAAATACCATATAAAATAAGAAATTCAAATCATGCAAGGCCTATATATCGTTTGTGAATTAAAATCTTAAATTGATCCATAATTCGAAAACAAATACATCCGGTCGAACTAAACCTTGAGATTAATTTTCATGGGCTCTTTATGATCATACTAATCTAAGAAAAATATGTATTTGAATTATAGAAGCCTAAATGAATTATTGTGGAATTATGTTCAAATCGGGTTTTAAAAATATTTTTGGAAAAACTAGGTCCGATGGGTATTAGGGTTTTTGGAAACATGATTTAGGGTTTGTATGAGGTAATTAATGATATGTAATCATGGCCTAATTATTGGGATGGTCTAGGGCATGTTTTGGGTTAAAAGGGTTTATACCGATTTGGGTTTAAATAAGTTTGGGGATCGATTGGACATTTTATAAACATGAGGGTCACTTTTGAGACTTTCTAAAACCTAAGGGATGTCATATAAAAATATTGGGAAGGACCTTTTATGTTAAATAATTGTTTAAGGGTTGATTTTGGATTATATATAAAGTTTATAATCGATTTTATAAATTAATTAACTAGAGGGACCTATTGTGTAAATTCTGTAAAATTGAGGATACATTCTTATAATATGATAAAATGAGTGACCATTGTGAAACTTTGACAAATTAAGAGTCTAAAGTGTAACTGCGAACAATTGAAGGGTTAAAGTGTAACTTTTGAAACTAAAGGGATATAAAGTGTAAATTATGAAACCTAAAGGACTAAAAGAGTAACTTGAGGAATCTAAAAGCTAAAATGGAAAGTTACTTAAAAAGGAAGGGTTTGTAATTCATGTCGTTACTCCTCTAGGTGTGAAGAGGGAGTAGTCTTGTGCTCTTGATCATCTTTTCAGTATTTTTCCGTTATCAGCAATAAGGTACAGATATTCTGCCCTTCTTTAGTAAGGTGCCTTCGTCTCATGTTGATTTCTGATTCACTGCCATGTTCTTTGATTCTGTGAACCTTTCTTGTTTCTTTCATGATATTATGAACCTTTGACATGACCTTTGTAGTACTGAATCTTTTGATACTGAACCTTTCTGATACATGACCTTTCTGTTATGAACCTTTCTGATTTTAAACATGTTGATTTATGACCTTTCTGATATTGAACCTCTGATATTGAACCTCTGATATGAACCTCTGATTATGAACTCTAATATTCTGAAATGGAAATTGACTCATGAAACTAATTAAATACTGGATACATGATACTTGACCTTGACCCACAGTTTGATACTACGAGCCACTCACTAGGCATGAGGGTTTCATGTCCATGTCAGTCGATGCACCGATGGCATGACTCTAGGGCAGGAGAGTGATGACCTGTTCCGTCCCTTTTCTGTATTTTATTTGGTGTGTTGGGAGATTATGGCCACCAGGGGCGTATGGATGCATCCTAGAACTGTTCTGATTTCTGATTTCTGATTTCTGATTACTGATTACTGATTACTGATTTCTGGTGACTGATGGTGTGTGCGATACACGTCTTTCACACTCTGGGAGCTAGCTACTCCATTATCTGATTTCTGGGATTAGTGAGAGGAACATCTCTCTGCAGGGCGGTATGATTATGATTTCATGTTCATGTTTCTGGGCTCGTAGAGGATTTCTGTATCACTAGACCTCATGGACTTCTGACCCTTACCCTCATGACACCCATGATATGTTTCTGGACTTATTTCTGTATGGGCATGGTATGTTGGGCCTCATGGGATTCTGGACTGGGCTTGGGCATGTTGGGCTTTATGGAACCTTGGACTTATTCTGTACTGGGTTGGTTATGTTTGGGCTAGTTGGGACTTTTATTCTACTCATCCGTATTCATGGTACAACTCTATACTCCTGATATCTCTGCATGCTCTTTCCTACTTCCTTATTATTCATGTACGTTTCTATACTTTCTAATATCTCTGTATGACCTTCCTATCTTTTCTTATCTGCTACTATGTCACGCTTTGTTTCTTTCATTTATTTTACTTCATCATTATATCATGATCTGTTCTGCCTTTATTTATCTCATCATTATATCACGTATGGTTTCTTTCGTGTTTCCCTATTTCATGATTATTATTTGTTACCGTTATATCTGTTCACTGAGCTCGTGTAGCTCAGCTGCGTTTCTTTTCCCGCGGCAGGTTTTAAGCTAGGAGCTGGGTTATGGATTTTGGGAAGAGTGTCCACGAGTGAAGCCTTGTTTTGTTGGATTATTCTTCATTTGTATTATGTTTTGTATTTCATATATTTTCTGTCTCATGTTACATTGTATTTCAGCTGTTTAATTATGGATGTTATGTATGATCTGATGTGAAACCATGTACTTGTGACATCTTTACCCTTATCGGGTCGGGGTGTTACAATTTATGGTATCAGAGCATAGGCATCCGAAACCATTAGAGCTTAGGCTCGTGACCTGTGAGGATTGGGTAGTCATTAGGTTTCCTTTCGCGCACTCTCTTTTCCTGTTATGCTCTGTCATTTTTCCTTGACTCTGCTCTGTCACATTTGCTTGATCTTACTAATCGTCTTCGTAATTCTATAGATGGTTAACACTCGTCACCAGGAGTACAACAGTGGAGGAGATGCTGAAATCCCCAATCTGGAGGCTATGGTGGCCAATGCTGTAGCCCGTCTGCTACCGGGCCTTAACACTGAGGCGGTGGTCAACCGGCTTATCGGTGGTGGAGCTGGTCCATCTGGGGGTGCTGGCAGTTCTTCTGGTGGTGGGGGCCGACCCACTACCATCAATGGGTGGCTGGAATGTTTCAACAAACTCAAGCCGTTGTCCTTCACTTCTGCTGCTACTCCTCATGCGGCAGAAGACTGGATCACCTACATGGAGAAACTGTTCGAGGTGCTAGGTTGTGGAGACGAGTTCAAGACTCGTCTGGCGGTGTTCAAGCTAGAGGGTGACGCGCTTAACTGGTGGAAAGCGCACAAAGAAGCCAAGGGTGGTGATGCATATGTTCTGGGTTGTTCATGGGCTGAGTTTCGTACCACGTTCTATAATCGGTACTTCCCGGTTTCCAAGCAGCAGAGATTCATTAGGGAGTACAACACTATCTCTCAACTTGACTCTGAGAATGCTGGGCAATATCTGGAGCGGTTTCAGCGATTAGCCAGTTTTGTGGGTCCGCTTGCTGGGGATGCTAAGCAGCAGGCTAGACAATTCAAGTGGGGACTCAAGAGGTGGGTACTAGACCGCATACTTAATGATGAGTTTCGGGACCCGGCAGAATGTTGCGACGCAGCTCGCAATATCGAGATATTTCATCAGGGATCTGGGTATAAGAGGAACAGAGATGGGGATAGGATTCAGACTCAGGGTCAGAGCAGGGATTTTAAGGGCGGGAATGACAGGAGTTATGATTCTCGTGGACAGGGGGATCGACGATACGACCATCAGGGTCAGGTTGGCAGGAACTATGATCAGAGGAGGTCGGATACGAGGGGCCAGGATTCCAGGTACAATTCTAGACAGGGAGATGATCGCTCGGGACGCAACAACAGTCAGGAACAGTGGAGAGATCATTCTACTAGGGGACATCAGCAGAGCAGGGCTTCTAGATCTGGTACTCAAGGAGGTTCGTCTGAAGGTTCTTTTTCTTACGCTATCTGTACTTCATGTGGGAAACGCCACCCTGGAGAGTGTCGTCGGGCTTATGGAACCTGTTTTAGGTGTGGATCTTCTGAGCATCAAGTGAGGGATTGTCCCAAGCTTGGAGGTTACAACGACAACAATAAGAGTGCCAAGGACAACAAGTCAGCTCAGTGAGGAGATCGTTTTCACGAATTGTTATTTTCTTCATTCCGTTTGTTTGGATATTTTGATACCTATTTTCTCTTTTACGATTATGATACATTCGATGCTTTATTGATTTCTCGTACGGATATTTTGAAGTTTAAATTAATAATTTTATCCCATGTTGAAATTTTAAGATTTTGTTTTGATTTGTTCACTCTGAGAATTCTTATGATCATGATACGATGGGCGAAACCGATGGTGTTCTTCACTTCTGCTCTACCTTAATAGGTTTTACTCTATCCGTTGTTTCCACTATCTTACGTTAAGATCCATTCTGCTAAACTATTCCAAATCTGCTGCAAGTAACACTTATCTGATCCAGCATGTTCTGTCTCGTTTCTGTTATGTTCCATTTTCTGGATTCCCTGCAAATTTCGAGGACGAAATTTTTTTTGTTAGTGGGGAAGAGTTGTAATACCCGAAAACCCAAAACACGTAAAAAGACAAAAATGCCCTTGCGATTTAAAACTTTCACAAAACTAGTCCAAAACGCACCGAATTGATTCCGAACCTTCGTAAATAATTACACTATGATTCCAAAATATTCTAAGTACCATGTAACACATAATTTAAGTTCCATGGCCCTCTAAAAATCATGTTAGCCGAATAAAATAAATTATGTACAAATTATTTAGATTTTGAAATTCAAATATTATGTAAACTTGGCAAGTGCAAATTATAAGCAATCAAGGATTGGGGCATGATACAATCCGTGATTTTTGGTAACCTTCTCCCCATTATACTCGGCCCCATCAATGATATAATCACCCATGATCTCATTCTTCCCCAAGAAACAAAACCGAGTACTCTAAAACCCTAACACCACACGATTTAACTCATACACATCCACACGAATTTTCTCAGGCCTTCTCCCCATTTTTTTTCCACGTTCTCTGATCTCCATTGAAGCCACGAAAAATACCATTCGCACCTTGGAAGCCTCGGATCGAACAAGAAGAAAACTTTCACTCGCATAGCCTCGGTAAGGATTTTAAATCATATCCGATCGATCTAGCCACGGTACACTCATTTTTATATTTTCTCACGTCCTCCCTAACACTCTTAACTCATGAAAAATAGCTTGGATTGTTTTGGAAGCTCGGATCGTCCACAAGAAATTAAACAAGCCGCGCGATATAAAGAACTAGGTATCATTCGAATAAAATCCTACGACCTCCCATAAATTCGTTTTGTATTTTTCTCATGTTACGTTTGTCCTACATGGTCCACGAAAAATGTTTGCAAGGTCAGAGGAGTGCTCGTGAGATCGTTTTGATTTTGGACCAAGTCGAGAGCCATAAATTCATTCCGCCAATTCTACACGTCCAAAACTCATTCTGGTAATTTTCCCATGTTCTATGATCTGTATAAATACCATATAAAATAAGAAATTCAAATCATGCAAGGCCTATATATCGTTTGTGAATTAAAATCTTAAATTGATCCATAATTCGAAAACAAATACATCCGGTCGAACTAAACCTTGAGATTAATTTTCATGGGCTCTTTATGATCATACTAATCTAAGAAAAATATGTATTTGAATTATAGAAGCCTAAATGAATTATTGTGGAATTATGTTCAAATCGGGTTTTAAAAATATTTTTGGAAAAACTAGGTCCGATGGGTATTAGGGTTTTTGGAAACATGATTTAGGGTTTGTATGAGGTAATTAATGATATGTAATCATGGCCTAATTATTGGGATGGTCTAGGGCATGTTTTGGGTTAAAAGGGTTTATACCGATTTGGGTTTAAATAAGTTTGGGGATCGATTGGACATTTTATAAACATGAGGGTCACTTTTGAGACTTTCTAAAACCTGAGGGATGTCATATAAAAATATTGGGAAGGACCTTTTATGTTAAATAATTGTTTAAGGGTTGATTTTGGATTATATATAAAGTTTATAATCGATTTTATAAATTAATTAACTAGAGGGACCTATTGTGTAAATTCTGTAAAATTGAGGATACATTCTTATAATATGATAAAATGAGTGACCATTGTGAAACTTTGACAAATTAAGAGTCTAAAGTGTAACTGCGAACAATTGAAGGGTTAAAGTGTAACTTTTGAAACTAAAGGGATATAAAGTGTAAATTATGAAACCTAAAGGACTAAAAGAGTAACTTGAGGAATCTAAAAGCTAAAATGGAAAGTTACTTAAAAAGGAAGGGTTTGTAATTCATGTCGTTACTCCTCTAGGTGTGAAGAGGGAGTAGTCTTGTGCTCTTGATCATCTTTTCAGTATTTTTCCGTTATCAGCAATAAGGTACAGATATTCTGCCCTTCTTTAGTAAGGTGCCTTCGTCTCATGTTGATTTCTGATTCACTGCCATGTTCTTTGATTCTGTGAACCTTTCTTGTTTCTTTCATGATATTATGAACCTTTGACATGACCTTTGTAGTACTGAATCTTTTGATACTGAACCTTTCTGATACATGACCTTTCTGTTATGAACCTTTCTGATTTTAAACATGTTGATTTATGACCTTTCTGATATTGAACCTCTGATATTGAACCTCTGATATGAACCTCTGATTATGAACTCTAATATTCTGAAATGGAAATTGACTTATGAAACTAATTAAATACTGGATACATGATACTTGACCTTGACCCACAGTTTGATACTACGAGCCACTCACTAGGCATGAGGGTTTCATGTCCATGTCAGTCGATGCACCGATGGCATGACTCTAGGGCAGGAGAGTGATGACCTGTTCCGTCCCTTTTCTGTATTTTATTTGGTGTGTTGGGAGATTATGGCCACCAGGGGCGTATGGATGCATCCTAGAACTGTTCTGATTTCTGATTTCTGATTTCTGATTACTGATTACTGATTACTGATTTCTGGTGACTGATGGTGTGTGCGACACACGTCTTTCACACTCTGGGAGCTAGCTACTCCATTATCTGATTTCTGGGATTAGTGAGAGGAACATCTCTCTGCAGGGCGGTATGATTATGATTTCATGTTCATGTTTCTGGGCTCGTAGAGGATTTCTGTATCACTAGACCTCATGGACTTCTGACCCTTACCCTCATGACACCCATGATATGTTTCTGGACTTATTTCTGTATGGGCATGGTATGTTGGGCCTCATGGGATTCTGGACTGGGCTTGGGCATGTTGGGCTTTATGGAACCTTGGACTTATTCTGTACTGGGTTGGTTATGTTTGGGCTAGTTGGGACTTTTATTCTACTCATCCGTATTCATGGTACAACTCTATACTCCTGATATCTCTGCATGCTCTTTCCTACTTCCTTATTATTCATGTACGTTTCTATACTTTCTAATATCTCTGTATGACCTTCCTATCTTTTCTTATCTGCTACTATGTCACGCTTTGTTTCTTTCATTTATTTTACTTCATCATTATATCATGATCTGTTCTGCCTTTATTTATCTCATCATTATATCACGTATGGTTTCTTTCGTGTTTCCCTATTTCATGATTATTATTTGTTACCGTTATATCTGTTCACTGAGCTCGTGTAGCTCAGCCGCGTTTCTTTTCCCGCGGCAGGTTTTAAGCTAGGAGCTGGGTTATGGATTTTGGGAAGAGTGTCCACGAGTGAAGCCTTGTTTTGTTGGATTATTCTTCATTTGTATTATGTTTTGTATTTCATATATTTTCTGTCTCATGTTACATTGTATTTCAGCTGTTTAATTATGGATGTTATGTATGATCTGATGTGAAACCATGTACTTGTGACATCTTTACCCTTGTCGGGTCGGGGTGTTACACACTTCCAATTCAATTTATACTTCAATAATACTAAACTTTCTTTCAATTATGGATCCAAACAATCTCAACGACACCTATTACGACCCTTATGATGTTTATTTTCAAGACGATCGGGAGCGCTATCTTCGGGGTTATACGGCATATGAACAATTTGTAGCTTTGTGTGATCAAGAAGCCGGGGGATCGGGATCGGGTCCTAAGAGGACGAGGGCATACATACCACGTGAACGAGAAGCGGCGGAACAACGTTTAATCGACGACTATTTTGGCGACGAAAACACTCCTCCTAAATATACCGAAGATAATTTTAGGCGAAAGTATCGTATGAGTTCTAGACTTTTTAATAAAATACTCAACGATATTATAAGTTATGATGTTTATCCTCTTCCCGAGTACTTTAATTTTTTTAGAACACGTTTTGATGGTCTCGGTCGTTTAAGTATTGGTCCTATTTTGAAGTGCACATCCGCAATCCGCCAACTGGCGTACGACACTGCGCCTGATGCGTTTGATGAGTACTTAAAAGTTGGTGAACGTTGTTTACGAGAATGTTTAGACCGTTTTACTAAATGCATACATGTTTTATACTTTGAAAAGTATTTAAGAAAGCCCACTTCAGAGGATGTTGAAAAAATATATGCATTGCATGAAGAAAAACATGGACTCCCGGGAATGCTCGGGAGTATTGATTGTATGCATTGGGATTGGAGAAATTGCCCAAAGGCCTTACAAGCTCAATTCAAAAGACGTGATCATAAATACCCAACTCTTATGTTAGAAGCGGTTGCGGATCAAAAATTATGGATTTGGCATGCATATTTTGGTGTCACGGGGTCAAATAATGATCTTAATGTGTTATATGGTTCCCCGTTATTTGATGATGAACTTGCAGGTATAGCTCCAGAATGTCCCTTTGTAGTAAACGGACATACGTATAAGAAAGGTTACTATTTAGCCGACGGCATTTATTCGACATGGTCCGTGTTTGTCAAAACGTTTTCTGTTGCAAGGAATGAAAAAATGTTGAAATTTAAAAGAGTTCAAGAAAGTTCTCGAAAACATATCGAACGAGCTTTAGGAGTCCTACAAGGTCGTTGGGGAATTATACGACAACCCGAACGTGCTTTCCAAATCAACACATTGAAAAGAATCATATATTGTTGTATAATGTTACACAACATGATATTGAAAGACGAAGGATTTGAAGTGTATTTAAGAGATGTGTTCGTTGATCCAAGGCCGAACATGCCAGATACTTGGATCGAAAGATGTGATTTACATGTTAGAAAAAACAAAGAACTTCGAGATAGAAAAGTGCACGACGAACTTCGACAAGACCTTGTGGAGCATGTATGGAACCTTACTTACTAGGTTTTTATCTATTATGTTTATGTATTAGGGTTTTTTTTTATGCATTTTGTTTTTTTAATGTAATGTGTATTTTTTTTAATGTAATGTGTGTTTTTTTTAATGTAATGAAGTTTATTTTAGTTATATTGTGTATGTTTTATTTTATGTAAAAAAGAAAAAAAAAATAAAAAATGGACGACGGCACCACATTTTTTGGTGCCGTGGGTACCGCCCAGAATGTGGTGTCGTGGGATTTCTGGTGCCATAGAGATTTTTGCTGACGTGGAAGGGAATTTTGAGCCATGACTCCAAGGTACCAATTACTCTTATGATAACCTTTATTGCACTGGATCATAAAAAATGTGAAGATATCGATCTAGCTTTTAAAATCTTTCGATTTTACGATTTATGCTAAATGAAAACGAGTAGATTCTCCATCGGATCTTAAGCAGGAACCCCATCTCACCATAAGATCGTAATATCTCAATCCGATCCGATCCTACTTCTCTTGAATTAACTAACTAATAACATTAAATAGAGGTGGCAATTTGTGCTCAAACTAAAAAAAATGGGCTAATTTGGGCAAACTTGTAAAACATTTGGGCACGTTTAGCCCCATACTTTTGAAATGGGCATATATTGCTCATTTGAAAGTTAAATGGGCAAAAACAGGCGCATATTTTCTCTCGGTTGAAGAACATTACAATTGTTTTTAAAGAAAAACTTATAGATATAATATATTTAATTTTTTAAATATAAATGAGGTGTTACGTTTGAGGAATTTATTTCGTCATTTTAGGTCTCTTCTAAATCGATTCGTATAACATGTGCCCGTTTGGCCTGTGCCCATTTAGCCTGTGCCCGTTTAGCCCGTAGCCCATTTGAACCGTGGCCCATGTCCGCCCGGCCCGCCCGTTTTGCCACATCTAATGTAAATGAATACACTTTAAAACCTGTAAATTGCATAGTCTCCAGTGTTCAATCTGATATTTGTTTTACAAATTTAAAACCTGATATTTGCAAGGACAACAATTAAGAATGTGGAAACCGTAGAGGGGGGGTGAATACGTTTCTATTTAAAAACTTAAAAACTTTTTGTATCAAACACCCGATCAAGTGTGACGTAATATGAAAAATGTCAACAATGATCATATAACATTTAGAGATGAATAAAGTAAACTACAACACAAGCACAATCAAACCATGACACATTCATAAAAAACATAACATAAGCAACTAGCCACACAAACATAAACGCAATGCAAATATAAATATAAAGCGATAAAGAATAATATGAAAGTAAAGAGATAAGTAAGAAGGCGCAAACCAGACACGATTATTTATAGTGGTTCGGTCACGAAGCTCCTCTTCGCCCTACTCCACTCCCCGAGTACCAAACTCGAGAGTTACTTCACTAATCAACAAGCTCCCTTCAGGCGGAGAAAATCGTACAACGTCGCTTATTCTTATTTCTGACACTAAGCTAAATGTCGAGTACTAATCTTAGCTAGTACTAATCTACCACGATCCACATGATCTACTCACGATCAACCCGATCTATCCTTCATCCACTTGATCAATACACAAGCCCACAAACTACAAGAGATCTCCAAGATATCACCAAGATCACAATGATCTACTCCCACTTGACTCGATCTACCCGATCTACCCTTGATCTTCTTGATCAACACACAAGCCCACAAGCTACAAGAGATCTCTAAGATCACAATGATCTACTCCCACTTGACTCGATCTACCCGATCTACCCTTGATCTTCTTGATCAACACACAACCTCACAAGCTTCAAGAGATCTCCAAGATCTCGACAAGATCACAATGATCAACCCTCACTTGACTCAATCTACCCTATCTACACTTGATCAACTTGATCAACACACTAGCTCACAAGCTACAAGAGATATTCAATATCGCTATAAGATCACAATGACCTTCTCTCACAACCTCTCAAAAGAAAAACGAACTTGATGTATACAAGATACAACAAGTATGTAACAAGTGCTCTAACTACAACTACAACAATTTGTATCTTTGTGATACTATGTGTTCTTCTCTTGCACTAGAAGAGGAATGAAGGTGATCTCTTAGTGGGATGAAAGGATCACTCTTAAACAAACTAACACTCTCTAAATGATCAAGGAAAGTTATCTAAGTGAGGAGGGATTAGACCAGAGAAAACTGACTGGAAAAATCAAGTTGGAAGTGTAAAATGGTCCACTATTTATAGGCAAGGAGAAAACTAGCCGTTACAGAGGGACGACACCACTAATTGTCAGACGACACCACTAAATTTAGTGGTACCGTCGGTACTTTAGTGGTACCGTGGACGCTCCTCCGTTTGTTTTTAGTGGGGAAGATTTAATTGGGAATGTTCGGAGCTGTTTGGGGGGAAAAGTGACTGTTGGGATTTTTTAACTTATTTTTCAAAATAAAACATTTTTTTTTAATTCAAAAATAATTTGTAAAATGTATTTTTGAAAAAAATGTTTTGTCATATTAAAATTTTGAAGTTTAGAGAAAAACATAATCCTTTGATCATTTGTCAAATAGTAGATTTGTTTGTCCATACCTTGAGTGATTTACGTCGGGATGGAAATCTACGACTTTGTTGAAGCATACTTGAGACGTCGAGAGGTGTTGATGTAAGTATGCATTGATGATTTGTGTTTACAAGTAACTTGCACATTTTACGTTATGCATTACAAGTTACATGTTTGTCATTATTAAAACCGAAGAAACCGTTTAGTTTAAATATCGTAATATTTGCACTAACAATCTCCCCCTTTTTGATGATGACAAATATGTAAATCGTAACACATCGTAAAATGTAAAAGTTACATGTTTACACCCCCTTTTGTCGTAGCAAAAAGGTATTTACCTCGAGCTCTCCCTTGAATTTACTCCCTACTCCCCCTTATTGCACTACTTTCCTTTCTCCCCAGAAAGGCGAGCCTGCATCATCCCAGTGAAGTCTTCTATCACCACTTATGAAGACGACTCCATGCTATGTATTCAAATACCCCCCGAGCTCCCCCTAGCTCAATGCTCTCCTATGGTGATTGAATCCCCTTATTTATTTACCTTAGTGTCTAGCGGATCCATGGATCAAATTCTTACAAAGACTTTTCCTACATCAAGAGTTAGCTTCGTGTAACAAAATATATAGAAGAATAGGAGCAACATTATAGGGATAGAATACACATAGCAAGACATGCAAGGGTTAAACTATGTTAAAACGTGAGTGTCACAGCCTAAAAGTGTGACAAAAGGATAAAGACCAAAAAGAAAGCCCAAGAAAGTTGTGCGACACAAAAAGATGAATGCGTGTTGCAATTCAAAGACACTTGAGTGTCACAACCCGACCGACAACCTAAGGTGTAATTGTTCAATCAATCACACTAATCAAGAACGAGATTCGTTCGTTGACTGACACACAAAATAACTTCTTCCAAGTTGTCATTGGGAAGACAAGTTCTAACCAACCTTTTGAACAACATAATCATCTACCTAAGATGATTGATGTTAAGGATAGTTTGTTGATAAGACATGCTCTAAATGATTACTATTATGACAAGTCATGCCATAAAGTAGACTCGATAGAGGTTATACAAAAAAAAATGAAAATGTGAACGAGAAAAAGATGGTTTAGATTAATATATCGTTTGCACTGACAATGAGATGCATGATATATTTCAAAAGAGAAAAAGAAAATGTGTATGTGATCCTAACAGGATTGGAGGTGGATATCTCTAACGGGTTTGAGGTAACGAAGTTCTAGATTTCTAGTTTGGATGATCCTAGTTGTGTGTTAGAGATAATTTGGTGCATGAAGGGTTTCGTGTGATTGTGAGGATTGAAGGTTGTTGAACTAACTATCACTTATACAAAGTGAGGAATAGTTGTAAGGTTTGAGTGTGATGATCGATGGGTTGAAGGTTCTTAGACTAACTATCACTGTCAAGAGTGAAGTGTAGATAAAAGGTTTGAGTGGGATTGATATAAGGGTTGAAGGTTTTGAAACTAAATATCATTGTCAAGAGTGAAGTTTAGTTATAAGGGTTGAGTGTGAAGATGAGATGCAAGATAAGCTTGCAATGGTGAGGCCTTATATAGGCATGAGTTGTGGGATTCGAACTAAAGTTGGTGGTGGTGTCCTATGGTGTAGTGAGGAAATCTTAGGGTGTATGTGAGTTTGCTAAATTTTGCAGGTTTGACGTTAGCGATGCAGGGATCTAGAGGAAACAGTGAAAATTCGTCAAACATAGGCACGGTACCACTAAATACCACACGGTACTGTTAAATTTAACGGTACCATAGCCTATTTAACGGTACCGTGACCTGGAAGTCACGAATTTTCCTGTGCAGCCTAGTTCTGGGCAACTAAAGGGAAGTTTTCTAGGAAATAAGAACCACATTTGTGTGTTATTGAGAGTGTTTGTTGAAAGACTATATGAATGTATTTTCGCTCCCCCTTAATCTATGACCATCCGGACAAGATGTGAAAAAAATAAAAAGAAAAACAAACATTGACGGAAGCGATGAGCTTAGTAACGTCATAACAAGTGGTGGATAGCATACAATAAACTTCACCTTTGAAGTCACGTAGCTCTTCTCAATCATTGTGAATATTCATAGAACATTCATATGATGAGGCATGTGATTACGTGGAAATGTGCTAAGGGTTAAGAAGATAAAATCTTCAAGGTTATGGGGTTAGTGATAAGGTTCTAGTGGGGTTATCTATGTTGATAAACAAGGGTTATCTCAACTTATCCTAGCGGTTCTTCGCTTGAAGTGTGTGGAAAATGAGTGGGATGCGGAAGCATTAGTTGTGAAGAACTAAGGTTGAAAGGTGTAGATAAGTTGAGAAGATAATGGATACGGAAGTAACCAAACATATGGTGTGTTCAGTACCATGTGGAAGTGAAAGGGAAAAAGCCAAGGAATCAGAAGATAGATAGAATCTATTCTGATAGGAGACGGTTCTGGTTCAAGACTACATCGAGTGGGTTTCGATAGTGTTTTTGAAAGAGTGAGAATTGAAAACAAGATAAACTGTCTCAGCAGACAACGGTCCGACGGTACCGTTAAATTTAGCGGTACCGTCCCCTATTTAAGGGTACCGTGACCTGCTGAGGTCAGTTTTGACCCAGAATTAGATTTTTGACAAAGAAATTTCACATATGTTGTGATTTTTCTGGACCTTAGATTAAAGGAATTTATACCGAATAAATTCTTTTATGAATGAATCCAACGGGATTCGATGAACGTTGATCGCGAACGAGAGATGACATTTAATTGCATTTCGCAAATTAAATATACTTTAAATATTTCGGATGAAATATTTAAGTTGTCATTAGAATTTAAGAGGATTTTACGAATAAATCTCGCTGATTTAGTGAGACTTTTCGACACAAGGAGAGAATTTATACCTAATAAATTCTTTTTACGAGATGAACGGTACTAGACGAGAAGCGATGACTTTTATATTTCCGAGGAAATACATAGGTAATCATTACCGCGATGTGAAGGATGACTTAATATTTCCAGTGAAATATTTAAAAAGTCATGAGACGAGACACAAGATATGACTTCAATATTTCCAACGAAATATTCAAATAGTCATAAGAAGGATGTGAACGATGACTTAATATTTTCAGTGAAATATTTAAAAAGTGATGAGACGAGATGCAAGGAATGACTTGATATTTCCAGTGAAATATCTAAAAGTCATGGGACGAGATAGAGGGAATGAATTGATATTTCCAGTGAAATATCTAAAAGTCATGAGACGAAATAGTAGAGATGATCTTAATATTTCTAGTGAAATATTTAAAGAGTCATGGGACGAGACGCACGAGATGGCTACAATATTTTCAGTGAAATATTCAAGTAGTCATAAGAGGGATGTGAAGAATGACTTAATATTTCCAGTGAAATATTTAAAAAGTCAAGAGACGAGACGTAAAGGATGGCTTCAATATTTCCAGTGAAATATTTAAGTAGTCATGAGAGGGATTTAAAGAATGACTCAATATTTCCAGTGAAATATTTAAAGAGTCATGAGACGAGACGCACGAGATGACTACAATATTTCCAGTGAAATATTCAAGTAGTCAAAAGAGGGGTACGAGGGATGACTTTAATATTTCTAGTGAAATATTTAAATACTCATAAGATTTATGGAGTATGTTCCATCATTCTTAGACCTTGACGAAGATGGTTAGAGGATTCTCGTTTGAGAGGTTTGGTTGATTTACGGATTTCGATGTGCTTCGCACGCGAGTGTTTCACAGGGTTTTGAAAGACATAACGTAGGGCCTATGGTGCTGATTCACTGCAGGGTTTGGGATCTTAAGAGGTGTATATTCACACGAGGATGAAAAGAACTACTAATCACTTATATAGTAACACGTGAGTCGTTTGTCACCCGAAGGTTGATGTTAGCTTTTAGCTTTTGGATGTGCGTTTTAACATATGTTGTTAAAAGGCTTGAATATGATGTTTCTGATATGACATTTAACAATTGCGATCGCAAGTTAAACTTACTTGAATATTTTGGATGAAATATTTAAGTTGTCAAACCTACTCCGTGTTCTACTAGGTTTGTATCTAACCTTCCCATGACAAAAGGGTGTATTACTTGGAAGAAGGCGAAGTGATGACCGGGGAATTAGAACAATTTTGCGACTACTTTAACTTATAGGTTTTGACACTAGTGTATGACTATATGACTTCTAAGGGTTCATAGTGATAGTCATACCTAATTCTTAATGTGTTAAAAGGGCATAGTGTGGGTGCAAAATTTACAAGCAAATCATGTAAAATGCACATAAGGAATAAATGCAAACATCATGCAGAACATGATAATCATTTAGCATTTAAGATCATGAAGACATTTAATCATCTCTTACGAGAACATGTTATCATTTTGAAACACATATTTGGGATGCAAGCAATCTAGGTTCGCTAAGGAAGATCCTAATTACTACATGTTCAAAAGGAAATCCTAACGGGAGATAAAGTTCACCGATGTAAACTATCTCTAGTCAAATGTAGGAATGAAAAACTTTCAAATTAGAGAATGAGTATGAGACTATCACTAATGGTGCTCAATTCAGGCTAAACACGACCATTTTTATGGGTTATACCATGAACCCAACTTCTCTCCTGGAAGCAATTCAACCGTTAGGTCAAATTGAATTTCTAGTGCGATAGGTTCTCCAGTAGTCATTCTCATGTTAGAAAAATTCAAATTCCTATATTTGCCTATCGAAGTATAGCAAAGGTGATATTAGCTTATTTCGCTAATAGATGGCCTAATATGACTCAACTAACCATACTTTGAAAGTCGGTTAAGAAAATGACATGTCTTACACAACTCCTAACAAAGGCAAACGAAATGTTTTAATTTCGTGTTTGAGATTTAGAGGTTATTTGATGGAGATGGTGCATTTTATGATCTCTTGGACAACATCTTTGTTTGTTGAGTTGTTACATGTTATTTTAACATGATTTGGTTTTCTATAACCAAGAGACACTCTAATGTGATACAATGTAGAATCTACTTCATTGTGTGTGTTTCAAGAATGCTCCTTTGCATATCTTGAGAAAAGAATCTAGTAAAGGTTACTTACCTCAATAGATCTTGAGCGTATTATATTTAAAATGAGACATACTGTATATTTCAACAAATATGATTTTCTAAGAGGAAACTTATCACCCTTACGAATGCTTAGAAAAACAAGTATTTTAGTGTATGACCAATTTTACTTGTTTGTGCAATGACACATGTTGTATTGGGTTATTATTCAACTCTAATATCCTATATTTGTTAACAGGATGCAATGTATTCTCTTGTAACATAACCATTCATGTTACAAAGAAAATAAGATGCATAGGATATAAGTTATCCTTTGTCAATCTTTTGATAAGAAAAATACATGTGATATTCTCAAAGATTGTTGACTTTACATAATAGTTAATAACGTATTATGTGTGACACTTTTACTAGACATGTGATTTTGAGTGTTGAGTCGTTCATGAGCAAAGTTTACATATGTTGTTTGTTTGCTCGTGTTTGGTTTTTCGGAAATGACACATTTACTAATTGCATTGCAATGTAAATTACTTGTATATTTTGGATGAAACATCCAAGTTGTCAATCCTACTTAGTTGTGTATTTTATGTACCTTTTAAACATATTAGTTTAATGTTTGGAACACAACCATTGGACAAGGAGACTCAATATGGCATCTTCAACACAAGTGTGAGTTATGATCCGATGCATATTATTTTCGTCTTGAAAGGACGTCATTATTTTCATAACAATCGAGTGTGATTGAGTATATAGATTCAAGATAATATATTTCATCATATTATGATGTTATCTTGAAGCTAGATAAATAATGACTCCAATTTCATGTCCATACTCGAAAACTTGTCAATTAGATTCGATAATGATATCAATCATAATTTGAATAATGAATTGATATGTACTCGAAATCTTTCTTGACCCTCACGATCACTCCTTTTAAAAAGAAAATAAAAATTTAGGGAATGTGTTCCGTTTATTCTAATACTAGTTGTATGTGTGAGGTTAATGACATATTAAGTTACTACTTCGATATGGTCATTTCTTTTTATTTGCAAAAAACTATTTATATTATTAAGTATAATATTCTTAGTTTTTCGACACCTCATTAGTATAAAAATAATTATCTTAACTATTTTTATACAACATACGTAAATTACTAAATGTTTAAAACATTTTGTATGTGTGTTAGATCAATGCAAGTTCAATACATTTTCTTTTACTTAAATACTAATGTATTAATATGATCTTTTATATTGTTTAGATAACCCATGGTCAAGCAAGACAAAATGATGTAATGTTTTGGAGATCATGTTACGAATTTTATGAAAGTGTTAAGTATTTTGGGGTGATATACTTTTTACACTTAAACCTGTGGAAAAATAATTGTGTAAGACAATATCTTTCGACACACATGATCAACCAACTTAGTTTCTATTCCTAAGAAAGTTACTAAACCATTTTAAAAACTTGAAATGCAAGAAAAATGGTCTATGCCTATACGCAATGCAAACTAATTACTCAATATAGTGCAATTGATTTAGCAAGAGCCTTATAAACGCATAAACCGGAAAACTATAATAAACAAATAGCAACAAGGCATGAAAGACACTTATGCTTATAGATAAGGTTAGCTTAACTAAAGATAACAATAAGCATACAAAAATATTAACTAACAATACTAAGACACAAAGAAAAACAAATAGCATAACCCAAAAAAATACTTATTGTCATTTTGTGTATTAAATATAACAATGTACACTTAGCTTGATTTTATTTGAAAATGAATTATTTTCCACCCCATTTCAAAATTTAATCAAGTTCAACACTTTGAAAATATATGAATACATCAATGTGTGATGTTCTCTTTGTAATTTGACCAAAAAAAAAAAATAAATAAATAAAAAAAATTATGCAATCGACATGACCGGAAAAGACTCTCTGTTACGATACAAAGACTTTCATAAATTTTACTTTACAATTGATGAAGCGAAAAGTGTACCGCTTTTAAGGGGTCATTTAAGCCCTAAATCGTATTTATTTGATCAAATATTGCCCTAAATCGTTCCTTTTGTCATTTTAGGTACTTTTGAGGAGAAATCTGGAAAAGGGAGCATTTTGGACGTTTTTGGAGCATAAAAGTGAAGAAAACGACAAAGTCTCAAAATCATGCTGGAAGTTACCTTTGACGGCGTCAGGATTAACCCTGGACGGCGTCATGGCTTGGCAAAAGTGGTGGATGTGAAATTTACTCATGATAAGCCAGAGAAATTGCATGGAAATTCTGACGGCGTCACTCTTTAATCTGATCAAGGTCGTCACGTTATAATTCAAAGAGGGACGGCGTCACGTTCAAGATCTGACGGCGTCAAGCCTTGATAAGCCAGAACGGATTTTGGAGAGCTAAAGAGGGACGGCGTCAAGAAGGTCATCCGAGAACCCTAAAAGCGGCGAGGTGACGGCGTCACACTCCATAACGTGACGCCGTCAGATCCAAAAATCTATATATAGTTTTGCAATTCTTTGTCATTAGTGTGGAACTTATTGTGGAACTTAGTGTGGAATTTTTGGGAGAAAACCCTAAGACGATTTTAGCATCTTTTTCAAGGCTTTTTGCCTTGAGATCTTCCATGTTACATTGAAGATAAGTTATCAATTAATCATTCAATATGTCTATGTGTTGTTTGATTCTATCTTGTTCTTGTCTTTTGGTTAATATGTTAGGCTAGATTTATCTTGTGTTTGCTTAGATCTAATGAAACCTAGCTATTGATTATTGGTTATTAGTGTGTTATTAGTTGTATTGGATGATTGTTTATCTATGTTAGGCTTAAGAAAACTGGCTAACTTCCTATTCGGTAACTTGCTTGAACGTCTTAAGAAACATGAACCAAATGCGTACTAAAGGTTTTTATGGTTGTATTTAATGCACAAGCGAATTCTAGTGATCCCATGTTAGGAGCTTCCTAGCCGGCTCGACATAGGAGTGAAGTAGGAGCTTGTAGAGTTGGGGAAGTACGTACGCCACCCCACGATTGGTATTAAGGAATACACCCGTCATCCACGCGACTAATACACACTAATCAACCGATAAAAGATAGTTAGGGAGTAAGGAAATCTAAGTAAACACATTTCCCTCCACATAAGTTTTCACCAACATTTTCATTTTCTGTTATTTTATTTTATTTGCATTCGTAGTAATTTGGGTTAGTTGACTAGCAACTAATTCCGCCCACTCTTTCAAACCCGAGATTTTACTTGCTTTCATAAAATTATAAAAACATAAAAAGAATCTTCTCTCACCCTTAGACCTATTAGAGTAATTTTTCATACCTAACGAACACTATTCCCTGTGGAGAACGATCAATCCCCCGTACTTACCACTACACTATACTACATCGGTCAGGTACACTGCCTGGTGGGGTTGTAAGCCTCTTGAGATCCCTTGAGAGGTAAAACCTGCTGTAAGGTTGCAAAACCACGCATCAATTTTTTGGCGCCGCTGCCGGGGAATAGTTATTGTTTAGGTTGAATTTTTATTTTATTAGGTCTACTCACTTGATTCCTATCGAGTGAGATTTTTATTTTCTTTTTATTAGATTTCTTTAGTCTATCTTTTTCTTTGTGCCCTTTGTTTGTAAAATCATTTTCATTTGTCACCATGGCAGATGAAATTCCATTTAGATCATTAACAATAGAGGAACAATTACTTTACACGGATAAATTTGCTTCCTGTTGTTCCAATGAATTTTTAAGTGATCTTAGATATATACAAGAGGAGATGGGTGTAAAGTTTGATAGGTTTGATGAATTATGTGCATGTGTGGCTTCTATTAAAAAATCATTGTTAGGATCAACTCCTTTTAATAAGACCCTTTGGAAAAATTTTGAGGAAAGCCTCCTAACCGTGAACCATAAGTTTAATAAATTAATGGGTTCGTATACATCACAACTTGAGGAAACAATTGAGGAGGATTTAGCCGAACATGAGCATATTGAGCAAAAAGACCTAGGTTTTATGATCAATGACTTTGAATCTCAAGGAACACATGATGAATCCTTTAGGCAAATTGAACATAGCAATCAAGTTATCGGGGAAGATTCTTATGAATCGGACTTAGAACTTGAAATGGCTAGAGAAGGATTTGAGATACTTAGGAACATGTTTGGGTTAGATTCTACTAAAACACATGATGTGGATATAATTGATATAGAGACAAGGAAGGATGAGGTAAATAACATAAGCCCACCAAGTACCCCACAAGTCCTACCATCATTTGAGGCACACACACCACCCATGACTTACCCGGAAGAAGTAGAAGAGACTATAGGAACCCCAATAGAGGTAGAGCCCTTGGACCAAACAAAACTAGAAGAAATAGGTTTGAATACTTGTAGTCATAACCTTTCTTTTAGTTCTATGGAAGTTCCTAGTTTTGATGAACCGGAGCCTAAACCAAAACCGTTATCTAATCTTCCATCCTTAGATGTGAACTTAGGAATTGAATTAGGTCCCGACCCACCCATCAAACCATATAGTCCGGGTAGTTTTATGTTGAAGGTAGTAGACTCTAGGCCATGTGGAGTGGAAGCTAATATAGGAGTGAACCATGACCTTACATACTTACATCACCCATTCATGATTGATCACAAGAAACATTATGGGTTTAAACCGGGTTTATTAGGTCAAGATGGATTCCCAACTAGGAATCTCTCAAAGTTAATAGAAGATGATCCCTTTTTAGGAGAAAACTTTAATTCACCCATTGACCAAAGTGAACTACGTAAGGTTATGATGAAAGGAGCACACCCCTTTGAGTATATAATTCATCCACCACTCTTTCCTCACGCGGCATACTTCCACCAAGATGGTATGTATCGCTACTTTCACCCGCACTTAATCCTAAGTGTAGGGAAAACCTCCCCTATTTTTGTTAAATAAGGGTAGAGTCAGGCTCGTGACTCGAACAAAAACAAGCGCTTATTGGGAGGCAACCCAAGCTTTATTTGCTTTGTGTGTTTATTTATTTGTTTGTTTGTTTTTATTTGTTTCCGTATGTGTGTTTAAGTTTTATTATTATTGATTCATGTTCAAAAGTAATTTGTGAAAATGCTTTATTTTGTTTTTAACTTCGTCTTAACTACATATAAAGGTATTTTTCAAAAGTTAAGTGTAAGGGAAATCTAAATCGGTTTATTAGAACACAAATGAGCATGAATCATAATAATATTAAATTAGCATACATATTCGTATTTGTTTGAGTCAAATGCTTGTATCGAGTCATAATGATGTTTTGCAGGATTTCCAGGAAGTAAGGTAAAGGTTTTTCCAGAAATTTTCCGGAAACTTAACATGAGAATTTTGTCAGGTCATTTCTGACGGCGTCAGAGTTTATAACCTGACGGCGTCAGATTTAATTTTCAGAAATTTTTGAAAGTTTTGTTTTCATAAAAAGTTTTTATTAAATCTCAAACTTATAATCTCCAGGAATCTGCAAAATTATCATTCCACAAGCATTATATCCTTATATATAGATTTATCCCGCCGTTGTTATGCAGGTTTTCGTGTTTGTTTTCTCAGGTTTAACAGGTTATTTTGGACAAGGAAATGTATGTGGAATCAAGCTTATGGCGATGCATTAGTCTTGGAGCTTCTACATTACCTTGGAAGAAGATTTAACCGTGTTACTTCATTATCCACCGAGCGAATCAGGGGAGTATTTGATTTCATTCTTTTACTTTATGCTTTTACATCTTGTTATTTGAACATTGGGGACAATGTTCATCTTAAGTGTAAGGGGAGGGTAAAAGTACGATTTTTAGAGAATACAATTGCGCTTGATTTTTGTTTGTTTAATAGTAGATGTGTAATAAAACTGAGAGAAATACCTGTTAGGGTAATTTTAGTGCCAAATTTAAAATTTTTTACAACATTTAGGAATGAAACTTTGATCTTAATGAACGTCTCACGGATAGGAGTTATATGACTAGCACAAAAACCGCACCACTAAAAAATTTTCCACCCCAAATATGTAAGGTTCGCCCCTAGAATTGGTAGGAAAAGCATTTATGCTATGATGTGTGTACCGATAGCACTTAGATTCTAGAACTTGCGTTAGGACCATTCCGAGGCCACAAGTGAGACTACATTCGTGTAGTTAGATTTACTACATGATAAGAGGCATTAGGATTAACCCATTGTTTTACACCTGTGTTTTTGTTATAGTTACATTGGCTACATTGGTCAAGTAATTCTCCCACACCCTTTGCGTTGTACTCATTTTTAGTACACGATACCCCTAGTACACCCCTTAGAGCCTATCTTTTCGTTTCGACCTTTAAGCATTTTACTTAAAGGAAGAATTTGTTACACCCCACTAAAATGTACACCCAAATCGCCTTAGCCTACCTTGTATGCACTCATTTTTAGTGCATTATTGTTACAACATTTGTTTAAACCCAAGTTAATTATCTAATTGATTACATGGTTGCTAAGTCGAGTCATATCCTTGTACATATTGTTTTGGGACGATTGGGACTCATGGGTAAAGTACTAGTGTAATGGAGTAATGGGGAAGAACATCATTTATTACCCCCATATGTGCTAAATATTTTAAAAGTACTCCAAGTTTTTCGATTATCTTAATTCGAGTCATTAGAATAGTTATTTGTAAAGTTATGTAAAAGTTCAAGTGTAAGGGGAATGCAATGCCCCTATGATGTATTATTTTGGATGGTAGGGCAAAAGTGTATGCGAAAAAAAAAATCGAAAAAATCAAGAAAAATACAAAAAAAAAGAGAAAATGAAAAAATAGAAAAAAACATACGGACTACCATCCCGTTTCATTTTATGTTTATTTTATGTTTTTGTTATTTTGTTTTTAGCTTAAGATCGAGTCGAGTCTTGGCTTAGCAACATTGTATAGTACATGTAATTAATCAAGATCTTTAACTCGCCACCAGTAAAATATCCCTTATCCAACAAAACCGTGTTTTCCTTTTCCCTACACCTAACGTTATAACCCATTTAAAAGCCCTCTTTGATAGTTTATCTTAGGTGCTTACGCCGAGTGGAGGAGGTTTTCGATCCTTTCCCAAGCCTATGGTAATCTATTTGCTATGACAGGTAGTGAGAGATATTATCCGTTTCCATTTATGAGATTTATTTTGATGACACTTGAGAGATGTGAGTATCTAAACACTACTTGTGAGGTGCTAGTTTGTAATCTCCATGCTTATTATGATTAAAGTGGAACGAATATTTGTTGTAATTACTTTTATGTTAGCATTAAATGACCCCTAACTTGTATTTTGATTAGAATAAAAGCGCATTTGCTTGAGGACAAGCAAATCTCAAGTGTAAGGGTATTTGATGAAGCGAAAAGTGTACCGCTTTTAAGGGGTCATTTAAGCCCTAAATCGTATTTATTTGATCAAATATTTCCCTAAATCGTTCCTTTTGTCATTTTAGGTACTTTTGAGGAGAAATCTGGAAAAGGGAGCATTTTGGACGTTTTTGGAGCATAAAAGTGAAGAAAACGACAAAGTCTCAAAATCATGCTGGAAGTTACCTTTGACGGCGTCAGGATTAACCCTGGACGGCGTCATGGCTTGGCAAAAGTGGTGGATGTGAA
Organism: Artemisia tridentata subsp. tridentata; assembly: GCA_021014915.2. NCBI lineage: Eukaryota > Viridiplantae > Streptophyta > Magnoliopsida > Asterales > Asteraceae > Artemisia > Artemisia tridentata. Next base: position 327,598,725 of record CP139504.1, on the reverse strand, counting down.
ATTTACTCATGATAAGCCAGAGAAATTGCATGGAAATTCTGACGGCGTCACTCTTTAATCTGATCAAGGTCATCACGTTATAATTCAAAGAGGGACGGCGTCACGTTCAAGATCTGACGGCGTCAAGCCTTGATAAGCCAGAACGGATTTTGGAGAGCTAAAGAGGGACGGCGTCAAGAAGGTCATCCGAGAACCCTAAAAGCGACGAGGTGACGGCGTCACACTCCATAACGTGACGCCGTCAGATCCAAAAATCTATATATAGTTTTGCAATTCTTTGTCATTAGTGTGGAACTTATTGTGGAACTTAGTGTGGAATTTTTGGGAGAAAACCCTAAGACGATTTTAGCATCTTTTTCAAGGCTTTTTGCCTTGAGATCTTCCATGTTACATTGAAGATAAGTTATCAATTAATCATTCAATATGTCTATGTGTTGTTTGATTCTATCTTGTTCTTGTCTTTTGGTTAATATGTTAGGCTAGATTTATCTTGTGTTTGCTTAGATCTAATGAAACCTAGCTATTGATTATTGGTTATTAGTGTGTTATTAGTTGTATTGGATGATTGTTTATCTATGTTAGGCTTAAGAAAACTGGCTAACTTCCTATTCGGTAACTTGCTTGAACGTCTTAAGAAACATGAACCAAATGCGTACTAAAGGTTTTTATGGTTGTATTTAATGCACAAGCGAATTCTAGTGATCCCATGTTAGGAGCTTCCTAGCCGGCTCGACATAGGAGTGAAGTAGGAGCTTGTAGAGTTGGGGAAGTACGTACGCCACCCCACGATTGGTATTAAGGAATACACCCGTCATCCACGCGACTAATACACACTAATCAACCGATAAAAGATAGTTAGGGAGTAAGGAAATCTAAGTAAACACATTTCCCTCCACATAAGTTTTCACCAACATTTTCATTTTCTGTTATTTTATTTTATTTGCATTCGTAGTAATTTGGGTTAGTTGACTAGCAACTAATTCCGCCCACTCTTTCAAACCCGAGATTTTACTTGCTTTCATAAAATTATAAAAACATAAAAAGAATCTTCTCTCACCCTTAGACCTATTAGAGTAATTTTTCATACCTAACGAACACTATTCCCTGTGGAGAACGATCAATCCCCCGTACTTACCACTACACTATACTACATCGGTCAGGTACACTGCCTGGTGGGGTTGTAAGGCTCTTGAGATCCCTTGAGAGGTAAAACCTGCTGTAAGGTTGCAAAACCACGCATCAACAATCATTTTCTAAAAATATTTTTAAACGAAAGTAGACTCAATTGCGTTTAAAATGATATGTGGCACGACTCCTACGGACTTACGGTTGATTTTATACGAACTTTTGAAAATTACTCAATTCTGAAAAATAGACGAAGGTACCATTAAAATTAGCGGTACCATCCATATTTAATGGTACCGTCCTTTATATTTAACGGTTCCGTGACATGTTATTACAGTTTTAAACAAAGCCAACCGCATCACTTTACGATTTGTTCTATAGACATGACCGGACACTTACAAACTCTATTCTTTTAGTGATTTAAGAAAGCCTTCAAGCTAGTATGACAAAGTATACTTAACAACAAAACTTGTAAGTATTAAGCAACTAAATACTTTTCATATTTTATCACCTTCATAGGTAATTTGATACATGGATCGTACTCAATTTTGAAAACCATTTGTTTTAAAAATTTGAGCGACGTGACTCTGGTACCAATTGTGGAAACCGTAGAGGGGGGGGGTTGAATACGTTTCCATTTAAAAACTTAAGAACACTTTGTATCAAACACCCGATCAAGTGTGACGTAATATGAAAAGTGTCAACAATGATCATATAACATCTAGAGATGAATAAAGTAAACTACAACACAAACACAATCAAACCATGACACATACATAATCAACATAACATAAGCAACTAGCCACACAAACATAAACGCAATGCAAATATAAACATAAAGCGATAAAGAATAAAATTAAAGTAAAGAGATAAGTAAGAAGGCGCAAACCGGACACGATGATTTATAGTGGTTCGGTCACGAAGCTCCTCTTCGCCCTACTCCACTCCCCGAGTACCAAACTCGAGAGTTACTTCACTAATCAACAAGCTCCTTTCAGGCGGAGAAAACCGTACAACGTCGCTTATTCTTATTTCTGACACTAAGCTAAATGTCGAGTACTAATCTTAGCTAGTACCAATCTACCACGATCCACATGATCTACTCACGATCTACCCGATCTACCCTTGATCAACTTGATCAATACACAAGCCCACAAACTACAAGAGATCTCCAAGATCTCACCAAGATCACAATGATCTACTCCCACTTGACTCGATCTACCCGATCTACCCTTGATCTTCTTGATCAACACACAAGCCCACAAGCTACAAGAGATCTCCAGGATCTCAATAAGATCACAATGATCTACTCCCTCTTGAATCGATCTACACTTGATCTCCTTGATCAACACACAAGCTCACAAGCTTCAAGAGATCTCCAAGATCTCGACAAGATCACAATGATCAACCCTCACTTGACTCAATCTACCATATCTACCCTTGATCAACTTGATCAACACACTAGCTCACAAGCTACAAGAGATATTCAATATCTCTATAAGATCACAACAATCTTCTCTCACAACCTCTCAAAAGAAAAACGAACTTGATGTATACAAGATAAAACAAGTATGTAACAAGTGTTACAAGTGCTCTAACTACAACTACAACAATTTGTATCTTTGTGATACTATGTGTTCTTCTCTTGCACTAGAAGAGGAGTGAAGGTGATCTCTTGGTGGGATGAAAGGATCACTCTTAAACAAACTAAGACTCTCTAAATGATCAAGGAAAGTGATCTAAGTGAGGAGGGATTAGACTAGAGAAAACTGACTGGAAAAATCAAGTTGGAAGTGTAAAATGGTCCACTATTTATAGGCAAGGAGAAAACTAACCGTTACAAAGGGACGACACCACTAATTGTCAGACGGCACCACTAAATTTAGTGGTACCGTCGGTACTTTAGTGGTACCGTGGACGCTCCTCCATTTTTTTTTAGTGGGGAAAGTTTATTTGGGAATGTTTGGAGCTGTTTCAGGGGAAAAGTGACTGTTGGGATTTTTAAACTTATTTTTCAAAATAAAACATTTCTTTTTAATTCAAAAATAATTTGTAAAATGTATTTTTGAAAAAAAATATTTTGTCACATTAAAAATGTGAAGTTTAGAGAAAAATATAATCATTTGATCATTTGTCAAGTAGTAGATTTGTTTGTCCATACCTTGAGTGATTTACGTCAGGATGGAAATCTACGACTTTGTTGAAGCATACTTGAGACGTCGAGAGGTGTTGATGTAAGTATGCATTGATGATTTGTGTTTACAAGTAACTTGCACATTTTACGTTATGCATTACAAGTTACATGTTTGTCATTATTAAAACCGAAGAAACCGTTTAGTTTAAATATCGTAATATTTGCACTAACAAAGAATGTAAACCGTAGAGGGGGTGTGAATACAGTCTTTTCGAGTTAATTAAAGTTTAGAAACTTTAAGTCTCCAAAAGTGTATAAGGGTGTGTGAACAAAACAAACAATCCAAAGAATATCTAAAGAGAGAGAGTAGAGAGAGAAAGTAGAGAGAGAGAAAACAAGGTTTATACTGGCTGGAGATGTGGGGTTTAGACCATCCGTAAGTCCAGTTGAGAATTCGAGACACCTATAGTATTCATTAGTACAACCCTTGTAGTGGATTAAACCGTTACAAACTTTACTCTACCGATATGCACAAAGATCAGTGCTCACAAAAAAGAGCAAATACCCAACGGAGTTCCCCCTCGGAACCACCCACAAGAATCTCGCGATTCGCCCAAACCACTAAGACCACAAAGACTTCCTCCCAAGGAAGCAACAAACCCCAAACTTGACCTTCACTCTATATAGGCTTGACCACCAAGATACAAGACTTTACACCCTTTGATTATCCACAACCCGGATAAGACTTTACAAATGAATGTTTAGAGTTTAAGTGTTTGGAACAACCTAACCTAAACTAGAGACTCAATCTTAATAGAAATGCTATAAGAAGACCCTCGACACAATGCACAAGAGTGGATTAGGTCCTTGTGGTTATTCTCTAGGGTGAAGAAGTGATCTTTCAATTATGATAAAAAAGATGTTAAGATACAAGGAGATTGAAAGACTAAGATGTGTTAGTGCAAATATTACGATATTTAAACTAATCGGTTTCTTTGGTTTTAATAATGACAAACATGTAACTGGTAATACATAACGTAAAATGTGAAAGTTACTTGTAAACACAAATCATCAATGCATACTTACATCAACACCTCCCGACGTCTCAAGTATGCTTCAGCGAAGTCGTAGATTTCCATCCCGACATAAATCACTCAAGGTATGGACAAACAAATCTACTACTTGACAAATGATCAAAGGATTTTATTTTTCTAAATTCACATTTTTAATGTGACAAAACATTTTTTCAAAAATATATTTCACAAATTATTTTTGAATTAAAAAGAAATGTTTTATTTTGAAAAATATGTTTAAAAATCCCAACAGTCAAATTTCCCCCCAAAACAGCTCCTAACATCCCAAAATAAACCTTCCCCACTAAAGACAAACGAAGGAGCGTCCACGGTACCTTTAAATAGGGACGGCTCCACTAAATTTAGTGGAGCCGTCTGGCATTTAGTGGAGCCGTGGGTCTGTAATGGATAGTTTTTCCTTTGCCTATAAATAGTGGATCATTTCACACTTCCAACTTGATTTTGCCAGTCACTTTTCTCTGGTCTAATCCCTCCTCACTTAGATGACTTTCTTTGATTATTTGGAGAGTCTTAGTTTGTTTAAGAGTGATCCAATCCTCCATTCAAGTGATCCTCTTCATTCCTCATGATTAGCAAGAGAAGAACACAAAGTATCCAAGTAGATACAAAGTGTTGTCATCCCTCTTGATTAGCAAGAGAAGAACACAAAGTATCCAAGTAGATACAAAGTGTTGTCATCTCTCTTGATTAGCAAGAGAAGAACACAAAGTATCCAAGTAGATACAAAGTGTTATCATTCCTCTTCATTTGCAAGAGAAGAACTCAAGGTATCCAAGAAGATACAAGAGTTGTAGTTGTTAGGTCTTGTAACATTTGTTACACTCTTGATTGTATCATAGCATACTTTAAGATCATTTTTCTGTTGAGAGTTTGTGAGGGAAGATCATTGTGATCTTGTCGAGATCTTGGAGATCTCTTGAAGCCATTGGGCTTGTGTGTATTGATCAAGTGGATCAAGGGTAGATCGGGTAGATCGTGGTAGATTGGTGCTAGCAAAGATTAGCACTCGACATCTAGCTTAGTGTCGGAAATAGGATAAGCGACGTGTACGGTGTAGATCGTGGTAGATTGGTGCTAGCTAAGATTAGCACTCGACATCTAGTTTAGTGTCGGAAAACCAGTTAAGTGACCTGTACGATTTTCTCCGCATGAAGGGAGTTTGTTGATTAGTGAAGTAACTCTCGAGTTGGGTACTCGAGGAGTGGAGTAGGGCGAAGACGAGCTTCATGACCGAACCACTATAAATCACCGTGTCCGGTTTGCGCCTTCTTACTTATCTCTTTACTTTCATTTCATTCTTTATCGCTTTATATTTGCATTGCGTTTTTGCTTGTGTGGCCAGTTGCTTATGTTATGTTGATTATCTATGTGTCGTGGTTTGATTGTGCATATGTTGTAGTTTACTATATTAATCTCTTGATGATATATGATCATAGTTGACACTTTTCATATCACATCACACTTGATCGGGAGTTTGATACAATAGTTTTAATTTTTTAAATGGAAACGTATTCACCCCCCCCTCTACGGTTTCCACAATTGGTACCAGAGCCACGTCGCTCAAATTTTTAAAACAAATGGTTTTCAAAATTGAGTACGATCCATGTATCAAATTACCTATGAAGGTGATAAAATATGAAAAGTATTTACTTGTTTAATACTTACAAGTTTTGTTGTTAAGTATACTTTGTCATACTAGCTTGAAGGTTTTCTTAAACCACTAAAAGAATAGTGTTTTTAAGTGTCCGGTCATGTTTTCAGAACAAGTCATTAAGTCATGCAGTTCTGAATCAGAAAACAGACCACGGTACCACTAAATATTGTACGGTACCGTTATATTTAATGGTACCGTGAGTCATTTAATGGTGCCGTGCATCTGTTTTTCTGTTTTTCATTTTTGGTTCATTTTCAAAAATCCATATAAAATCGACCATAAGTCTGTACGAGTCGTGTCGCCCATCATTTTAAACAATGTTGAGTCTACTTTCATTTGAGAAATATTTTTATGAATTAATTCTAAATGAAAGCATGTTAAAGTCCTTGATTTTCAACTAAAAGTCTTCTGGTCATACAGTTTGCGTAAATTTTTGGTCAAACTGAAAAAGGGCGATTCAACTTTTAAACCTTGACGTCTTTTCAAAGTGACTTAGCAAAAATCTTTGAAATGGGGAGGAAATCAATTCGTTTTCAAAATCAAGCTTAGTATACATTGTCATACCTAATACACAAAATGATGATAAGTATTTTGGTGTGTTAAGCTAAATTGCTATTTGTTCATTATAGTTCTCCGGTTTATGCATTTATAAGGCTCATGCTAAATCACTTGCACTATACTAAGAAATTACTTTGCATTGCATATAGGCATAGACAATTTTTCTTGCATTTGTTGCAAGTTTTTAAAATGGTTTAGTAACCTTCTTAGGAATAGAAACTAAGTTGGTAGATCATGTGTGTCGAAAGATATTGTCTTACACAATTATTTTTCCAAAGGTTTAAGTGTAAAAAGTATATCACCCTAAAATACTTAACACTTTCATAAAATCCGTAACATGATCTTTAAAACATTACATCATTTTGTCTTGTTTGACCATGGGTTGTCTAAACAAGATAAAAGGTCATTTTAATACATTAGTATTTAAGTAAAAGAAAATGTATTAAACTTGCATTGATTTAACACACATACAAAATGTTTTAAACATTTAGTATTTTACGTATGTTGTATAAAAATAGTTAAGATAATTATTTTTATACTAATGAGGTGTCGAAAAACTAAGAATATTATACTTAGTAATATAAATAGTTTTTCTCAAAATAAAAATAAAATGAAAATATCAAAGTAGTAACTTAATATGTCATTAACCTCACACATACAACTAGTATTAGAATAAATGGAACACACTCCTTAATTTTTTTTATTTTATTTTTAAAAAAGGAGTGATCGTGAGGGTCAAGAAAGATTTCGAGTACATATCAATTTTCTAGGACCCTAGATGCACTATAAGGTGGTTAAACCTTGTCAACTTTGTGTATATGATATGTTGTGTTAATATGATTAAGTGCGCGGAATTCACTCAATCACACTTAGAAGGTTGTGTATGTTATGAAAATGGAATTGTTATGTTTGTTAGTTAGCAATGAACACATAAAGATTATCACCAAACGATTCAATGTTATTAATGATAATAATACGAGTGATCTTGAAATATCACTAGGGTTACAACCTTGAATCTTAAGTTTTTCTAACTTGTAATATTCTTGTGTTTGTTCTAGTTCTAAAAAGTATATGTTATAAAATAATAACACATGCATGGACTTATTCACTACATGGACACGCATATCACTTAACTAAGATATTCTTTTATAGTCCAAGAAGATCTTTACATATTGCTTAAAGTCTAGCCGACTTACTTGTTAACTTATCTCTTGAGTGTGTCAGTACATAAGATACAACATGTATCTGTGTACACAACTTGTTAACTAAGCACATGGGGTAAGATATTATCTACCGTATATTTTTGACCAAAATACAAATAATATCTTTTCATACTTATCCACTTAGCAGCAGAATGTTCATTAGCAGCAGCAATGAGTCATCGCTTAGCAGCAGAATCAACAGCAGCAGAATGCTAAGCCTAGCAGTAGAATCATTTATCGCTAGCAGCAGAATCAAATGTTCTAGCAGCAGGAACAAACATTATCGGCAGGAACCAAATGCACTAGCAGCAGAATCACACTTAATGTTTTTCTTAGAATAGAATCCGATATTAAACTTCTTGAATATTTAATTCCCAACAATCCTCCCCTAAACATGTGAATCCATTTCAGCATGTTTCTGAATTAAATCATGGATTGTGAAGATCTTTCAAACAATTCTGTTCTTCAAGATTGAATATCTTCTCAGTAATTCATCTGCTTTGTTCTTCTTTGAATTTAACAATATCAACACATTGCTCCAATCTTGGACTAAAAGATGGTGCAATTTCCTTGGATGGAGTAATTATAAGAGGCAATGGTGCTGTGTATCTTGGATGCTTGTTTCAACAAGTGAAATCATCTAACAGCATGTCTTTGCAGGTGAAATTGAAACTTTTCTCCGTTTGACCTAGATAGAACTTTCTCCTTTGGAATGCTTCATCCCTTCTGAATATATATAATACTCCAGAATAAGCTCTATTCTTGTCATTTTCAACCTCCTCATCATCTTGTATGCTCTTGTCTTCTCCTTCCTTTACATTGGGTTATCTTCCTTTTTCTAGGCTATTATTTCCTCCCCTGAGATTGTTACCTCCCTTGAGATACAAATAACTTTTGTTTCCTCCCCTTGTTTGGAAGATCTCACTATGTACCAAAATATATCTTTCCTTATCATCTGATCCATCATTTAGAACTTGTTGTCAGACAATGTTGTACATGAAGCCATCAATTCCTTAAGAGTTTAAGTTACTGCCCTCATCACTTCTAGGTGTGTTAACTCCTATGAGAGGTGATTCATTGGAAATTTGATTCATGGTCCATTAATGGATGGTTTTTGTGAATCCTTGAAAATCCTTGTATAAGAAATTGTTTGACTTAGCAATATGTTCATGATTTTAGAATTGAAAAATCATACTACTTTCAACCATTTTGAAGGGATCAAGTGTATAACAGACACTTAATCAACATTTCGGTTTAAAGCAACCTCTGGTTGTGTGAGAACCAATGTTTTTCAATTATAAATAACTGCCTGTGTAAGGATAAACTCATTCAAAGAGTTTTCCTGACAGAGTTTCCAGCTCATAGTAATTGTTACCTCTAACACAAGTGTTAGATTCACTTTTACTAGCTGTTCTTTCTATCAGATGTCCTTAGACTTGCTCATTATACTTGAAAGTATAAAATGATAGAAAGTGAGTTGCATCAGTTACTATCTGATCAACTAAGTCATCAATTCAATGTGAAATATCATAACTAGGTTTCAAGAAAGTAGTTTCAAGGAGTTTTAAATTCCCAAACTCAGTCCATCATAAACCTAATATGTAGCAACTAAAATAATCATTCTGCTGCTTCCATTTCACTTGAAACATCCTTTTGTGTTCACATGATCATACCTGAAATTGTTAGTCTAAAACCATAAGAACAATGTACAGAGTACTTGTCTTGCATTAGAATAAATATAGGACTAACTGTATGATTAACACAAATTAAAATTTGTACTAGCAGCACAAACTTTTGTAATAGCAGCAGTATCTTGTAAATCCAGCAACAGAAACAAAAATTTATTTACAAAAACACATTATATTGAAAATTCAAAGATTAAGCATTCCAATACTTGCTACCAAATACTGAAATCTTGAAACATCAAAAGCTTTTGTTAGCAGATCTACAAAATTATGTTCTGAAGCAATTTTAAGAACTTGAATTAACCTTTTCTCATTGCAGTCTCTTATAAAGTGATGTCTAATTTCAATGTGTTTTGTTTTAGAATGTTGCACTGGATTTTTAATAATACAAATTGTACTACTATTATCAATATGAATAACAGTGTTTAAGAAATTGTACCCATAATCAAGAAGTTGGTTTTGAAGCCGTAGAACTTGACTAGAGAAACTTGTAGCAACTATATATTCAGCTTCAGTTGTTGAATTTGCCACACTTGTTTGCTTCTTACACTGCCATGAGACAAGTCTACACCCAAGGAATTGACATCCTCCAGTTGTTGACTTTCTGTCCAAGCTAGCACCTGCATAATCACTATCCGAATATGCTACCAAGTCAAAAGGAGATTCCCTAGAATACCATATACCGAACCTTGGTTGACCTTTGAGATATCTAAAAATTCTCTTGACTGCAAATAAATGAGAAACCTTTGGAGTAACTTGAAATCTTGCACAAACACAAACAGGAAGCATGATATCAGGTCTAGATGATGTAAGGTACATCAAAGAGCCTATCATAGATCTGTAAGTGTGTACATCTACACTCTCTCCATCTTCATCTTTCAGAAGGTGCTTCTCAGAGTCCATTGGTGTGCTTGCTATTTTTGAATCAGCAAATTGAAATTTTCTAAGTATCTCTGCAACATATTTGTCTTGACTAATAAGTATGCCTTCAGATGATTGCTTAACTTGCAAACCCAAAAAGAATGTAAGTTCCCCCATGGAACTCATCTGAAACTTATATTTCATAAGCTTCTCAAACTCTAAACACATCTCCTTCCTAGTAGATCCAAAGATAATGTCATCCACATACACCTGCACTAACAGAAGATCCTTCTTGTGCTGTTTGATGAAAAGTGTCTGATCAATCTTTCCTCTTTGAAATCCATTTTCTAATAAGTAGGAAGCTAGTGTTGCATACCAAGCTCTGGGTGCCTGATGAAGGCCATATAGAGCTTTCACTACTCTGTACACTTTGTTTGGAAGTAATGGGTCAATGAAGCCTGGAGGTTGTGAAACATACACCTCTTCTTCAATTTTAAAATATAAAAATGCACTCTTGACATCCATTTGGTAGACTGTGAAGCCTAAAAATGAAGCATAAGCTAAGAAAAGCCTAATTGCCTCAATCCTTGCTACAGGAGCATAAACCTCATCATAGTCTATTCCTTCTTCTTGTGTGTACCCTTGGGCTACTAATCTAGCCTTATTCTTAATCACTATTCCCCTTTCATCCCTTTTGTTCTTAAAAACCCATCTAGTGCCAATTACCTTCACATTTCTAGGTAAATCAACTAGCACCCATACCTTCTGAATCTTGAACTGAAGAAGCTCTTCTTGCATAGCTTCTACCCAGCTTGAATCATCTAAGGCTTTAAGAATGTTCTTTGGTTCATCTTGTGAGAGAAAACATACAAACAAGCAAGAGTTTGAAAGCTCATGCTGCTTTGAAGCATAAAGGGCATCGAGAAGCCCTTGTTGGTCTGAAGACATCAGTTGTTGTCTTGTCTTCACACCTGACTGTACATCTCCAATCACATTATCTAGGGAGTGAACTTTGTGAATTCTTGTTTGTGGAGTAGAAGGAACTTGATAATTTGATGGAAGATTGTTGAAATCCACCTCATTATCTGAGAATTATGCTTCTTTTGTTTCTGAAGGGCCAGCAGCAGAGTCATTTGGCCGAACAGCAGAATCAGTAAGCTTAGCAGCAGAATCACCAGCAGAAACAGATACACTACCAGCAGCAACAGAAATACTACCAGCAGAAACATTTTGTTGTTCCTGAGTTTCATCTTCTTTTCTTTCATCTTCAACACCTTCTTTAGCCTTGCCAGAAGAAGATTCATCAGTTGTTGAAGTTGATTCCACAGTTGTACTTGACCATATTGGCATTATGACATCAGATTGATCCTTTTCTAACTCAGCCTCATTTGTTGCTTGTGAACCTGCAAAATCATTAGTTGCTGCAACAATAGGCACATAATTCATAGAATTGGTTAGATACTCAAGATCAAATAGCCATTTAGGTCCTTGACCTACAACATTGGATTTGTTTTCTAAAAACTCCACATGTACATTTTCTTCTACTTTCTCAGTTCTTAAGTTGTATACTCTAAAAGCTTTGCTATTGAGAGAATATCCAACTAAGAAACCTTCATCTGCCTTACCATCAAACTTTCTTAAATGGGCTAAGGTATTGAGAATGGTCACATGACATCCAAAAGGTCTAAGAAATCCTATTGTAGGAGTTCTTCCATTAAAGAGTTCATATGATGTCTTATTGTGAGGCTGCACAACTAAAACTCTATTTTGAACATAGCAAGCAGTGTTGACTGCTTCAGCCCAAAAGGTTATTGGTAGCTTAGAATTAGCTAACATTGTTCTAGCAGCTTCAATTAGTGTTCTATTCTTTCTTTCAACTACACCATTCTGTTGTGGTGTTCTAGCAACACTAAATTCTCTCCTAATACCTTTTTCTTTGCAGAAATCATCCATAACTCTATTCTTAAACTCTGTCCCATTATCACATCTAATGACTTTCACTTTCTTGTCTACTCGGTTTTCTATCTGTGTAATGAAATCCTTAAGGATGCTTGATGTCTCATCCTTAGTAGCTAAAAAATAAAACCCATGTAAATCTGCTATAGTCATCAGTAATAACTAAACAATATCTCTTATGCATTATACTACTTACTGAAATAGGTCCAAATAAGTCCATATGCAGCATAAACAATGATTGATTGATAGAGTTAAAAATCTTGGGCTTACAAGTGGCTTTGTGTTGTTTGCCTTTTAGACAAGCAATGCATGTTTGATCATTTTCAAATCTTTTGTGAGGTAAACCTCTTACCAAACCATTCTTAACAATTTTATTTATGGTTTTGAAGTTAATATGACCAAGCCTTCTATGCCATTTCATTGATTCATCCAATGTGACCTTTGCAACAAGACAAGTTAAATTCTTTTTAGGAACAATGTTCTTCATGTCTACACTGTACATATTGCCCTTTCTAGGAATTCTAAGAAGTACTTGACTTTCATCAGGCATCTTAAAATCAGGAGAAAGTACAAGACATTAAGTCTCACAAAAAAGAACATTGTTCTTTTTGTCACACATTTGTGAGACACTAAAAAGATTATAATTTAGCTCTTTTACATAGAACACATCTTCAAAATCTAAATTTCCGGTTTTGATTGTACCTTTACCAAAATTTTGCCACCAACACCTCCTCCAAAGGTAACATAGCCTCCATCTATTGATTGAAAATCTGAGAGATAAGACTTGTTGCCTGTCATGTGCCTTGAACATCCACTATCTGAGTATCCTTGATCCTCTTCCTGATCATTTGAATGTTCCTGCACATAAATAAGAGTGTTAGTTTCTTTTGGGGACCCAAGCCATTACTGACTTGGATCTGCCTCTTGCATCAATGTAATTCAATCTTTTAAGGACAGTTGATGCAACATTGGATTTTAGAATCCAACATGCTGAGGCCTTAACAGCATTTGCCCTGTTTCCCTTAGCAGCAAGAACTGATTGCTTAGCAGCAGGAACTGCTAACTTTTCAGTTCTACCCTTTGGTTTCCAAACTTGTTTTTGAACCACTGCTTTTGTTTGAATGGGCCTTAGAACAGTCTTTGGTGCATGTTTGAAAGTTGTTTTTGCACCCTTAGCTGTTGATTTTGGGTTAATAGTCATAAATGGTCGAGCAGCAGGAATACTTTGTCTAGCAGCAGGAACCATTAGTCTAGCAGCAGGATCTGAGTTTGAGCCAGACTTCTTTTTGACTACTCTGGGGTTTGTTTTCTTAGAACTAGAGTGAAAGTGAGATTTAGGTGTTTGCCTTTTGTGATTCACTATATGGTTTTCATACCCAGATACCCATTGGTTGCAGAAAGCTACAAGATGGTCAAAACTACCACATGTGTAACAAGCTTTATTATAAAAAAGCAAAGTCATCACCTAATTGGTTAGACTTGAGGTTGTTCCAATTCCTTTGGTTACCTCTGGGCTTGTTGGTGGTTCTATATTGCTCACAATATCTAACTGGTTGCCTAACATGCTTAATGTTTGATTTAGGCCTATCAGTATTGTGTTTGACTATCTTAGGAACACTGGTTCCTACTTTCTTAACCACTTCAGGTTTACACATAACCTGTTCTTCTTCATCATCACTACCAGTTGTACAATCCTCAACAACTATAGCATCTCCTTTCTTAACAAAGGACACCTTGTCCTGATAAAGTAAAGTTTTATCTAAACTTTTACTTATCTTTTCTACCTTAAGACTCTTACTAGCCTTAGAACCATATTCCATGATTGGTTCTTGAAACTCAGCTAAACCTGTGTGTGCTAGGTCAACACCTGGAGGTGAATGATCACCTCTGTATGGTGGAGGGACAGATTTGTAACCTACACCTGAATTAATCTTATTGTTTACTTGAGCTTCAAAGATCTTATTAACTCCTTCTGAGGCATGAGCTAAAGCATCTACAGTTAAAGTAACATTTTCTTTTTCTCTTTTGTGTTTTGCTAGTGACTCATTCATTATAACAATACACTCATCCTTGAATTCTACATTTCTTTTTAAAGCATTCAAATCATCAGTAAAAGTAGATTCATTCTTTTGAAAATGTTGGATTTGTTTTTCTAGAACTCCTACACATCTCTTATGATTAGCTAAATTATGAAGGGCATCAATTAACTCTTCTCTAAAAGCATTAAATCTCTTTTTAATGTCTTCATAATTTTTAAGATTAGGACATGAATTAGTACAAGTAGAAATGACATCTACCTCTGAATCAGAAAAGGCCATTAGAGCAAATTCATTGGCCATAAGAGCAGCATTTGGTGGTGCTTCCTCTTCAACAGCCATAGAGCTCCAATCATATCCAATACCATCAATAGCCAACATAGCTTTTGGCTCTTCCACCAGTACTTCCTTCTTCCTCTCTTGCTTATACCATGTGTTCCTATTATCCTGCTTCCTTGGGCTTTTACATTCTTTAGCAAAGTGTCCCAACCTATGACAGTTAAAATATTCCACTTTCTTCTTATCAAACCCAGCAGTATCATTACCATTTATGATAATCTACTTCCCAGTTCTCTGCCAATACTTCTTAGCCCTCATACTAAGTAAGGCAACTTGCCACTTAATATCCATCTCTTCCAAATCATCACCATCTACCTGTTCAAGGTCTTCATGATTTAGAGGAGAACCATTAGATTGACTGGTTATAAAGGCATAGAATGTTGGATCTCCAAGTTCAGCAACATCCTTTTGTGAACTAGTAGAATGACCACCATAAGTAACAGTAGAAACACCTTCAACTTCATCTACCTCTTCTGTATGACTAACACTGGGGGTTGACAAAAGTGCCACATTCCCAGAACTAGTACCATAGTTTCCACCCCTTTTTATACTTTTTTCAACAATTTTAAAGTTGTTGAACAAATCATTAAATTTCATTGTTTCAATTTCTGGTTTGTTCATCCAGACAATAACATGAGTATGGAATTCATCTAGTAGACTTTTCAAGAACTTCATGTTGAGATCTTCCTTCTCTGTCTCAACACCCAACACAGCTAACTGACTGACAAGCTTGTGTAATCTTGAAAACAGCTTATCAAGAGACTCATTACTAAAAGCAGTAAAGTTTTCAAATTGTTGCTTTAGTAATGTCTTTTGAGTTTTCTTGGTAGTTTCATTACCACCAAACCATGCACAAATCTCTTCAAAAAGAGTTTTTGCATCAAGATACTTGCTAAAAGATAGCATATGCTCACCAGGAATGGTCATAAGCAACAAGTTTCTTGCTTTCTGATCATTTCACTTTTGTATCTTTTCTTCATTTGAAACTGGTCCAGTATTTCTTTTTCTAACTGTTTTCCCTTCAATAAGAACATCTGAATAGCCTAGAGTGAAGGAATCACCATACTGAATTATATCCCAAAGAGCATAATCTTGAACCATAAAATATTGCTCAACTCTCATCCTCCATAACTCAAACTCATTCGGTTTGATCATGGGCAACTTTGCAGCAACATTGGTTTGAACATGTTGAACATCCATTTCTGTTTCCTCTAAAATCAACTATATCAGCCTGGCTCTGATACCACTTTCTACGACCCAAGATACACTATAAGGTGGTTAAACCTTGTCAACTTTGTGTATATGATATGTTGTGTTAATATGATTAAGTGCGCGGAATTCACTCAATTACACTTAGAAGGTTGTGTATGTTATGGAAATGGAATTGTTATGTTTGTTAGTTAGCAATGAACACATAAAGATTATCACCAAACGATTCAATATTATTAATGATAATAATACGAGTGATCTTGAAATATCACTAGGGTTACAACCTTGAATCTTAAGTTTTTCTAACTTGTAATATTCTTGTGTTTGTTCTAGTTCTAACAGTTATATGTTATAAAATAATAACACATGCATGGACTTATTCACTACTTGGACACACATATCACTTAACTAAGATCTTCTTTTATAGTCCAAGAAGATCTTTACATATTGCTTAAAGTCTAGCCGACTTACTTGTTAACTTATCTCTTGAGTGTGTCAGTACATAAGATACAACATGTATCTGTGTACACAACTTGTTAACTAAGCACATGGGGTAAGATATTATCTACCGTATATTGTTGACCAAAATACAAATAATATCTTTTCATACTTATCCACTTAGCAGCAGAATGTTCATTAGCAGCAGCAATGAGTCATCGCTTAGTAGCAGAATGCTAAGCCTAGTAGCAGAATCATTTATCGCTAGCAGCAGAATCAAATGTTCTAGCAGCAGGAACAAACATTATCGGCAGGAACCAAATGCACTAGCAGCAGAATCACACTTAACGTTTTTCTTAGAATAGAATCCGATATTAAACTTCTTGAATAATTAATTCCCAACGCAATTCATTATTCAAATTATGATTGATATCATCATCGAATCTAATTGACAAGTTTTCGAGTGTGGATATGAAATTGGAGTCATTATTTGTTTAGCTTCAAGATAACATCAAAACATGATGAAACATATTATCTTGAATCTACATACTCAATCACACTCGATTGTTATGAAAATAATGACGTCCTCTCAACACTAGTACAAAAATGAGATTTAGTCACACATGTTGTTTTTCGAACAGCCACACAGTCGCCTTTTTATGTGACTAAATGTACCAGAATAAAATAAATAGCCACACTTGATCCGACTTGTGTGACCATTTCGGAATTACATCCGAGGCTACAGCCACACATTTGAATATTTTCGTGACTATACGTATCTGGTAAAAAAAATTTTGATTTTTTAGTCACTTATAATTTGGGACGTGTGACGGATACAAATAAGGTTGAAACATTAGTCACACTATATATATACATATGTGACAAATATATGTCACGCAATTGAAAAGTGTGACCAAAATCCATATATGATCACACGAAGTAATTGTGTATGTGGCTAAATCATATGCTTAAGTTTGTCACACATTATTTAAGCGTGACTGCTAGTTTTTGTTGAAAATTTAGCCACATATGAATTTGAAATGTGTGACAACTAAAAAGTAAGTTTGAAGCATAGTCGCGATATGCATTTAAAAGTGACAAATATATGTCACACACTTGAATAGTGTGACCAAATGTCATATATGGTCACACTAAACCATAGGTATACATGATTAAGTGTGACCATAATTCGATACAAATGGTCACGTAAGTTAATATGTGTGTCTAAAGTTAAGTGTGTGTTTGCCTGCCTATTCCTAATGTGTATGGTCACACTTAATTGTAGCACAATCATGTGACTATAGGCTATACAATAGTCACACCATACCACAAATGTGCATCTAAATTATGTTTATGGTCACATTATAAGGGTATTATATGTGACCAATACATTGAAAATAGTCACACTGTGAAATATTCATGTGACTAATATGTATAGCAAAATGTGAACTCAGTTATCATTAACCTTGATATTAGTCACAGTGAGTGTTTGTGTGACTAAATTCAAGATGTTACATATGGTCACATGAAGTATTTATTTAGGTGTCTAAATCATAGAGTCATATTTTGAGTTCAGACTGTTAGTCATGACTCTTCATTTAATTTCCCCCATTACAATGCTGGGATTTTATAGTCTATCTAGTTTAATGCAGCAGTATGTAAGTATGTTACTTGCCCCTAGGAACCAGATTACTTGACTTTCTAAAGTCAATTTTCAACTTTATAATGAAGTAACATGTTACTAAAGTGCCTGCAAGTGCATATACATGATAAATGGAAACTGCAAATACAATAAAGCTTGACTGCAAGTGGACATATAACAGTGAAAACCGCAAAATTTTTCATTGCCATTGAAAAGCTTGACTTTTTTGAGTCAAAAATCATTACAACAGGCTAAATTACAGGAACAACTATTTAATACTAAAACAGATATTCATCTAACATTACTAACTTTACAATACCAGCTGTAACCTTGCACTTAGCCTTGAGCAGCAGTCTTAACTTCAACCAGCAGGGTTAACTATTACACTAGCAGTCTTAATGCAGCATGACATGCTTCACTTGGATTTTCGTATAACAATACCTTCAATGTCGGTTCGATAGTAGTCACTTCGTGATTCCTTGCCCAAGTCTTCTTTATATACACGTGGCAATATTTTTTCATTTTGCTCGTGAATGACTGTACTAAACTCCTCATCGACTTCGTCATATGTATCTTTTTAATTCTTGGTAGGTGTTTTAAAGACAATGGACAAATTTTTATGTACCTGGTCTTTCACATAAAACACTTGTGTTGCTTGTGACGCTAATATGAACGGATCATCCTTGTGGCCGAAAGTATTCAGGTCTACCAACGTATAACCAAGAGTATCACGTTTGACCCCATGAGTTTTGCGATTAACCCAATCACATTTGAAAAGAGGAATGTGCCTGAAACGGTAATCTAGTACCCATATCTCTTGTAAAACCCCATAATAAGATGTTTTTTTTTTTTATGGTTGCAACTTCTTTTTTGGATATGTGCACATCTACTGAGTCAACACTAACCCCACTGTTCTGGTAAACTATGCCATCATTACTTTTCGTACGAAATGTATACCCATTGATGTTATACGCCTTGTATTTCACTACGCTGGCGCGTGGTCCAAATGATATCCACCTCACAGTTTCTGATACACTGTCATTGGATATCGCTAACTCTCTCTCAACCTGAATTTCATTACAAGTATATAGTACCTTTAAATTGCAGGAACAACAAACAAACAATTAAAGAATAGGAGTGTTTGGGATAATGAAATGGTGTGCTGGTCGACCTCTATCTAATGTCATATACAGGAGGGACAATTATGATGATAGCAACAAACAAACAATTATAAACAACATACAAGTAATTACCTCTTCGAGTAACCACTTAGCAAAAGATTTACTGTGCTCATTCTCCAAGCAATGCAATTTTTTTACCCGGGTTTTTTCTTTTCAAAACTTCCTTGTGTCGCCTGAAACAAATAAATGTCTTTGATTATTATATTTGATAGAACATTTTAAGCAACGAAATCGACATGTGTTAGTGATACTTACTCGATATACGGTTGAATTTCATCCGTATTTTGTATTACATACAAATGTGCTTTCTGAAAGGATTCTCTGGAAACTTCACTAGGTTTGCCGGCCGACAATGGCTTTCCGTCCTCATCTTCATTGGTTACATGTTTATCAGCTGGGATACCAATAGTTTTCATGGTTTTATGATATTCGCTAAAAAACTCTATTGTTTCTTCCGCGATAGTCTCCTCGGCAATGCATCCCTCTGGTCTATTTCTGTTTCGCACATGTCCTTTAATAACCTTCATACATCTTTCGAAGGGATACATCCACCGAAAGCATATAGGACCACATAATTTTACCTCCCTAGTTAGGTGCACAGTCAAGTGTATCATAATATCAAAAAATGACGGAGGAAAGAACTTCTCGAGTAGGCACAGTGTAACAACAAGTTCTTCTTGCATCTTATCTAGTTCTTGCAAGCTGATTTCTTTCCTACATATAGATTTAAAGAAAAAGCAAAACCTGATAATAGCATATCGTGTGGGCTGTGGCATGACTGAACGTATAGCAATGGCTAAAAACTCTTGCATTAGCATGTGATAGTCATGCGATTTAAGGCCAATGAGCTTCCTATCATTTAGGCTGACCAAACTAGAGAAATTTGAACAATAGCCTTGTGGTACCCTGATGTTGCTTAATGTTTCACGAAAGATGTCTTTTTCAGCATTCGTTAATGTGTAACCTGCTGGAGGTAGTGTTGTTTTGTCTGCTTCTTGCCTAGCAAACAACTCTTCTTTTATCCCCAACTCTTCCAGATCCAGTCGAGCATTCATTCCATCTTTTGTCTTTCCAGGAACATTCAGCAAAGTTCCGAGTAGACTCTCACCAACATTCTTTTCTACATGCATGAAGTCAATACTATGCGGAACAGAATGATGCCTCCAATACCTTAGCTTTCGATACCAAATGTTGAATTTCTTCCAATATGCTTCATTTGCTTGGCTTGAACTACCCTCTTCTTCTGTTGTTTTCCTTTTCTGCTTTTTAATCTTCCCACCTCTGCCTCTAGTATCTTGATCTTGGTTTTTTGAGTTTTTTCCTTTTCCCCACTTATTTTCAATATGTTGTACCTCGTTGTATATTTGTTCCCCGGTCAATGGATTTGGAGCATGACGTGGTTCTTCTTGTCCATTAAACGCCTTCCTTTGCGTTCTGAACGGATGGTTGTATGGTAGATATCGTCTGTGTCCAGCATAACTTTGCTTGGATGAGGCGGAAAGTCTAACACAGTGTGTATCTTTCCCACATACTACACAACCTTTGAATCCACTGTATGGGCAGCCACATAATGTACCAAGTGCAGGGTAATCATTTATCGTCCATAAAAATAACGGCGGCAGATTAAAGTTTTCTTTTTTAGAAGCATCGTATGTATCAACCCCTTCCTCGAATAAGGTTTGCAGATCATCAACCAACGGTTCTAAAAATACATCGATATCATTTCCCGGGTATCCCGATATCAATACCGAAAGCATGATAAACTTTCTTTTCATACACAACCATGGAGGAAGGTTGTATATGACAGATAAAATTGGCCATACACTGTGATGCCTATTTCCTGAGTTGACGTCAACCCCATCAGCCGATATTCCTAGCCGTAGATTTCTCAGACCTTCAGCAATTTCGGGGAATTTTTCATCTATGGTACGCCATGCCTGTGAATCTGTGGGGTGACGTAAAACACCATCTGTTATCCTCCTTGTTGCGTGCCATGTTAGATCTTCTGAAATACTTTCTAACTTAAAGAGGCGTTGCAGTCTTGGTATAATTGGAAAGTACCACATTACCTTTGCCGGAATGTTTTCGTACACTTTATGTGTCTTACTATCCACCTTCCATCTTGATGTCCCACAAGTTGGACAAACAATCAACTCCTTGTTAACCTTCCAGTAAAGAATGCAGTTGTTGCTACATACATTATCTTTTTGTATCCTGATCCCATCATTCTCACTAGCTTTTTTGCCTCATAAGTTTTTTCAACCATTTCGTTACCAGCAGGTAGCATCTTTTTCAACAATCCTAGTAATTCAGTAAAGAACTTATCAGAAGCTCCATACTTACCCTTCAAGTTGAGTAGTTTAACTATTGCGGACAACTTTGTAAAAGTCAGGACATCCTTCGTAAAGTGGCTTCTCCCGTCTAATAATAGTTGTTGAAACTTGGCAAGGTTATCCTCATCAAAACATTCTTTTGCACCATTAACCATGTTCACTGTTGCTGGGCCATCTGTTGGAATTTCTGGAACAAAATCCATGTCGAAATCCGTGTCGTCAACAAACTCCTCTGTTGTAGCATTAACAGGTATTTGGGCAGTTGTTGCTTGCTCATCATTTTCTCCATGTTTATCCAATTTTGTGTAGCTTTGATTAATCCCGTGGCAGAATAAATGGAACTGCACATCCTCCACTTTATGCTCTATGCGGTTTAAACATGAGATACACGGACATGGCATCTTAAGCTGTTGTTTATTACCTCGTGGGTCGATGTTCATCATCTTCTGCAAGTTGTGTTCTGCATACTTAATAAACGCGTGTACTCCAGCAATATATTGTTTCTTGGTCCTACTAGTTTTCATCCAAGACTTGTCCATGGTATTGTTGAGGTCAAATGGTAACGTATGTATCCTACAAGTCACAAATTAAACCAATATAAGCATCAAATCATTTGTGCATAAGTAAACCAAGTATTTACCACTACTAGTACAAAAGGTACTGCTGCTAGTGAAATTTAGTACTGCTAGTATAAAGTTAGTACTGCTAGTACCAGTCACAAATTAAACCAATATAAAATTGTAAATGTTTGATACGTTTGGGCCTAACTCTAATGTGGGATAAAATGTTTATTTTGAAAATATTACAACCATACATTAGTAAAATCTAGT
Organism: Artemisia tridentata subsp. tridentata; assembly: GCA_021014915.2. Lineage (NCBI taxonomy): Eukaryota > Viridiplantae > Streptophyta > Magnoliopsida > Asterales > Asteraceae > Artemisia > Artemisia tridentata. The sequence goes on along the minus strand of CP139504.1, from coordinate 327,576,448 downwards.
ATTAATGGTTTTTGTTGCAAAGTGAAAATTAAAATAATACTCTGTTAGTATAGTATTAATGATTTTTGTTGCAACCTTGCAACTTGCAACTTGCAAGTAATTATGGGGAAGGCTATTTCATCATTACACACTATTCACATTGCTAGGCTCGATACATCTTCCTTCCTCTAGGTGTTTCTTGATTGTTGTTGTATATAAAGCAACATACCTCTCATAATTTTCATCTCTTCTTAACAAACCAAAATAAAATTTAAAAATTACAAAAAATCTCAAAATTTTTTGTTATCAAAATCATATATGGAAACTAAACTAGTGATTTGTTCTGAATTGGCAACAGTTGCAAACTCAAAGCTTGTGAAAGACATGATGCTAGTTTACTATGAGCGACAGGTTGAAGCTACTTCCAAGGAAGTTCATGATTTGAGGCACAAGGTTTTGAGAAAAGAATGCTGATAAACAATAGGGATAAGATGATCAAGGAGTTAGAGCTTTTATATGGTTTTGATTCTGCTCTTGAAAGCATCGCTGATTTAAGGAGGATGCAAGAGGAGGACATGATGGCATCTGATAGGTTGCTTGTTGATATTGCCCAAAAGCATAAGCATCTAGGTGATTTGGGCAACTTTATCACGAAGCTTGGATCAATGAACTACTGATGTGGTTGATATGTTAGTTGACTATGTTTATGTCTTTTGTGTTTTGTGGTGTCATGGTTGATGTTGTTGGTAGTCTTTCTGATGTTGTTGTGTTTTGTGGTGTCATCGAATGGTAATGCGATAGATGTATGATATGATGTTAAATATTAATGCAGCTATGTTAATGTCAATATTATTTTCTAACAGCCTTTTGATTTGTAAAGTTACAATGTCAAGTGTTTAGTACTGCCTAGTTCCAAAAATGCATATACTTAAAAAAGTCAAACTTTGTTTATTACACCTAAATGCAGGAAGTTACCTACACATACCAACCAAGCCTTTAATGGCATTTACTTATACATTGAACTATGTGATCCTCTTTACTTTAAATGGCCATTACATAAACACAACATTACACCATCTAAAAACCTGTCAAACACTAAACCTCATCCGCAATGACTTCCAAGCCAAATGTTATTGAAATATCCTCTGATTCATCAGGACTAATGTCTCCTAAACCTGATTGGAATTTCCCTACCCTCCTACAGGTAGCTTTCATAAGAGAATACCACCTAAGGGAAAGGTTGCTGACTCAAGCTCTGACGATTTTAGCTCCTTTAACAGTAGCTTTTTTAATGATAGCTTGGTTTCTAGCTATCATTCAACATCTGAAGATGAAGCTGTCTCAAAAAAAGCCACAATGTCCAAAAACCCTCCTCCAGTTCACACTCTGTCAATCCCAGGAAAAAGGGAACAAGTTCTATGCCTACCAAATCAGGCAACTAGGGAAGAAATCCAAGCAAAGAAGAGAAAGGGAAAAGGCCCAATTGAACTCACTAAGGGTAAAGGGAAAAGGACAATTAGCTGAGCTTTACTAGTCTTGATGTTATGATGCTACTGTAATAAGTACTATGTTTTCTCCTTGTATGTAATCAACTATGCAATCAACAATGCATCTATGTATGCAGAATTTTGTTAGGTAATAACAGTTGGTTTTTCAAGTTGAAGATTCTATTTTTCATTCATGTTAAACCCAAAATACAACTTTAAAAAACTATATATCCTATAAGTCACAAATTAAACCAATATAAGCATCAAATCATTTCCTAATTATTGCATAAAAAAATGATTTCCTAATTAAAAAAATTACCTAATTTAGATCTAAATGAACCTCCCTCCGTTGTTGATGGCCGGACCGGCGAGTGGTGGATGGTGAGTGGTGGCTGTGATTGGTTACTGGTGAACGGTGGATGGTGAGTGTGGCTGTGATTGGTGAGAAATGTGCGAAATTTGAAATTTGCTGAAAAAAATATGGGGGTCTTTAATTTGAAATTTGCTGAAAAATTATTGGGTGGTTTAAAAAAATATATATGGGTGGGTTTTTTAAAAAAATATGGGGGGCTTTAATTTTGAAATTTGCTGAAAAAAAATGGGCTTTTTAAAAATTTTGGGGAGGGAAATACCAAAAAGGAAGCCACAGGTATCGAACCTGTGACCTCCCCTTCACAACACCAACAACTCAACCATCTCCGCCCTTGGGTCTTTTTCGATTATACCTTCTTTTGTATTCCTCTTATAACTATCTATTTTATTAAAGAAAATTGTTACAAAATCCAAATATCTTCTATACAAAGTTAAACCTGTTAGTACAACGTTAAACCTAGCAACACTAATAGAGACACAAGCAGTAATAACATTATTTCCTTTTTGCTTGTCTGAAGATCTTTCTCAGTAACTCTCTTGCCATTACTGAGTCTTCATCATTAACTGTCAGCTTAGCATCTAACATAACAAATAAGCTAGCTGCCCTTAATGGATAATCTTTTTCTATCAGCATGTAGACATCCACTCCATTCTTTGTAGATACATGGTGAACACCACATGTATCATACATTTTCCATTTTGTACTCAACTCATGAGCTCAAAAATTCCATAAGATATCGTTTGGATCAGGATCATACAACCTCTTCAATTCCACCCATAGCTCCTTCTCTTTGTCTTGCATACGATATGTAGATCTGAACATTTCTTTAACCAGACTCCATAGATTGTCCAAGTCTTCTCTATAAAAAATCTTCAGCATATCTTCAAAATACTTGTAAATTTCTGAGTGTCCTCCTAGCCTGATTATCTTCCAAGCTTTCCCAAATGTATCTTTGTGTATCTCCAAATCAATAATTGGACGTTTAGCTTGAATAGGATGATGAACATCCAATGCTTCTGGGATTATAACAATCATATGCTGCTTGAGTCTTTCATCGGTTAATTCCTCTGCTGTTTCTTCTTCATCTGCTGTAGGTACTTCTTCACCAATCTTCTGTTTCTTTGAAGATTCAGACTCCAATATTATACCATATCTTCTTGTAGTTCTACATGGTTTTTCTGTTCCCATGGGAGTAAATGTGTTCACTCATGTGTAAACCCTTTCAAACTCACTCTTGATCTCCTCAAAACTTCTACCTTGGAACTGCTTCCTTTTGTATCCAGCCATGTTCATCATGTAAACACACATGGTGTATCTTTGCTGAGCTTTACTAGGTGGTTTACTCCTCTTTTCTTTGGCTTTTTGTTCTGTAGCAGACTTTCTTCTGGAATTTATTAGTTCAACAAGTTGTCTTGACTTCTCATCAATGGACAACACTTCATCTCCTCTGACTTTACCTAACTTTTCCTTTAAAACTTCATCAGCATCAATCATATACTGAACTTCTTGAGCGTGATCAAACATTGCTTCAGTTGCTTCATTTGCAAGTCTTGTTTGATCAAGGAAATATGCAATATCAACAATTTCTGATGTTTCATCTTCCTGTGCTTTATTAGCTACCTTTGCATCAAAACTAATCTGAGCAAGAACACTCTTCTTGTCCTTCTTTGGTGGCTCTTCTTCAATCATAATGCCCTTTGCTTTATCTGCCCTTTGCCTTCTATCATACACATCCATATCTTGTTGATGATAAGTACCAATATTTTCAGCATCCAAATCTTCTTCACCCATATCTTGCCTCCCCTGAAACTCAACATTCTGTTCAACCAAAGAAATATTGGGGTCTTGATCAATATCAGCTGTCTTCCTCCCCTGTTTGGAAGAAACATCCATGTCATCATCATCTGAGCTTGTAGACTCCACAATATTTGCCTTTCTCTTTGCTTCAAGTGACTTGACTTTAGACTGCAATTTCTTCACTTTTTCAATGACCTTCTTGTAAGCAGTACTATACAACTGCTTTGTCTCCTTGAGTGCTTGCTTTGTCTCCTTGAGTTCTTGCTCTAGTCTCCTTGAGTTCTTGCTTTGTCTCCTTGAGTTCTTTCTCCAACCCAGTCACCCTTTGAGTCAATTTGGTACAAATATCCATCAATTCCATTAGTGACACTCTGCCCTCATCACTTCCAGGTGTGTTACCTCCCGATCGAGGTGAATCATGGGGCATTTCCCCCATATTTGGTTGTGAGGCTGATTGAGAACCAGATGAACCTGTGGGTGTGTGATGGGACTCAACTGGGCTTGTTGATCCTTCACCCTGAATGTTTTGATTTTGAACCAACATTGTTTCAAAAAGTGGAACTACTATCCCATTAAACCCCCTAGAAGCCATGCTCATGTTACTGAACAGTTTTTGAGTAAGGCAAGGAGTTGGATAAACAATTTTATGAGATAGAAGCAAACTTTTCCGTATATTCAAAACCGTTTGTATAAACCTTGGATACATTAAAAACTTGTATTTGTTATCCACATTTTTCACCATACCATAAAAATTAATTTTGAAAAGTTAAAAGTCCTGTTTGTTGCTAAACAAATGAGAGCAGTTGCAATATTGCTACTGAATTGCTCCCATGCGGTTTTCTTTGGACTTAAACAATGAAGGATGGTATGTATGAAGAATCTCCATTGTGGGTCAAAACATCCTTTTTGAAAAGTCAGAATTTGAGAAGATGTGTCATACCCCATTCTGGAAAGGTGATGAAAAATTTCAGTATTAGGCAAAGAACTAATACCATTTTCATCTGCTAAATGGAGATGCCTCCTAACAGATGCCTCAATAATAGTTATTATTCTGCCATCAACTGTTGCAATTAACTCTTTGTCTCCATTGTCAAATGTATTGGTAGTAACAGACCGCCAAAACTGTTTGATTTGAGAGACATAGATAGTAGGATCGACTGTAAGAGCATACCTGATGTGGGTATTGTTTAGAAAATCTATTATCTGGTAGAAGCGTTGACTCCCTTCTGGTTTCTCCAAGAATGCAACCTGGTTATGCGTATCACAAAACTCTAAATTTGCCATGAAAATTGAGTAAATGCTTGATTAGAGTGCTGGGTTATGATTGGACCTACTTCAATTAATTGTTTCTCAAGTTTGAAGAAATGGTATAAATTTTATAAAGAAAGAGAGTTATCCAATTTATGAAACCCTACTCTGTTCTAGAGTTTTTTTTAAGAGTTAAAGTAAAGTAATGAAAGTAGGTGGTCCCATTTCTCCATAATAAATACACACTAAAGACAAAGGTTCTTTTCGACATTAACTCATTTGATTTTTGTCTTTATTCACTTTACTTCACTATGAAAGTTGGGACAAAGAAAACCAAGAACACACATAATTTTAGTTTCACTCCATTTCATTCCCTTTCATCTAAAAAAAACTTGAGAACATAGTGTAAATAAAGCGAAGTAATTGACAATAGTTACCCCAATGGTTAGAAATAAACCACGGTTAAAACCCAGAAACGGCTACCCAGTACCCAGCAGTACAACGTTTTACTCTAGCAGAAAAAAAGTTTTCCTAGCAGTAATAACTTTGTGCATCCACTCCATTCTCAGATAATTAATTAAACATCAAATACTTCATTAATATTTTTTAAGGCTACAAGTATGTACATCTAATTATCCAACCTAAATACTAAACATACTAAAAAAAAAAAAAAAAAAAAAAAAAAAACCATCATCCTAAACTGCTTCACCCATTTCACCCCAACTTGTTAGAACCAGAGCTCTCTTCCCTGCTTCCCATCAATTTCTGGCTTTTCTTGAGTCGTTTAAACACAATTTCAAGATCGATAACCCTCTTTTCTAGATTATAAGGGTCCTGAAACCCATCTTGTTGCTCCCCCTGGTTTTGCAGCACAAACCCATTTTGCTGCTCCACCACAATTTGCTGCTGATCCTCTTCTTTTTGCTGCACCACCTCCTCCTCTTCACCTTCCTCCTCCTCTTCCTCTTCATCTTCTTCCTCCTCCTCCCCGTAGTCACGCAATCCCCAAACCTCATCCCAGTAAAAGTCTTCCGCACGCAGCCAGTTCAAAATTTGACCCCTCATCCACGTATTACCTTCCTATACGACCCATATTCTGCAATGGGTTCATCCCCGAAAGCAATTAACACTGCGTCAAACAGCAAATTGTTGTTTAACACCCACTCGTACTCTTCAGCATCATTTTGAAAGGTAACATTATTATTTGCTGCCATTGTAGAAGTTTTCTTTGAATTGAAAGGGATATATATATATATATGTGTGTTTGTGTGTGTTCTTTGGTATATAGTCGATAGGTATAAATAGGCTGGAGAGGTAGATGACCCAAGACTTTAGGCGGGAAAAGGGATCGACGGCGCGCGCCAAAAGTAAAGTGTCAATTGAAGTTTTACGATTTCCTTTTACCAAGTATTGACTTTCCATGTACAATGAGTTGATGCAACAACAAGTTGTATATCATGCTTTGTGAATAATAAACTTCCAAACTCAATATTTCCAACTATTGATCAAGTGGTGGTTTGGTTTAATTAAGAGTGGCAAGATGTGTAGAAAAAAAAAGAATAAAGTTAAAAAATAAATAAATAAATAAATTAAATTAAAAAAAAAATTTAATGGTGTTGACGTGGCGGTGAAAACCAACTATAGCCGACGGTTCGGGTTCGTGGCGGGTTTTAGTGTACCCGTACCCGCCCCATATCCCACCGGATACCCGGTTATCCATCGGTTTTTCGGGTTTCCCCGCGGGTATCGAGGTTATCCGTAATTAAAAGTTAAAGAAAATGAATATCGTATCAAACGATTTAACGCAACATATCGCAACGCAACGTACTCGGCACGATATTCACCAAAAAAATCAAATGCGCAAGAGGTTTCAAAAGTTAATCATTCTCATTTCAAAAAATAATCTCGTTTTAGCCTTTTAAAAGGGTTTGGTATCCTCATTCGTGTGACGGTAGAGAAGACGGACTCACGAGTACTCACTCCAAAAAAACGAATAACCGAATTAATAGTCGAGAAGAGTATTGACAATAACTCGAGTCGAGACGAGATGACGAAAACAAGTCTAAGAGATAACTAACAACAAACATATCAAATAAGATGAGTCGATTGGTAATCGTCTGTATTTTTCCCATAATCCCGTTTATTAGTACAAGGTATACTCGTTTTATGATTTAAAACAAGTTTGGACTTACGACAAAATTAATCTTTGGAAATAAAAAAATTTCGCCAAGACCCTTTCATTTATCGAACGTTTCCAATTCAAAAGACTTTATTGAAAATCAATTTCCCGAGTAATTTATAATATAACGAGTATTTATATAAACCCTAAACCCTAAACCCTAAACTCTAAACCATAAACGCTAAACCAATCCGTAACTCAAACAATAACCAAACGAATAGTCCAATAAATCCAAATATGTTAGTGTACGGGTAGCATGTCTCGAATAGTCCAATATCCCTCGTGTGTTCCGTTTTTATCCCAAATGTCACACGAAAGGTTTTCAAAATCGAGATCCTACTTAAGATCCTATGGTAATCTTTACCATAGGATCTTAAGTAGGATCTCGATTTTGAAAACCTTTCGTGTGACATTTGGGATAAAAACGGAACACACGAGGGATATTGGACTATTCGAGACATGCTACCCGTACACTAACATATTTGGATTTATTGGACTATTCGTTTGGTTATTGTTTGAGTTACGGATTGGTTTAGCGTTTATGGTTTAGATTTTAGGGTTTAGGGTTTAGGGTTTATATAAATACTCGTTATATTATAAATTACTCGGGAAATTGATTTTCAATAAAGTCTTTTGAATTGGAAACGTTCGATAAATGAAAGGGTCTTGGCGAAATTTTGTTATTTCCAAAGATTAATTTTGTCGTAAGTCCAAACTTGTTTTAAATCATAAAACGAGTATACCTTGTACTAATAAACGGGATTATGGGAAAATACAGACGATTACCAATCGACTCATCTTATTTGATATGTTTGTTGTTAGTTATCTCTTCGACTTGTTTTCGTCATCTCGTCTCGACTCGAGTTATTGTCAATACTCTTCTCGACTATTAATTCGGTTATTCGTTTTTTTGGAGTGAGTACTCGTGAGTCCGTCTTCTCTACCGTCACACGAATGAGGATACCAAACCCTTTAAAAGGCTAAAACGAGATTATTTTTTGAAATGAGAATGATTAACTTTTGAAACCTCTTGCGCATTTGATTTTTTTGGTGAATATCGTGCCGAGTACGTTGCGTTGCGATATGTTGCGTTAAATCGTTTGATACGATATTCATTTTCTTTAACTTTTAATTACGGATAACCTCGATACCCGCGGGGAAACCCGAAAAACCGATGGATAACGGGTATCCGGTGGGATATGGGGCGGGTACGGGTATATTATAAACGGGTTCGGGTACGGGTACACTAAAACCCGCCACGAACCCGAACCGTCGGCTATAGTTGGTTTTCACCGCCACGTCAACACCATTAGATTTTTTTTTTTTTTTATTTTTTATTTTTTTTAATTTATTTTTATTATTATTATTATTTTTAACTATTATTCTTTTTTTTTCTACACATCCGATCTTGCCACTCTTAATTAAAACAAACCACCACTTGATCAATAGTAAAGGGGCAATTAATCCCTTTACGATCAATTGTAAACAGACAAAAAAGTGAGTAAACCCTAATCAAAACACACATTCTTCTTACTCCCACGGCGGATTCCCACGGGTAACAGTAGGATCCTGGGGCAATTAAACCAAACCACCACTACTTGATCAATAGTAAAGGGCCAATTAATCCCTTTACCGATCAATTGTAAACCGACACAAAAATCAATAAACCCTAATCAAAACACACATTCTTGATTCTTCTTATTCCCACGGCGGATTCCCACGGGTAACAGTAGGATCCTGGGCCACCTTTCATTTCATCTTTGTCTTTTAATTTAGCTAATGGTAATAGTTTGAAAAACAGATGTGGCAAACAAAAACACGCAAACAATGAATCCAAATGACAACAAAGGTATGTTTTTTAATGTTTTCACATATCAGTTGATGATTCATTGTACAATAATTAGTAACAGGCTTTTGATCTATAAATGGTGAGGTTTGGGGTTGTTGTTACCGATTCTAATGTAAAGCTGTGTGAATTTATTGTTGAATGTAAAGCTGTGTGAAGTTTTAATTTATTCAAGTTTATGCTTTAACAGGTTCAAAGACAAAAATCCCTAGGTCCAAATTCAAAATCATTTCCAACAAGGTATATACTAAAGTTGTTATGTGTTTGTGGCTAAAGTTGTATACCTTAATTATACCATTAATTAAATTTTTTGAAACAAATGGTATGTTGAACTATTAGGAGGTATGGGAAAACACAGATTGGAAGAGAAAGAGCCCTTTCTATTTCTCTAGCGATGAAGAATCTGGTGATGCTGACACAAAAGGTGTGAATTTATTGTTGAATGTAAAGCTGTGTGAAATTTTAATTTATTCAAGTTTATGCTTTAACAGGTTCAAAGGCAAAAATCCAAACAACAACAACAACAACAAACCCAATCCCGCCGGGGCAGGGTATGGGGGAGGTAGGCTGTAGACAGACCCTACCCCTACCCCAAGGTAAACCCGGGAGTAGAGAAGGCTGCTTTCAAAGAGACCTCCGGCACTAGGTCCAAATTCAAAATCATTTCCAACAAGGTATACTAAAGTTGTTATGTGTTTGTGGCTAAAGTTGTATACCTTAATTATACCATTAATTAAATTTTTTGAAACACATATGGTATGTTGAACTATTAGGAGGTATGGGAAAACACAGATTGGAAGAGACAGATCCCTTTCTATTTCTCTAGCGATGAAGAATCTGGTGATGCTGACACAAAAGGGGTAATAATGGTCCATTTAATAAGTGTTGTTTCGCTACCTTTATCACATTCTCAAGACTTAATCCATTATATATACTCGTTCAACTTGTAGGTATAAAAATAAATTTACTCAGGATATTGTCTTGGGACTGCTGTATAATTAAGAAGATGTACCAACCGATGGCCGTGAAGAAGACTTCTCGTACATTAAATGTGTTGAGAATTATGTAAAGGTGGTGATCATCTCGACTATTATGAACTAGCTAGAGGATAATTAGTTTAATATGGTACGTAGTAGAGTTATGAGTAAGAAGATGTACGTTGTATCAACCGATGGCCGTGAAGAAGACTTCTCGTACATTAAATGTTAGGGCCGTGAAGAAGACTTCTCGTACATTAAATGTTGTGTTGAGAATTATGTAAAGGTGGTGATCATCTCGACTATAACTAGAGGATAATTAGTTTAATATGGTACGTAGTAGCAGTTACGAGTAAGAAGATGTTGTATCAACCGATGGCCGTGAAGAGGACTTCTCGTACATTAAATGTGTTGAGAATTATGTAAAGGTGGTGATCATCTCGACTATTATAAACTAGAGGATAAATACTTTAATATGGTACGTAGTAGCAGTTCTGATATTTAATTTGGATAAATGTAATTATTAATGGTGCAGTAACTGGTAACTAGTGTAGTTTAACTCTGTATCTATTTTATAACTGTAATGATAGTATTTTGGTTTGTTAAATGGTAGCAATTTGTGTTCTTGATGTGATGATTGCACAGTTAGATTTTATGGTAGCAGTTTCTGTTGTTGATTTGATGATTGCACATATTTATTTAATGGTAGCACTTTGTGTTCTTCATTTTTCATGTTGGTTTATGATTTAATGGTAGCATTTGTGTTAAATGGTGTCAAGTTGTGTTCATGATTTTGGTGTAATTGTGTAAATTTGAGTTCTTGATTTGATATGCAGTTTGTGTTCATGATCTTTGTTCTAGATCTTGGTTCATGATTTGCGATTAAGATAATGATATATAACATTTGGAGCCAAAAATTTTGATAATGGTAGCAGTTTGTGTTCTTCATTTTTCATGTTGGTTTATGATTTAATGGTAGAAGTTTGTGTTAAATGGTTTCAGGTTGTGTTCATGATTTTGGTGTAATTGTGTAAATTTGAGTTCTTGATTTGATATGCAGTTTGTGTTCATGATCTTTGTTCTAGATCTTGGTTCATGATTTGCGATTAAGATAATGATATATAACATTTGGAGCCAAAATTTTGATTTTTTCAAGTTTATGCTTTACTAAAACGGTTCAAATTTAAGGCAAAATTTTAAAATAATTCAATTGTTATTTTGAAATTAGAATTTGGAGCCAAAATTTTGATCAAATTTGAACGCCTAATTAATTAGAAGCGAGTACCAAGAATAAGGTACGATTCATCTTCTTATACCCTCTTTTCTCTCCTAAAAAAAAAAAAAAAAAAAAAAACTGCAAAGAAAAAAAACAAAAAATAATCAATTCTTTATATCACCATTACTCTCAAAGCCAGAATCATTTTCTTGTACCCATTGTTACTCAAGAGTCATGGGAATTCAACCCATTGTTGATAATCATCTTTTGCTTCCTGCTGATAATGAACATGATGATAACAACATAGACTATGAATCCGAAAAGTATTCTGATGAGGAAGATCTAGATGCGCCTGGAACCAACCAATCAGATTTGGATACTAGCTAAGAGAGGCATGACCAGGCTATTTAAGTTTCGCATGAAATATGGCAACCCTGGTGGAATAAAGCTCAAGGTAACCTTCGATGCATTGAATAGGGTATCAGGGTTACACAGAGCACTGTTTACGAGTTTTTTAGGAGATCTGGTTCGTGAGCATATAGGTTTGAAGAATCTTTCCTGGAGGAATGTGAATAAAGAAGAAAGAGATAAACTATGGACTGACATCACTGTACATATATACTACTGTATTTTTTAACCCAGTACTACATAATTTTATCTATGCAGTTACATTATGTGCAACTAATTAACAACATTGTGTTAATCTTTGCAGCGATATTTTGATGTTGACGTGACATTCAGAAAATTGGTAATGACTCGTCTTGGTAAACTGCTAAGGACTTTCAGAACGAAGCTCAGAGAAGAATACATTTTGCCCCACCTAAATACACCTTCCAAACTGAATGAAGTCCCGGCCAAGTATAGTCGATTTGTGAAATCAGAAGACTGGGTCGAGTTTGTAAACAACACGACCACCGATGAATACAAGGTTTTAATTAGTCATCTTTATTTAAGTCTATATGTCATTTCATAATTTTCAGTTTGCAGCATTACCACATGTAAACGCCTTATCATTTTGTGTTTTTAGAAGATAGCTGATAAAGCTAAAATGTCGCGTTCCAAAAATATTTATCAGCATAAAATGGGACGAGGTGGATATGTTTATTTGAAAGAGAAAATGGTAAGATCACATGTGTATGCACCTTCATATTTTCGTTTATCTTGTTTTAACTTTACATGTGTATGCATTTGATGTTTATTAGATCGAAAATAAAGAGATTGAAGCAGATGAAGAACCCCCGCGTGGTATAATGTGGTTGAAAGGAAGGGTAAACAACGATGGCGAATTTCCAGATGATGAGATCACATCAGTGGGAGATACACTTGTAAGTTTGACTGCAAATTCTATTATTATGCTTATATACCAGCAGGATTAAATGTGTACTAGCAGTAGTAAATTGTGTACTAGCAGTGGTAAACACTAGCCATATTTGTAATTGAAGTTCATGAGCATCACTAACTCCATCTGAGCAGCATTGACACAAATAAGAGCATCAGTTACTCTAACAGCATCCAGAAGACTTTTAATCCCAACATTTCCTATATTTTTTTTTTTGCAGAAAGAATCTGATGACCAGATCAAGAAATTGTCCAATGAGATTACAGAAACAAAAAGAATACTTACTCAACTGATGGCACAGTTGAGTCAACAAGGGGTGCAGTTAAATTTGTCATCTCAATTGCCAGTAGCCTCAAATGCAAGCCAACAAGGGTCTACAGATTCCCAATCGCAAGGAAATGTGTCTCCAACACAAGGAGTACCAACAGTATGTATTTCAACATGTTTCTTGTTATTCTTTTGTTTATATATAATTCAATGTTTGATACAAGCGTCTTTTGTTACTACAGGTTACACTGCCAACTACAATGCAAAAGAAAAGTGACAACAACTGTGGACCAACAGCACCATCGAAGCGCAAAAGTAATGTCTCTATTGAAGCCCTAAAGCAAGCTATGCCGGCGAAGAGTCAAAAGTCTTTAAATTATGGTACTTGAGAATTTGATTATGTACGACATTACAATTGTATATTCTGTTCAGTTATATACATTCGAGTTTTATTCAATTTCAAATTTCTTTTTGTTTATGATTCTGTTTTATATATATAATATACTCATTCCAGCAGCACTAGCATAGTACTAGCAGTAGCAACTCTGCTCCAACAGTACTAACTTAAAAATACCAGTAATAACCCTGTGACTAAAAGATGCAGTCATGTATTATGGTCATGCTTATCAACATTATTGGTCACTCTTTGTTTAATTCGATGTGTGACTAAATATTACAAAAGGCCACACAAACATAAAATTCAAGTGGCCATTGGATGATCAATAGTCACAGAAAATACAAATTTCTTCACTTTAAACAGCATATGGTCACACTTATTAACACTTTTGGCCACTTTATGCTTAAGTGTATGTGACTAAATACCCAAAACAAACATGCTTTGTGTGACTGAATATTACAAAAGGCCACACAAACTAAATATTCATGTGACCATTGGATGATCAATAGTCACACAAAATACCCATTTCTTCACTTAAAACAGCATATGGTCACACTTATTAACACTTTTGGCCACTTTATGCTTAATTGTATGTGACTAAATACCCAAAACAAACATGCTTTGTGTGACTAAATATTACAAAAGGCCACACAAACTAAGAATTCATGTGACCATTGGATGATCAATAGTCACACAAAATACACATTTCTTCACATAAAACAGCATATGGTCACACTTATTAACACTTTTGGCCACTTTATGCTTAATTGTATGTGACTAAATACCCAAAACAAACATGCTTTGTGTGACTAAATATTACAAAAGGCCACACAAACTAAGAATTCATGTGACCATTGGATGATCAATAGTCACACAAAATACACATTTCTTCACTTAAAACAGCATATGGTCACACTTATTAACACTTTTGGCCACTTTATGCTTAATTGTATGTGACTAAATACCCAAAACAAACATGCTTTATGTGACTAAATATTACAAAAGGCCACACAAACTAAGAATTCATGTGACCATTGGATGATCAATAGTCACACAAAATACACATTTGTTCACTTAAAACAGCATATGGTCACACTTATCAACACTTTTGGCCACTTTATGCTTAATTGTATGTGACTAAATAACCAAAACAAAGATGCTTTGTATGACTAAATATTACAAAAGGCCACACAAACATAAAATTCATGTGGCCATTGGATGATCAATAGTCACACAAAATACACATTTCTTCACTTAAAACAGCATAAGGTCACACTTATTAACACTTTTGGCCACTTTATGCTTAATTGTATGTGACTATATACCGAAAACAAACATGCTTAGTGTGACTAAATATTACAAAAGGCCACACAAACTAAGAATTCATGTGACCATTGGATGATCAATAGTCACACAAAATACACATTTCTTCACTTAAAACAGCATATGGTCACACTTATTAACACTTTTGGCCACTTTATGCTTAATTGTATGTGACTAAATACCCAAAGCAAACATGCTTTGTGTGACTAAATATTACAAAAGGCCACACAAACTAAGAATTCATGTGACCATTGGATGATCAATAGTACACATTTCTTCACTTTAAACAGCATATGGTCACACTTATTAACACTTTTGGCCACTGTTTTTTAAATTGTATGTGACTAACTCGAAAAAAACAACACCCGATGTGTGACTAAATCATCACAAACGTCACATTTATTATATTTTCGTGTGGCCATAGGATGGGAAATAGTCACACATACTGATGAATCCAACAAAACTTGTGCCTAATTAGTCAGACATATTCGGGTTTTGGTCACTCTTTTTCGATGAAAACGGCCACAAACTAAACAATGTGACCATAGGATACCTACGGTGGCGCGACTTTTTGTCACACACACCCAAAAAAATGTGTGTGACTATATGCATATAGTCACGCATTTCCATTGTGACGATAGGCAATATCTGTACCAGTGCAAGACGAAAACAATATGCATCGGATCATAACTCACACTTGTGTTGAAGATGCCATATTGAGTCTTGTTGTCCAATAGTTATGTTCCAAACATTAAATTAATATGTTTAAAAGATGGATAAAATACACAACTAAGTAGGATTGACAACTTGGATGTTTCATCCGAAATATACAAGTAATTTACATTGCAATGCAATTAGTAAATGTGTCATTTCCGAAAAACCAAACAACAGCAAACAAACAACATATGCAAACTTTGCTCATAAACAACTCAACACTCAAAGTCACATGTCTAGTAAAAGTGTCATACATAATATGTTATTAACTATTATGTAAGTCATCAATCTTTGAGAATATCACATGTATTTCTCTTATCAAAAGATTGACAACGGATAACTTATATCCTATGCTTCTTATTTTCTTTGTGACATGAATGGTTATGTTACAAGAGAATACATTGCATCCTGTTAACAAATGTAGGATAATAAAGTTGAATAATAACCTAATACGACATGTGTCATTGCCTAAACAAGTAAAATTGGTCATACACTAAAATACTTGTTTCACAAAGCACTCTTAAGAGTGATAAGTTTCCTCTTAGAAAAGCATACTTGTTGAAATAAACAGTATGTCTCATTTCAAATAAAATGCTCACAAGATCTATTGAGGTAAGTAACCTTTACTAGATTCTCACTCAAGATATGCAAAGGAGCATTCTTGAAATACATACGATGTAGTAGATTCTACATTGTATCACATTAGAGTGTCTCTTGGTTCTAGGAAACCAAATCATTTTAAAATAACATGTAACAACTCAACAAACAAAGATGTTGTCCAAGAGATCATAAAATACACCATCTCCATCAAACAACCTTTAAATCTCAAGCACGAAATTAAAACATTTCGCTTGCCTTTATTAGGAGTTGTATAAGACATGTCATTTTCTTAACCAACTTTCAAAGTATGGTTAACTGAGTCATATTAGGCCATGTATAAGCAAAACAAGATAACATCATCTTTGCTATACTTCGATAGGCAAATATAGGAATTTAAATTCTTCTAACATGAGAATGACTACTGGAGAACCTATCGCACTAGAAATTCAATTTGACCTAACGGTTGGATTGCTTCCAGGAGAGAAGTTGGGTTCGTGTATAACCTGTAAAAATGGTTGTGTTTAGCCTTAATTGAGCACCACTAGTGATAGTCTCATACTCATTCTCTAACTTGAAAATTTTTCATTCCTACATTTGACTAGAGATAGTTTACATCGGTGAACTTTATCTCCCATTAGGATGTCATCTTGAACAAGTAGTAATTAGGATCTGCCTTAGCAAACCTAGATTGCTTGCATCCCACATACGTGTTTCAAAATGATAACATGTTCTCGTAAGATAAGGTTAAATGTCTTCATGATCTTAAATGCTAAATGATTATCATGTTTTACATGATGCTTGCATTTATTCCTTATGTGCATTTTACATGTTTTACTTGTAAAGTTTGCACCCACACTATGTCCTTTTGACACATTAGGAATTAGGTATGCCCATCACTATGAACCCTTAGAAGTCATAGAGCCATACACTTGTGTCAAAACCCATAAGTCAAAGTAGTCGCGAAGTTACCCTAATTCCCCAGTCATCACTTCGCCTTCTTCCAAGTAATACACCCTTTTGTCATGGGAAGGTTAGGAACAAACCTAGTAGAACTCGGAGTAGGGTTGACAACTTAAATATTTCATCCGAAATATTCAAGTAAGTTTAACTTGCGATCGCAATTGTTAAATGTCATATCCGAAACATCATACTCAAGCCTTTTAAAAACATATGTTAAAACGCTCATCCAAAAGCTAAAAGCTAACATCAACCCTCGGATGACAAAGGACTCACAAGTTACTATATAAGTGATTAGTAGTTCATTTCATCCTCGTGTGATTATAAACGTCTTAAGATCCCAAACCCTGCTGCGAACCAGCACCATAGGCCTAGCTTTACATCTTTCAAAACCCCGTTAAACACTCACGTGTGAAGCACATCAAAATCCGTAAATCAACTGAACCTCTCAACCGAGAATCCCTTAACCATCTCTGTCTAGGTCTAGGAATGATGGAACATATTCCATAAATCTTATGACTATTTAAATATTTCACTGGAAATATTAAAGTCATCCCTCGTACCCCTCTTATGACTACTTGAATATTTCACTGGAAATATTGTAGTCATCTCGTGTGTCTCGTCTCATGACTCTTTTAATATTTCTCTAGAAATATTAATTCATCCTTCACATCGCTCTAATGAATACCTATGTATTTCCTTGGAAATATAAAAGTAATTTCTTCTCGTCTAGTACCGTTTGAAGAATTTATTAGGTATAAATTCTTGCCTCAAGTCGAAAAGTCTCACTAAATCAGCGAGATTTATTCGAAAAATCATCTTAAACTCCGATGACTACTTAAATATTTCATCCGAAATATTTAAAGTATATTTAATTTGCTAAATGCAATTAAATGTCATTTCTCGTTCTCAATTAACGTTCACCGAATCCCGTTGGGTTCATTCATAAAGGAATTTATTTGGTATAAATTCTTTTAATCCAAAGTCCAGAAAAGTCACAACATATGTGAAATTTCTTTGTCAAAAATCTTCCTTTCAATTCTCACAAACACCATCAAAACCCACTCGATGTAGTCTTGAACCAAAACCGTCTCCTATCAGAATAGATTCTATCTATCATCTGATTCCTTAGCCTTTTCCCTTTCACTTCCGCATGGTATTAAACACTACCAATGCTTCCGCATCCCACTCATCTTCAACACACT